>VCAZ01000036.1:0-575000 GCA_005784505.1 Bagarius yarrelli
TTTAGAGTTAGCTTTCAAACACTGAAAATGATTGTGTTGAGTGTATACTTGAATTGAGATCTCTAGAAAATGTTTCGATATTTCCTTCTTACTATTCAGTATCTTCTACAGATGTTCTGCAGTGGTAGGTAAAGTCTTTGTTAAGCACCATTTTTCTGTTTCGGTAAAAAAACAACTGCACCAGCTAACCAACTGGCTCGTTGGTCTAGGGGTATGATTCTCGCTTAGGGTGCGAGAGGTCCCGGGTTCAAATCCCGGACGAGCCCACTCGTGCTTGAGCTGTCTAGAAATGGTAAATTTCCAGGCTCAGATTCTCTGTGCGAATTTTAGAGTTACTGCTCAAACCATGAAAATGATTGTGCTGCATGTGAGGTGAATCTCTAGAAATTTTTTCGATATTTCTGTTTTACCTATTCAGTATATTTCACCAAGATGTCCTTCAATGTCCTGTGTCTTAAGCATAGCTTTCATTAAATTCCGTCAGCAGCTGACCGTTGGTCTCGGTTTATGGATTCTGCCCTAGGGTTAGAGAGGGTGCTTGGATCAACTTCCAGAATTCCCAACCCATACGTACATTTGCATAGGGGTGTTTGGATGAAAAGAGCTAGTTTGTCCTTCCTTGGTCAACTACATGTGACTGAGAGGCTGTGCTTTGCCAGGGGCCCTTTCTAAATTTGTTTTCAAACCCACTGAGAACTTTGTCTGCTTGATGCTGTCTACTTTTCAAGAAAATGTATAGTTAGCAAATAATAGCAAAAGTAGTTTACTCTAAAGTTTACTACATCCTAAAATTCCAGCTTGAGCTGCTGATTGTGTTCCAGAAATTGCCAAATTTCCAGGTTTCAATTTCTCTGTGGGTTAAGCTTTTAGATCGTTTAGCGCTCAAACAGTTCAATTTTTCTGAAAATGAAAATTGTGTTGAGTGTCTACTTGAATTGAGATCTCTAGATATGTTTCGATATTTCCTTCTTACCTATTCAGTATATTTTACCAGATGTTCTGCAGTGGTAGGTAAAGTCTTTGTTAAGCACCATTTCATGTTTCGGTAAAAAAACAAATTCACTCCTCAGCATCTGGCTTGTTGGTACTAGGGGTATTTGATTCTGCTTGGGTGCGAGAGGTCCCGGTTCAACTCATTCTCGCCAGAAATGAAATTTCCAGTTCAATTTTCTCTGTGGATTCTTTTAGAGTTAGCGCTCAAACGCTGAAAATGTTTGTGTTGAGTGTATACTTGAATTGAGATCTCTAGAAATATTTTTCGATATTTCCTGTTTTATTTTGGGGGGGGTGGAAAGGCCTAAGTGCACAGCTAACCTCGGGTTATATTTGTCCCCAGAGAGGCTCCTTGGCTTGTATAGCAATGTCTGAAAATGTCTTAAGCATAGCTTTCATTAAAATTCCGTCAGCAGCTGACTCGTTGGTCTCGGTTATGGATTCTCGCCTAGGGTTTAGAGAGCGTGCTTGGATCAACTTCCAGAATATCCCAATCCATAAGTGCATTTGCAATAGGGGTGGTTTTGGATAAAAAGAGCTAGTTTGTCCTTCTTGGTCAACTACATGTGACTTAGAGGCTGTGCTTTGCCAGGGGCCCTTTTCTAAATTTGTTTTCAACCCACTGAGAACTTTGTCTGCTTGATGCTGTCTACTTTTCAAAAGAAAAATGTAATAGTTAGCAAATAATAGCAGAAGTAGTTTACTCTAAAGTTTACTACATCTTAAGCTTGAGCTTGTCCAGAAATTGCAAATTTCCAGGTTCAATTTCTCTGTGGGTTCTTTTAGAGTTAGCGCTCAAACACTGAAAATGATTGTGTTGAGTGTCTACTTGAAGTGAGATCTTCTAGAAATGTTTTGATATTTCCTTCTTACCTATTCAGTATATTTCACCAGATGTTCTGCATTGCGTCAGTAAAGTCTTTGTTAGCACCAGTTTCTGTTTTGTGTAAAAAAACAAATTCAAAGTTTACTCATCTCGCATCTGGCTTGTTGGTCTAGGGGTATGATTCTCGCTTATGATTCTCGCTGTCCAGAATTTCCAAGTTTCAATGGTTTTCTGCTGGGTGGTTCTTTTAGAGTTAGCGCTCAAACACTGAAAATGATTGTGTGAGTGTCTACTTGAAAGTGAGATCTCTAGAAATGTTTCGATATTTCCTTCTTACCTATTCAGTATATTTCACCAGATGTTCTGCAGTGGTAGGTAAAGTCTTTGTTAAGCACCATTTTCTGTTTCGGTAAAAAAACCATTGCACAACTCACCATCTGGCTCGTTGGTCTAGGGGTATGATTCTCGCTTTAGGGTTGCGAGGGTCCCGGGTTCAATCCCGGACGAGCCCACCTGTGTTTGAGCTGTCCAGACATGGTAAACCTTCCAGGCTCAGTTCTCTGAGGGTTCTTTTAGAGTTAGTGCTCAAAACCTGAAAATGATTGTGCATTTGTCATCAGTATATTCAGGATGGTTAAGTCTTGTCTGATATTAAAAGAGCAGTCTCGGTTAGGATTTCGCCTCGTGCCAAACTTCCTTCCAGTTCAAGGGGTGTTGGATCTACATGTGATTAGAGGCTGTGCTTTGCCAGGGGCCCTTTCTAAATTTGTTTTCAAACCCACTGAGAACTTTGTCAGCTTGATGCTGTCTACTTTTCAAAAGAAAATTGGAATAGTATAGTTAGCAATAATAGCAAAAGGAGTTTACTCTAAAGTTTACTACATCTAAGCTTGAGCTGTCCAGAAATTGCAAATTTCCAGGTTCAATTTCTCTGTGGATTCTTTTAGAGTTAGCGCTCAAACACTGAAAATGATTGTGTTGAGTGTATACTTGAATTGAGATCTCTAGAAATGTTTCGATATTTCCTTCTTACCTATTCAGTATATTTTACCAGATGTTCTGCAGTGGTAGGTAAAGTCTTTGTTAAGCACCATTTCATGTTTCGGTAAAAAAACAAACTGCACAGCTCAAACACTCCATCCGGCTCGTTGGTCTAGGGGTATGATTCTCGCTTCGGGTGCGAGAGGTCCCGGGTTCAACTCCCGGACGAGCCCACCTGCGTTTGAGCTATCCAGAGGTGGTAATTTTCCAGGCTGAGTTTCTCTGTGGGTTCTTTTAGAGTTAGTGCTCAAACCCTGAAAATGATTGTGCTGCGTGTTTACTTGAAGTGAGATCTCTAGAAATTTTTCGATATTTCTGTTATACCTATTCAGTATATTTTACCAGATGTCCTTTCAATGTCTGTGTCTTAAGCATAGCTTTCATTAAAATTCCGTCAGCAGCTGACTCGTTGGTCTCGCTTTGTTATGGATTCTCGCCTAGGGTTAGAGAGTGGTGCTTGGATCAACTTCCAGAATATCCCAATCCATAAGTGCATTTGCATAGGGGTGTTTGGATAAAAAGAGCTAGTTTGTCCTTCCTTGGTCAACTACATGTGACTGAGAGGCTGTGCTTTGTCAGGGGCCCTTTCTAAGTTTTTTTCAAACCCACTGAGAACTTTGTCTGCTTGATGCTGTCTACTTTAAAAGAAAATGTATAGTTAGCAATAATAGCAAAATGAGTTTACACTAAAGTTTACTACATCTAAGCTTGAGCTGTCCAGAAATTGCAAATTTCCAGGTTCAATTTCTCTGTGGATTCTTTTAGAGTTAGCGCTCAAACACTGAAAATGTTTGTGTTGAGTGTATACTTGAAGTGAGATCTCTAGAAATGTTTCGATATTTCCTTCTTACCTATTCAGTATATTTCACCAGATGTTCTGCAGTGGTAGGTAAAGTCTTTGTTAAGCACCATTTTCTGTTTCGGTAAAAAAAACAACTTGCACAGCTCACCATCTGGCTCGTTGGTCTAGGGGTTATCTGATTCTCGCTTAGGGTGCGAGAGGTCCCTGGGGTTCAACTCCCGGATGCGAGCCCACCTGCGTTTGAGCTGTCCAGAAATTGCAAATTTCCAGGTTCAATTTCTCTGTGGATTCTTTTAGAGTTAGCGCTCAAACCCTGAAAATGATTGTGCATTTGCATAGGGGTGTTTGGATAAAAAGAGCTAGTTTGTCCTTCCTTGGTCAACTACATGTCACTTAGAGGCTGTGCTTTGCCAGGGGCCCTTTCTAAATTTGTTTTCAAACCCACTGAGAACTTTGTCTGCTTGATGCTGTCTCTACTTTAAAAGAAAATAGTTAGTTAAATAATAGCAGATGTAGTTAAACTAGAAAGTTTTACTACATCTAAGCTTGAGCTGTCCAGAAATTGCAAATTTCCAGGTTCAATTTCTCTGTGGATTCTTTTAGAGTTAGCGCTCAAACACTGAAAATGTTTGTGTTGAGTGTATACTTGAAGTGAGATCTCTAGAAGTTTTTCGATATTTCTGTTTTACCTATTCAGTATATTTCACCAGATGTTCTGCAGTGGTAGGTAAAGTCTTTGTTAAGCACCATTTTATGTTTCGGTAAAAAAACAATTGTGCAGCTCTCCATCTGGCTTGTTGGTCTAGGGGTTTGATTCCCGCTTAAGGTGCATGAGGTCTGGGGTTCAAATCCTGGATGAGCCCACCTGCGTTTGAGCTGTCCAGAGGTGGTAATTTTCCAGGCTGAGTTTCTCTGTGGGTTCTTTTAGAGTTAGTGCTCAAACCCTGAAAATGATTGTGCTGCGTGTGAGGTCTCTAGAAATTTTTCGGTATTTCTGTTTTACCTATTCAGTATATTTTACCAGATGTCCTTTCAATGTCTGTGTCTTAAGCATAGCTTTCATTAAAATTCCGTCAGCAGCTGACTCGTTGGTCTCGCTTATGGATTCTCGCCTAGGGTTACAGAGCGGTGCTTGGATCAACTTCCAGAATATCCCAACCCATAAGTGCATTTGCATAGGGGTGTTTGGATAAAAAGAGCTAGTTTGTCCTTCCTTGGTCAACTACATGTGACTGAGAGGCTGTGCTTTGCCAGGGGCCCTTTCTAAATTTGTTTTCAAACCCACTGAGAACTTTGTCTGCTTGATGCTGTCTACTTTAAAAGAAAATTGAATAGTTAGTTAAATAATAGCAGATGTATTAAACTCTAAAGTTTACTACATCTAAGCTTGAGCTGTCCAGAAATTGCAAATTTCCAGGCTCAATTTCTCTGTGGATTCTTTTAGAGTTAGCGCTCAAACACTGAAAATGATTGTGTTGAGTGTATACTTGAAGTGAGATCTCTAGAAATGTTTCGATATTTCCTTCTTACCTATTCAGTATATTTCACCAGATGTTCTGCAGTGGTAGGTAAAGTCTTTGTTAAGCACCATTTCATGTTTCGGTAAAAAAAACAATTGCACAGCTCACCATCTGGCTCGTTGGTCTAGGGGTATGATTCTCGCTTTGGGTGTGAGCGGTCCCGGGTTCAACTCCCGGACGAGCCCACCTGCGTTTGAGCTGTCCAGAAATTGCAAATTTCCAGGTTCAATTTCTCTGTGGATTCTTTTAGAGTTAGTGCTCAAACCCTGAAAATGATTGTGCTGCATGTGAGATCTCTTGAAATTGTTCGATATTTCTGTTATACCTATTCAGTATATTTTACCAGATGTCCTTTCAATGTCTGTGTCTTAAGCATAGCTTTCATTAAAATTCCGTCAGCAGCTGACTCGTTGGTCTCGGTTTATGGATTCTCGCCTAGGGTTAGAGAGTGGTGCTTGGATCAACTTCCAGAATATCCCAATCCATAAGTGCATTTGCATAGGGGTGTTTGGATAAAAAGAGCTAGTTTGTCCTTTCTTGGTCAACTACATGTCACTTAAGAGGCTGTGCTTTGCCAGGGGCCCTTTCTAAATTTGTTTTCAAACCCACTGAGAACTTTGTCTGCTTGATGCTGTCTACTTTTCAAGAAAATGTATAGTTAGCAATAATAGCAAAAAGTAGTTTACTCTAACGTTTACTACATCTAAGCTTGAGCTGTCCAGAAATTGCAAATTTCCAGGTTCAATTTCTCTGTGGATTCTTTTAGAGTTAGCGCTCAAACACTGAAAATGTTTGTGTTGAGTGTATACTTGAATTGAGATCTCTAGAAATGTTTTTCGATATTTCCTTCTTACCTATTCAGTATATTTCACCAGATGTTCTGCAGTGGTAGGTAAAGTCTTTGTTAAGCACCAGTTTCTGTTTTTGTAAAAAAACAAATTCACTCCTCAGCATCTGGCTTGTTGGTCTAGGGGTATGATTCTCGCTTATTTCTCGCTCTGTCCAGAAATTTCCAGTTTCAATTTTTCTGTGGGTTCTTTTAGAGTTAGCGCTCAAACACTGAAAATGATTGTGCTGCGTGTTTACTTGAAGTGATATCTCTTGAAATGTTTCGATATTTCCTTCTTACCTATTCAGTATATTTTACCAGATGTTCTGCAGTGGTAGGTAAAGTCTTTGTTAAGCACCATTTTCTCTGTTTCGGTAAAAAAAACAACTGCCACAGCTCACCATCTGGCTCGTTGGTCTAGGGGTATGATTCTCGCTTAGGGTGCGAGAGGTCCCGGGTTCAAATCCCGGACGAGCCCGCTTGAGCTGTCTATAAATGGTAAATTTCCAGGTTCAGGTTCTCTGAGGGTTGTTTTAGAGTTAGTGCTCAAACCCTGAAAATGATTGTGCATTTGCTGTTTTATAGGGGTGTTTGGATTAAAAAGAGCTAGTTTGTCCTTCCTTGGTCAACTACATGTGACTGAGAGGCTGTGCTTTGCCAGGGGCCCTTTCTAAATTTGTTTTCAAACCCACTGAGAACTTTGTCTGCTTGATGCTGTCTACTTTAAAAGAAAATTGAATAGTTAGTTAAATAATAGCAGATGTATTAAACTCTAAAGTTTACTACATCTAAGCTTGAGCTGTCCAGAAATTGCAAATTTCCAGGTTCAATTTCTCTGTGGATTCTTTTAGAGTTAGCGCTCAAACACTGAAAATGATTGTGTTGAGTGTATACTTGAATTGAGATCTCTAGAAATGTTTTGATATTTCCTTCTTACCTATTCAGTATATTTCACCAGATGTTCTGCAGTGGTAGGTAAAGTCTTTGTTAAGCACCATTTCATGTTTCTGTAAAAAAACAATTGCACAACTCACCATCTGGCTCGTTGGTCTAGGGGTATGATTCTCGCTTAGGGTGCGAGAGGTCCCGGGTTCAACTCCCGGACGAGCCTACCTGCGTTTGAGCTATCCAGAAGCCCACACACAAAAAAAAAAACCCACAAACCCCCCCCCCCCCAAAAACAACCGCCACTGGTAAACTTTCCAGGCTGAGTTTCTCTGTGGGTTCTTTTAGAGTTACTGCTCAAACCATGAAAATGATTGTGCTGCGTGTATACTTGAAGTGAGATCTCTAGAAATTTTTCGATATTTCTGTTTTACCTATTCAGTATATTTCACCAGATGTCCTTTCAATGTCTGTGTCTTAAGCATAGCTTTCATTAAAATTCCGTCAGCAGCTGACTCGTTGGTCTCGCTTTTGGATTCTCGCCTAGGGTTAGAGAGTGGTGCTTGGATCAACCTCCAGAATATCCCAACCCATAAGTGCATTTGCATAGGGGTGTTTGGATAAAAAGAGCTAGTTTGTCCTTCCTTGGTCAACTACATGTGACTGAGAGGCTGTGCTTTGCCAGGGGCCCTTTCTAAATTTGTTTTCAAACCCACTGAGAACTTTGTCTGCTTGATGCTGTCTACTTTAAAAGAAAATTGAATAGTTAGTTAAATAATAGCAGATGTATTAAACTCTAAAGTTTACTACATCTAAGCTTGAGCTGTCCAGAAATTGCAAATATCCAGGCTCAATTTCTCTGTGGATTCTTTTAGAGTTAGGGGTATGATTCGCTCAAAATAATGTCACCTTGTATATTTCACCCAGATGGGTCTTCACACTGAAAATGATTGTGTTGAGTGTATACTTGAATTGAGATCTCTAGAAATGTTTCGATATTTCCTTCTTACCTATTCAGTATATTTTACCAGATGTTCTGCAGTGGTAGGTAAAGTCTTTGTTAAGCACCATTTCATGTTTCGGTAAAAAAAACAATTCCGCAACTCATCATCTGGCTCGTTGGTCTAGGGGTATGATTCTCGCTTTGGGTGCGAGAGGTCCCGGGTTCAAATCCCGGACGAGCCCACCCTGTTTGAGCTGTCTAGAAATGGTAAATTTCCAGGCTCAGATTTCTCTGTGGATTCTTTTAGAGTTAGCGCTCAAACACTGAAAATGATTGTGCTGCGTGTATACTTGAAGTGAGATCTCTAGAAGTTTTTCGATATTTCTGTTTTACCTATTCAGTATATTTCACCAGATGTCCTTTAATGTCTGTGTCTTAAGCATAGCTTTCATTAAAATTCCGTCAGCAGCTGACTCGTTGGTCTCGCTTTTGGATTCTCGCCTAGGGTTAGAGAGTGGTGCTTGGATCAACTTCCAGAATATCCCAATCCATAAGTGCATTTGCATAGGGGTGTTTGGATAAAAAGAGCTAGTTTGTCCTTCCTTGGTCAACTACATGTGACTGAGAGGCTGTGCTTTGCCAGGGGCCCTTTCTAAATTTGTTTTCAAACCCACTGAGAACTTTGTAAGCTTGATGCTGTCTACTTTTCAAGA
The DNA here is from genome assembly GCA_005784505.1 of Bagarius yarrelli. Classification (NCBI taxonomy): domain Eukaryota; kingdom Metazoa; phylum Chordata; class Actinopteri; order Siluriformes; family Sisoridae; genus Bagarius; species Bagarius yarrelli. The sequence continues at coordinate 8,553 of VCAZ01000036.1, forward strand.
AAATGTATAGTTAGCAATAATAGCAAAAGGAGTTTACTCTAACGTTTACTACATCTAAGCTTGAGCTGTCCAGAAATTGCAAATTTCCAGGTTCAATTTCTCTGTGGATTCTTTTAGAGTTAGCGCTCAAACACTGAAAATGATTGTGTTGAGTGTATACTTGAATTGAGATCTCTAGAAATGTTTCGATATTTCCTTCTTACCTATTCAGTATATTTCACCAGATGTTCTGCAGTGGTAGGTAAAGTCTTTGTTAAGCACCATGTTTCTGTTTTTTGGTAAAAAAACAATTGCACAACTCACCATCTGGCTCGTTGGTCTAGGGGTATGATTCTCGCTGTCCCCGGAGAAATTTTGAGCCAGTTTCAACTTTCCAGGCTGAGTTTCTCTGTGGGTTCTTTTAGAGTTAGCGCTCAAACCCTGAAAATGATTGTGTTGAGTGTATACTTGAAGTGAGATCTCTAGAAATTTTTCGATATTTCTGTTTTACCTATTCAGTATATTTCACCAGATGTCCTTTCAATGTCTGTGTCTTAAGCATAGCTTTCATTAAAATTCCGTCAGCAGCTGACTCGTTGGTCTCGCTTTTGGATTCTCGCCTAGGGTTAGAGAGTGGTGCTTGGATCAACCTCCAGAATATCCCAACCCATAAGTGCATTTGCATAGGGGTGTTTGGATAAAAAGAGCTAGTTTGTCCTTCCTTGGTCAACTACATGTGACTAAGAGGCTGTGCTTTGCCAGGGGCCCTTTCTAAATTTGTTTTCAAACCCACTGAGAACTTTGTAAGCTTGATGCTGTCTACTTTTCAAGAAAATGTATAGTTAGCAATAATAGCAAAAGGAGTTTACTCTAACGTTTACTACATCTAAGCTTGAGCTGTCCAGAAATTGCAAATTTCCAGGTTCAATTTCTCTGTGGGTTCTTTTAGAGTTAGCGCTCAAACACTGAAAATGATCGTGTTGATTGTCTACTTGAAGTGAGATCTCTAGAAATGTTTTGATATTTCCTTCTTACCTATTCAGTAAATTTCACCAGATGTTCTGCATTGGTCAGTAAAGTCTTTGTTAAGCACCAGTTTCTGTTTTTGTAAAAAAAACAAATTCACTCCTCAGCATCTGGCTTGTTGGTCTAGGGGTATGATTCTTGCTTATTATTCTCGCTGTCCAGAAATTTCCAGTTTCAATTTTTCTGTGGGTTCTTTTAGAGTTAGCGCTCAAACGCTGAAAATGATTGTGCTGCGTGTTTACTTGAAGTGATATCTCTTGAAATTGTTCGATATTTCTGTTATACCTATTCAGTATATTTTACCAGATGTTCTGCAGTGGTAGGTAACGTCTTGTTTGTAAAGTCTTTGTTAAGCACCATGTTTCTGTAAAAAAACAATTGCACAACTCACCATCTGGCTCGTTGGTCTAGGGGTATGATTCTCGCTTAGGGTGCGAGAGGTCCCGGGTTCAAATCCCGGACGAGCCCACCCTGTTTGAGCTGTCTAGAAATGGTAAATTTCCAGGCTCAGATTCTCTGAGGGTTGTTTTTAGAGTTAGTGCTCAAACCCTGAAATGATGCTGAAAATGATTGTGCATTTGCATAGGGGTGTTTGGATGAAAAGAGCTAGTTTGTCCTTCCTTGGTCAACTACATGTGACTGAGAGGCTGTGCTTTGCCAGGGGCCCTTTCTAAATTTGTTTTCAAACCCACTGAGAACTTTGTCTGCTTGATGCTGTCTACTTTAAAAGAAAAATAGTTAGTTAAATAATAGCAGATGTAGTAAACTAGAAAGTTTACTACATCTAAGCTTGAGCTGTCCAGAAATTGCAAATTTCCAGGTTCAATTTCTCTGTGGATTCTTTTAGAGTTAGCTTTCAAACACTGAAAATGATTGTGTTGAGTGTATACTTGAATTGAGATCTCTAGAAACGTTTCGATATTTCCTTCTTACCTATTCAGTATATTTCACCAGATGTTCTGCAGTGGTAGGTAAAGTCTTTGTTAAGCACCATTTCATGTTTCGGTAAAAAAAACAATTGCACAGCTCATCATCTGGCTCGTTGGTCTAGGGGTATGATTCTCGCTTAGGGTGCGAGAGGTCCCGGGTTCAACTCCCGGACGAGCCCACCTGCGTTTGAGCTATCCAGAGGTGGTAATTTTCCAGGCTGAGTTTCTCTGTGGGTTCTTTTAGAGTTAGTGCTCAAACCCTGAAAATGATTGTGCTGCGTGTGAGGTCTCTAGAAATTTTTCGATATTTCTGTTTTACCTATTCAGTATATTTCACAGCTTTCATTAAAATTCCGTCAGCAGCTGACTCGTTGGTCTCGGTTATGGATTCTCGCCTAGGGTTAGAGAGTGGTGCTTGGATCAACTTCCAGAATATCCCAACCCATAAGTGCATTTGCATAGGGGTGTTTGGATAAAAAGAGCTAGTTTGTCCTTCCTTGGTCAACTACATGTGACTGAGAGGCTGTGCTTTGCCAGGGGCCCTTTCTAAATTTGTTTTCAAACCCACTGAGAACTTTGTCTGCTTGATGCTGTCTACTTTAAAAGAAAATTGAATAGTTAGCTAAATAATAGCTCTAAGATGTATTAAACTCTAAAGTTTACTACATCTAAGCTTGAGCTGTCCAGAAATTGCAAATTTCCAGGCTCAATTTCTCTGTGGATTCTTTTAGAGTTAGCGCTCAAACACTGAAAATGATTGTGTTGAGTGTATACTTGAATTGAGATCTCTAGAAATGTTTCGATATTTCCTTCTTACCTATTCAGTATATTTCACCAGATGTTCTGCAGTGGTAGGTAAAGTCTTTGTTAAGCACCATTTCCTGTTTCGATAAAAAAAAAACAACTGCACAGCTCACCATCTGGCTTGTTGGTCTAGAGGTATGATTCCCGCTTAGGGTGTGAGAGGTCCCGGGTTCAAATCCCGGATGAGCCCACTCGTGTTTGAGCTGTCTAGAAATGGTAAATTTCCAGGTTCAGTTTCTCTGTGGGTTCTTTTAGAGTTAGCGCTCAAACCCTGAAAATGATTGTGCTGCGTGTGAGATCTCTAGAAATTTTTCGATATTTCTGTTTTACCTATTCAGTATATTTCACCAGATGTCCTTTCAATGTCTGTGTCTTAAGCATAGCTTTCATTAAAATTCCGTCAGCAGCTGACTCGTTGGTCTCGCTTTTGGATTCTCGCCTAGGGTTAGAGAGTGGTGCTTGAATAAACTTCCAGAATATCCCAAACCATACGTGCATTTGCATAGGGGTGTTTGGATAAAAAGAGCTAGTTTGTCCTTCCTTGGTCAACTACATGTGACTGAGAGGCTGTGCTTTGCCAGGGGCCCTTTCTAAATTTGTTTTCAAACCCACTGAGAACTTTGTCTGCTTGATGCTGTCTACTTTAAAAGAAAATTGAATAGTTAGCAATAATAGCAAAATGTAGTTTAACTCTAAAGTTAGTTTACTACATCTAAGCTTGAGCTGTCCAGAAATTGCAAATTTCCAGGTTCAATTTCTCTGTGGATTCTTTTAGAGTTAGCGCTCAAACACTGAAAATGATTGTGTTGAGTGTATACTTGAATTGAGATCTCTAGAAATGTTTCGATATTTCCTTCTTACCTATTCAGTATATTTCACCAGATGTTCTGCAGTGGTAGGTAAAGTCTTTGTTAAGCACCATGTTTCTGTTTTTGGTAAAAAAAACAAATTCACTCCTCAGCATCTGGCTTGTTGGTCTAGGGGTATGATTCTTGCTTATTATTCTCGCTGTCCAGAAATTGCAAATATCCAGGCTCAATTTCTCTGTGGATTCTTTTAGAGTTAGCTTTCAAACACTGAAAATGATTGTGTTGAGTGTATACTTGAAGTGAGATCTCTAGAAATGTTTCGATATTTCCTTCTTACCTATTCAGTATATTTCACCAGATGTTCTGCAGTGGTAGGTAAAGTCTTTGTTAAGCACCATGTTTCTGTAAAAAAACAATTGCACAACTCACCATCTGGCTCGTTGGTCTAGGGGTATGATTCTCGCTTTGGGTGCGAGAGGTCCCGGGTTCAAATCCCGGACGAGCCCACCCTGTTTGAGCTGTCTAGAAATGGTAAATTTCCAGGCTCAGATTCTCTGTGGATTCTTTTAGAGTTAGCGCTCAAACACTGAAAATGATTGTGCATTTGCATAGGGGTGTTTGGATAAAAAGAGCTAGTTTGTCCTTCCTTGGTCAACTACATGTGACTTAGAGGCTGTGCTTTGCCAGGGGCCCTTTCTAAATTTGTTTTCAAACCCACTGAGAACTTTGTAAGCTTGATGCTGTCTACTTTTCAAGAAAATGTATAGTTAGCAATAATAGCAAAAGGAGTTTACTCTAAAGTTTACTACATCTAAGCTTGAGCTGTCCAGAAATTGCAAATTTCCAGGTTCAATTTCTCTGTGGATTCTTTTAGAGTTAGCGCTCAAACACTGAAAATGTTTGTGTTGAGTGTATACTTGAATTGAGATCTCTAGAAATGTTTCGATATTTCCTTCTTACCTATTCAGTATATTTCACCAGATGTTCTGCAGTGGTAGGTAAAGTCTTTGTTAAGCACCATTTTATGTGTCGGTACAAAAACGACTGGGCAGCTTGTCATCCGGCTCGTTGGTCTAGGGGTATGATTCTCGCTTAGGGTGCGAGAGGTCCCGGGTTCAAATCCCGGACGAGCCCACTCGTGCTTGAGCTGTCTAGAAATGGTAAATTTCCAGGTTCAGATTCTCTGTGCAAATTTTAGAGTTACTGCTCAAACCATGAAAATGATTGTGCTGCGTGTATACTTGAAGTAAGATCTCTATAAATTTTTCGATATTTCTGTTTTACCTATTCAGTATATTTCACCAGATGTCCTTTCAATGTCTGTGTCTTAAGCATAGCTTTCATTAAAATTCCGTCAGCAGCTGACTCGTTGGTCTCGGTTATGGATTCTCGCCTAGGGTTAGAGAGTGGTGCTTGGATCAACTTCCAGAATATCCCAATCCATAAGTGCATTTGCATAGGGGTGTTTGGATGAAAAGAGCTAGTTTGTCCTTCCTTGGTCAACTACATGTGACTGAGAGGCTGTGCTTTGCCAGGGGCCCTTTCTAAATTTGTTTTCAAACCCACTGAGAACTTTGTCTGCTTGATGCTGTCTACTTTAAAAGAAAATTGAATAGTTAGCTAAATAATAGCAAAAGTATTAAACTCTAAAGTTTACTACATCTAAGCTTGAGCTGTCCAGAAATTGCAAATATCCAGGCTCAATTTCTCTGTGGATTCTTTTAGAGTTAGCTTTCAAACACTGAAAATGATTGTGTTGAGTGTATACTTGAATTGAGATCTCTAGATATGTTTCGATATTTCCTTCTTACCTATTCAGTATATTTTACCAGATGTTCTGCAGTGGTAGGTAAAGTCTTTGTTAAGCACCATTTCATGTTTCGGTAAAAAAAAACAATTCCGCAACTCATCATCTGGCTCGTTGGTCTAGGGGTATGATTCTCGCTTTGGGTGCGAGAGGTCCCGGGTTCAAATCCCGGACGAGCCCACCCTGTTTGAGCTGTCTAGAAATGGTAAATTTCCAGGCTCAGATTCTCTGTGCGACTTTTAGAGTTAGTGCTCAAACCCTGAAAATGATTGTGCTGCGTGTTTACTTGAAGTGATATCTCTTGAAATTGTTCGATATTTCTGTTATACCTATTCAGTATATTTTACCAGATGTCCTTTCAATGTCTGTGTCTTAAGCATAGCTTTCATTAAAATTCCGTCAGCAGCTGACTCGTTGGTCTCGCTTTTGGATTCTCGCCTAGGGTTAGAGAGTGGTGCTTGGATCAACTTCCAGAATATCCCAACCCATACGTACATTTGCATAGGGGTGTTTGGATGAAAAGAGCTAGTTTGTCCTTCCTTGGTCAACTACATGTGACTGAGAGGCTGTGCTTTGCCAGGGGCCCTTTCTAAATTTGTTTTCAAACCCACTGAGAACTTTGTCTGCTTGATGCTGTCTACTTTAAAAGAAAATTGAATAGTTAGTTAAATAATAGCAGATGTAGTAAACTCCAAAGTTTACTACATCTAAGCTTGAGCTGTCCAGAAATTGCAAATTTCCAGGCTCAATTTCTCTGTGGATTCTTTTAGAGTTAGCGCTCAAACACTGAAAATGATTGTGTTGAGTGTATACTTGAATTGAGATCTCTAGAAATGTTTCGATATTTCCTTCTTACCTATTCAGTATATTTCACCAGATGTTCTGCAGTGGTAGGTAAAGTCTTTGTTAAGCACCATTTTAATGTTTCGGTAAAAAAAAACAACTGCACAGCTCACCATCTGGCTTGTTGGTCTAGGGGTATGATTCTTGCTTTGGGTGTGGGAGGTCCAAGGTTCAATTCTCAGGACAAGCCCAGCTATGCTTGATTTGTCCAGAAATGGCAATTTTCCAGGCTCAGTTTTCTCATGTGGGTTCTTTTAGTGTTAGTGCTCAAACCCTGAAAATGATTGTGCTGCGTGTATATTTGGAGTGAGATCTCTAGTAAGTTTTCGATGTTTCCGTTTTACCTATTCAGTATATTTCACCAGATGTCCTTTTAATGTCTGTGTCTTAAGCATAGCTTTCATTAAAATTCCGTCAGCAGCTGACTCGTTGGTCTCGCTTTTGGATTCTCGCCTAGTGTCAGAGAGTGGTGCTTGCATCAACCTCCAGAATATCCCAATCCATCAGTGCATTTGCATAGGGGTGTTTGGATAAAAAGAGCTAGTTTGTCCTTCCTTGGTCAACTACATGTGACTGAGAGGCTGTGCTTTGCCAGGGGCCCTTTCTAAATTTGTTTTCAAACCCACTGAGAACTTTGTAAGCTTGATGCTGTCTACTTTTCAAGAAAATGTATAGTTAGTTAAATAATAGCAAAAGCAGTAAACTCTAAAGTTAGTTAACATGAAGAAGTGCAAAGGTGGCAGAATCTACATTTTCTTGCAATAATTAAGAATCCAATGAATTAGGCTTGCATCTGGCTTGTAGTTCTAGGGTTATGATTTAGCTCTCATTTAAAAGTTGACTTTTTTGTGTCTTTTGTCACTCCACCAAGAACTTTGTAAGCTTGATGCTGTCTACTTTTTAACAAGAAATTATATTTAGTAAAAAAAAAATGCAGTGGTAGGTAAAGTCTTTGTTTAAGCAAACCAGTTTCTGTTTTGGTAAAAAAAAAAAAACATTGTAACTAAACATCTGGCTAGGGGTATGATTCTCGCTTAGGTTGCGAGGGGTCCTGGGTTCAAAATCTGGACGAACCCAACTACTTTTAGGCTGTCCCAGAAATAGTAAATTTCCAAGCTCAGTTTCTCTGTGGGTTCTTTCAGAGTTAGAGCTCAAACCCTGAAAAAAATGGCAAATTTCCAGGTTCAATTTCTCTGTGGATTCTTTTAGAGTTAGCGCTCAAACACTGAAAATGTTTGTGTTGAGTGTATACTTGAAGTGAGATCTCTAGAAGTTTTTCGATATTTCTGTTTTACCTATTCAGTATATTTCACCAGATGTCCTTTAATGTCTGTGTCTTAAGCATAGCTTTCAGTAACAATCCCACAACAGCTGACTCGTTTGTCTCAGTTATGGATTCTCACCTAGGGTCAGAGAGTGGGTCCTTGGTTCAAACTTCCAGACAAGCCGAATCCATTAGTGCTTTAATTAAGAATCCAACGAATTAGGCCTGCATCTGGCTTGTAGTTTCTGGGGTTATGATTTGGCTCTCATTTAAAAGTTGACTTCTTTGTGTCGTTGTTGAGCACCAGTTTCTGTTTCAGTAAAAAAAAAACATTGCATCCAAACATCTGACTCGATGGTCTAGGGGTATGATGGGATGGTCCCTGGTTCAAATCCCAGATGAGCCTATCTGATCAAAGAGTGGTCTTTGGTTCAACTTCCAGAAAAGCCCAATCTATAGGGGTGTTTGGATAAAAAGAGCTAGTTTGTCCTTCCTTGGTCAACTACTTGTGGCTTATAGGCTGTGTTTTTCCAGGGCCCATTTCTAATTTTTGTTTTCAACCCCTTGTACATATATTACGAAGACAATAGAATCGCATCTTCCTGTTATTCATGTTGACTTCCTTGTGGGTGTGGTCACTCCAGTGAGAACTTTGTCTGCTGAACCTAGGCAAGAATCCATACCCGAGAACAACGAGCCAGCTGCTATAGGATGTTTAGGACACTAATATCATAGCACCTCTGTTAAAATATAGCTTTGAATGTGTTCTTGGTGGAGTGACAAAACCCCAAAAGAAGTCAACATTATATGACAGCCAAATCGTAACCCTAGACCAACAAGCCAGATGCTTATTTAAGGGGTTGTTTTTTTTGACTGAAAGAGAAACTCTTTCAGATAAACGAATTTATCTACCACTACAATTATTTCACTAACTATACTTTTGGTGAAAAAGTAGACAGCATCAAGCAGAAAGTTCTTGGGGGAGTACAATACCCTAATAGAAGTCAACATTAAATGACAGCCAAATCATAACACTAGAACACAACAACCCAGCCGCAAGCCTAATTTGTTGGATTCTTAATTAAAGCAAGAAAATGTAGATTCTGCCACCTTTGGCAGTTCATGTTAAACTTTATAGTTTACCACTATTGCTATTTTTCAACTAACTATACCTTTTCTTAAAAAGTAGACAGCATCAAGAGGAAAAATTCTTAATAGCGATCAACATGAAATGACAAAAAGGTAAGATTTTATTGTCTTTGTAATCTATGTGCAAGGGTTTGAAAACAAATTTAGAAAGGGCCCCTGGAAAAGCACAACCTTTAAAATCACATGTAGTTGACCATGGATGGACACAGTAGCTCTCTATCCAAACACACCTATGCAATTGTACTTATGGATTGGGCTTGTCTGGAAGTTGAACCAAGGACCACGCTAACCCTAGGCAAGAATCCATCCCAGAGACCAACGAGCCAGCTGCTGTGGGATGTTTAATGAAATCTATACTTTACACTCTAGTATCAATAGAACCTTTTGTAAAATATAGCTTTGAATGTGTCTAGAACCATCAAAAAGTGAAAGTGGAATATCTTTAATTGTTGGAACATTACTAGAGATCTCACTTCAAGTATACATGCATTGCAAATCTATTCAGGGTTTGAGCACTAACTTTAAAAGCATTCACAGAGGACTTCTCGCACCAGAAGCGAGAATCATACCCCTAGACCAACAAGCCAGATGCTTAAATATGGGGTTGTTTTTTCACTGAAACAGAAACTCATGCTTAACAACGAATTTATCTACCACTACAATTATTTCACTAACTTCTTTTGGTGAAAAAGTAGACAGCATCAAGCAGACTAAGTTCTTGGGGGAGTAACAATACCCCAACATGTAGTTGACCATGGATGGACACAGTAGCTTTCCAAATACACCTATGCAATTGCAATTGCTATCTTTAATTGTTGAAACATTTCTAGAGATCTCTCTTCAAGTATACATGCATTGTAAATCTATTCAGGATTTGAGCACTAACTTTAAAAGCATTCACAGAGAAAAGGATTTCATTAAGTTTGAGAGTTGATGGGCAAGTGTATTCAATTCGGTAAGATGTAATTATTCAGTTGAGATTTCCACATTTGGGGAATTCATAGGGATCAGCACAACCGGAGTGCTATGGTACTTCCCCCTGCCAAGTAAGAATGACTTGCTATTGGCCTGCAGAGAGACGTCACCAAAACATGCACTCTTTTCCATCGTGGTGAGTGAAGGCCGCTTGACTCCTGTCAGTTTTTTAACAATTTTTTTTAAAAAACGAGACTTTATGCTCGTGCATCTTATTGTTTCAAAATCCTGTACATTTACATTTACATTTACAGTTGTATAACAAGGGATATTGTAAGTCGCTCTGGATGAGGGCGTCTGCCAAATGCTGCAAATGTAAATGTAAATGTAAATGTAAAATCCTGTATATTTTAACAAGAGTTTTATTTTCACCTGAGATTTAAAACATTGTGTGAACAATTACATGACTTTTCATTACTAACACAGTTTCTATTAAAGCCTGAACAGTTTGGGAAAAAATCACACATTTTATCAAGAAACTAAAAAAAACCCACCCCAAAGACTTTGCTTTTGGATGTTAAAAAACAGGGGAGAGCACAAACACAGTCCCCCACAAACAGAAATTATGCAGATGAGATTCCCACATTTGGGGAAATCACATGGGGTCAGCACAACCCGGTAAACACATCAGAGTCAGGCACAAAGCTGTTCTTACCTATTGCGCGTTTTTACACTTGATTAGATGTAATGTACGATGGTTGCACCTTACACTGGATGAACTACCTTCTTGATCATGGTATTTTCTCTGTTTCTAAGCGTGAGTTGCTACCGGCCTGCAGAGAGACATCACCAAAACACACACTCTTTTCCATCATGGTGAGTGAAGGCCGCTTGACTCCGGTCAGTTTAAAATTCCACTTCCAAAATGTTTTTATGCGTCCCTATAAACTCGTCAGAGTCAGGCAGGATGCTGTTCTTACCCTTTGTGCGTTTTTACGCTTTATTGGATGTAATGTAAATAATGTGTGTATATATCTGGATGTAATGTAAGTGTAAGTGATGTGTGTATATTGGATGTAATGTAAGTGATGTGTGTATATACCTGGATGTAATGTAAGTGATGTGTGTATGCTTTATTGGATGTAATGTAAGTGATGTGTGTATATATCTGGATGTAATGTAAGTGATGTGTGTATATATCTGGATGTAATGTAAGTGATGTGTGTATATATAGATGCTCTTACAGAATTTCCTGTATGAATGAGTGCATTTTTAACGCTTTATTGGATGTAATTTAAGTGATGTGTATATCTTTTATTGAATGTATAAATAGACGCTCTTAGAGAATTTGCTGTATGGATGCTGTGGTACTCGTTGTGCTACAGTCTGAGTAAATGAAATAATTGTACCCGATATTCACAGTCCCCTATTTTCATAATTTCTGGCTTTTTTACGGCACGTTAAGTTAAACGGATTTGTAATTAATACTTTGAGAACGCTACACACTAATTATATGTCTGCATGACAGCCATTTCAGAAACCTTCTCTCAAGGTTTAGCAAAATGCATAAATTTAATACCAACAGGTCGCTTGGTTGAATTCTCACAAAGACTTTATGCTCATGCATTTGATTGCATTACAATCTTGTATATTTTAATGAGTGTTTTATTTTTGCTTGAGTCTTGCAACTACCAGAAATTAGGCAGTCAAGAATCCCACAATCAGGGAATTTAATTGAATCAGAGCTCTATCTTGATCAAAGCACCTCTCCTGCATAAGTTACTACCAGCCTGCAGAGAGACGTCACCAAAACACCCACTCTTTTCCATCGTGGTTAGTGAAGGCCGCTTGACTCCGGTCAGTTTAAAAAAATTCCACTTAAAATTTTTTCACGTGGCCCTATGAACTCGTTAGAGTCAGGCACGATGCCGTTCTTACCCTTTGTGCTTTTTTAACGCTTTATTGAATGTAATGTAAGTGATGTGTATATCTTTTATTGAATGTATAAATAGACGCTCTTAGAGAATTTGCTGTATGGATGCTGTGGTACTCATTGTGCTACAGTGTGAGTAAATAAAATAATTGTACTCGATATTCAAAGTCCCCTATTTTTATAATTTCTGGCTTTTTTTTACGGTATGTTAAGTTAAACGGATTTGTAATTAACATTTTGAGAACACTTACACACTAATTATTTGTCTGCATGACAGCCATTTTAGATAACTCTTCTCAAGGTTTGGCAAAATGCGAAAATTCAACACTGACAGGTTTCTTGGTCGAATTTTTACAAAGACTTTATGCTCGTGCGTCTTATTGCATCAAAATCCTGTATATTTTAACGTGAATTTTATTTTTACTTGAGACTTATAACATTGTGTGAACAATTAATGTGACTTTTCACTACTAACGCAGTTTCTATTAACGCCTAAACGGTTTGGAAAAGAGTCACGTATTCTTTAAAAATACATGAATTGCAAATCTATTCAGGGTTTGAGCACTAACTTTAAAAGCATTCACAGAGAAAAGGATTACATTCTTTCTGGAGAGTTCAAGGACTCACCTGGGATTTGTTAATTAAAGCAAGAAAATGTCGATTCTGCCACCTTTGCAGTTCATGTTTAACTTTAGAGTTTACCACTATTGCTATTGTTCAAATAACTATACCTTTTCTTGAAAAGTAGACAGCATCAAGAAGATAAACTTCTTAATAGAGGTCAACATGAAATGACAAAAAGTTAAGATTTTATTTTATTATAAATTTGTATTTAAAAACAAATTTAGAAAGGGCCCCTGGAAAAGCACAACCTCTAAAATCACATGTAGTTGACCATGGATGGACACAGTAGCTCTCCAAATACCTCTATGCAATTGCTCTTATGGATTGGGCTTGTCTAGAACCATCCAGTCAAAAAGTGAAATATCTTTAATTGTTGAAACATCTCAAGAAATCTCACTTCAGGTGTACATGCATTGCAAATATATTCAGAGATTGAGCACTAACTTCAAAATCATTCACAGAGAAAATGAGGACAGGATTACATTCCTTCTGGTGAGTTCAAGAGTTGATGGGCTCCTCCAGGATTTGAATCCAGATCTCTGGCACCCAAAGCAAGGGTATTCAATTTCGTAAACTGTTATTATTTAGTTGAAGTTTCCACATTTGGGGAATTCATAGAGGTCAGCACAGTGCTATGACTGCACCTCACCATGAGCGAACTTCTTAGTCATTGCACCACCCCCTGCCAGGTAAGTACAACTTGCTACCGGGCCGCAGCGAGACGTCACCAAAACACGTACTCTTTTCCATCGTGGTGAGTGAAGACCGCTTGACAGATCGCCATACTCAACATCCATGAGTCCCCCAGATCTACTCCTTTATCTAAGGGGAAACAATACAAAATGCTTGACTAAATAAATAAGTTTTTAGCCTGGACATAATCACTGAGACTGTGTCTCTGATTCTCGAACATTCCATAGCTTTGGAGCTCATATCTTTTAGTTTTTAGTAAGGACTCTCGCTGCTGCGTTCTGGACTAACTGAAGTTTATTAATGCACCCAGTTGAACATCCAGACAGTAAAGCGTTATAAATAATCCAGCGTGGGATGTAATAAAGGCATGAACTATTTTTTCTGCATCATTTAGTGACAAGATATTTCTTATTTTAGCTGAGATGATAGAACGCTATCTTGGTAATATTATCGACATGGGCTTCAAATGAGAGATTGGAATCTAAAATCACACCCAGATCTTTTACTGTTGCACTTTGTGAAACAGAAAGACTGTCTAGGGTTAAGGTGTGATCAGGAAGCTTACTTTTAGCTACCTCGGTCCTAGAACAAGAACCTCAGTCTTGTCAGGGTTAAGCAAGAGGAAATTGCTTAACATCCAATCCCTTATTTCCTTCACACATTGCTCAACTTTATTAAACTGGCCTTTTGCATCAGGTTTTGATGAGACGTATAGCTGTGTGTCATCAGAATAACAGTGAAAACTAATATTATGCTTACGAATTATGTTTCCCAGAAAAAGCATGTAAAGCGAGAAAAGAAGTGGGCCTAAAACCGAGCCCTGTAGAACACCATACTTCACAAGGGGGCACGCAGAATAATCACTATTTAAATCTACAAACTGATAGTGATCGGTTAAATAGGACTTGAGCCACGCAGGAGCCGTTCCTTGAATTCCTACAAATTTTTCTAATCTGTGAAAAAGAATATTGTGATCTATGGTTTCGAAAGCCGCACTGAGGTCAAGTAATATAAGCAACGAGACACAGCCATGATCAGATGCCAGTAAGAGATCATTTGCTACTTTGACAAGTGCTGTCTCTGTGCTGTGATGGGGCCTGAATCTTGATTTATAATTTGTGTATGTTATTTCTGTGTAAATAGGAACATAACTGCTGCGCTACTACCTTCTCTAGGATTTTGGAGATAAACGGAGGGTCAGAAATCAGCCTGTAGTTCGACAGCTCATTGGGGTCAAGGTCAGGTTTCTTAATTAAAGGTTTAATAACTGCTAATTTGAAAGATTTGGGAACATACCCACTGCTGAGTAAAGAGTTAATTATTTTCAACAGGGGTTCTGATACTGCTGGGACTATCTGCTTAAAAAAGTGTGTTGGTATAGGATCTAATAAACAGGTTGATAATTTTGTAGAAGAGATGAGTGTGATTAGGTTGTTCTCTTCCAGAGGAGAAAAATTTTTTGATCTAAAAGTTTATAAAAGTTTTGATCTGATGCGGTTAGTTTATCATCAGAATCAATCGAAAGGTCTGGTTTTAAGGCCTGAATTTTTTGCCTTATTTTTGCAATTTTATTATCAAAAAAGTTCATGAAGTCCTCACTGCTGCACGCAGTTATGGTGCAGATTTTTGAAGTCGTCTTATTCCTAGTTAATTTTGCGACGGTGTCAAATAAAAATCTAGGATAATTTTTATTACTTTCAATAAGGTTGGAGAGATACATTGATCTAGTTACACTAAGAGCTTTTTTATATGTTAGGATTCTCTCTTTCCATGCTGCCTGGAAAACTAAATCTAGTTTGGCACCATTTGCGTTCTAGTTCTAGCGTGTGTGTTCATTATACCAAGGAGCGAGTTTCTTATCTTTAATTATTATTCTTTTAACTGAAGCTAGTGTAATGCGGCATCTAAATATTCAGTCGCCTGCTCGAGTTCTGTTGGATCAGACAGTGATCCAAAGACAATTCTTGGAGATAGCTAATAAAGCCCTGAGCAGAAGTTGATGTAAGTGTACATTTAAAGCGGTAGCGTGGCGCTAAATGTACATTATCAGTATAACACATTTTAAATGATATAAGATGGTGATCAAAAATAATTTTTACTATATTACTTATACTATTACGAAAGATAATATTAAATCTAATGTGTGACCTGCTTTATGAGTGGGTCCTAGTACACACTGATTTACTCCCACTGAGTTGACTAGGTTTATTCGACATAGACATGCATTTGTAACTTTTCCTGTCTTACACTTTTGCAAACCTGCACTCTCACCAATCTACTGCAAGCCATGAGGGGATAAATGCATTTACACACACAGAAAAAGTGCTGACACAAAACTACCACATTCAAACCCAGTAAAGGATTTAGTCTGTTACACTAACGCCCATGTCTGACTAGCTATTAAGTGAGACATGAGATGCTGGGCGGATGTTACGCATTCACTGTGGCGTTCGCTACGCCAACTAGTGGTGGGGTATCTGAAGCTAGCTCATAACCCAATTTTTACCTCGCAACACAAAGCTTATATCGTTTTTCTTAAGTGTGCTGGCTGAAATTTAACAGTAAAAACGAGTGTCACAGTCAAGAGACTGTTGTAACAGATAAATAAACAAATAAGCATTAAAAGAGTAAAGCGTGGAAAATAGTAGCGTCATAGTATTTGCCAAACATTGTCTTATCGCAAGTGATTAAATAGGAGAAAGCCACAAACGCAAGTAAGGTCAAAGGTAACAATAGCAACGGTGACAACAAAAAAGCGCAACGTAACTTAAAGCATATTTGATAGACGTAAAGAGCAGCAAGCTTCTCGGAGTATCGCGTAAGTTTAAACAAAAAAAATAGTTATTTACTGATTTAATAATTTACTGAGCGCGCGGGTACTATTTGAGGAAAGAAGAGTAATTACACTGACGACGCGGAAAAAGCAAGATTTTAAGAAGCGAAATTAAAACAGTCGCGAGCATTAAAGGGGTTGTTCAAGATGGATTACTCGACTCGCCCTATCTCGAGCCTCAAGACTCTTTCTTTCAACACTAAGTCAACATCACAGTAGGAGGGGCATTCCCCCATACCACTGGTTTCACAAAGGGAAAAAAGTTAATGTCAAACATATTCCTACATTTAAATAACATTGGTACGTTAACACCAGTCAAATCTGATGAGCATTTGGATCAAAATGAAAGGGCATGACATTTTATGAACATTTTAATATTATAATATGTTTTTAGAAATATTTGACTGGTACCGTATTAACGGTAGGTATTTTGTCTGCATACAAACAAAAAAGTAAACCCGGCAACAGACTGCGATCTAACGGTTTAATAGTGCTACGGAAATGTTTCCCAAAATCCTATTGATTGGTGCCATAATCATGTAACAGAAAAAAATCAGTGACGACTCGTGTTCAACATAGTGATATTATGTTGTCAAGACATCATCATTCAAGGTCAAAATATTCTCATGATGGTCTGAAGACATTAACTTGTAACAGAATATATCAGCTAATTCAAATGCTCCTGGGTCTCACAGGGCAAGTTATATGCTCATCACTGTCCATATGTAGGTGAAAAAGTGTTTATAAAGTAATTGTCAAGGTGTCAAAATTTGGTGACTGCCTATTTCTGGTGGTTGTTAACATGTTTATTGTGGCAGCCAGAATAAACAATGTGGTTACTAAATAGTTATAGGTTGATGAAAACAGGCAGTATTATTAAACTCATTATCCACGATAAGCAAAGTACATCAAACTAGAAACTCTGTATCTCACAAACAGTCTTTTTATAGCTTATTACAGCATGGTTAATAGTGCAATGCAGATAATCAAAATAGGACAACAAATCTCTTCCTTTGGTAAAAAAGTGATCATACCTATTACTCTCTATTTAAAATTCACAATTAAGAAATAATGGTCAGCACCCTTGGGTTGACAGCATACTGGTGTTTCTTTTCAGTTCGTGTGTGGTCCCTTGTTCTTGGTTAATTTTGAAGACACATCTGTTAAAAAAGCATTTCCATTTAAACATTCGACATTCAGGTTGATGATTGACATTAAAAGCCAAAGGAAGGATATAATCCTAAAGCTGCACTAAAAGATTCTGAACCGTAATAGGGTTTTTAGTGCTTAACATTTGTTTATAAACACACAGTTAAAAATAGGTTTAATCTGTTAATATAATGATCTCAGTGGCGACTTTCACTGCAAGGTAATTTAACTGCAAAAATGCATTAGCTTAGGTGAACACATTGCAAACAATCCTGAATTCAAATTGTTATTGGTACTAATTAAGGAGGAAATTATAAAAAAATAAACAAATTATTTAAAAATATATGAGTAGTGTACCTGTTGGACTGGGGAGGGGGTAACAGCGCACTGCAGATTTAGTTTCTTAAGGAATTTGCTTGTTAATAGGTAAAAGTTGATTAAAAGTGAGCCAACAAAGATGATTATGAAAAAAAAAACAATAAATACTGTAATAAAAAGTTAAAACGTTTACATTTTCAAGTTTGTGAGGGAAAAGTTTAGTTGAAAAGTCACGTTTCAGACATACACATTACTAAGTCAAATATTAAACTATAATCACATACAATTACATAAATGAAAAAGTGTAAAAGTTCCTTAATATATTCCGGCATGTACTGGCTAAAAACAAAAAAAACGACCCTCATAAAGCTAGTACACATGGTGGACATGAGTAGTATATGATCCTGGCTTAACATCCTTCGTTAATCCTAAATCAACATTTCAATCAAAATCATAAACGTCTCATGTCATTGGTGTGTCGACCAAACCCGCCTTAAACTATTTTTGAATCTTTCCCTTGTATACCCAGTATCAGGAGCTAACACTTCCTAAGGATGAAATCGCCCATGACTGACTTTAAATAAAACTCTGATTTAGACTTTCTAATCATTAATGCTTTTATTCCTTAGTGTTTGTATGTAGCCTAAATTGCAGGATTGTTTAAAAATCTATCTTGTGCCCATGATTTCTTTCTTAAATGAATGAGTTCTGAAAACTATGGAATAGGCCCTACCACTGACCCTGAACATTTTACTTAAACATGTTTATTAGAGATTTAAAAATAGACTGAAAATAAGCCCATGCCAGTTCAACGTCCTGTATTAGAGTTACCCTTCTAAGATCACTATGATATAAATTATGCTCCCCAAAATGTTTAAATTATCTTTTAAAAATAAAACAGAATTTTTAACTTAGAGATTATGGTATGCCTGCCACAAACAATTAAAGTAATCACTGATATAATTGCAGATTATTTCCAGTTAAAGTAAATTTATGCGCAGTATTTTAAATTCAGTAAAATAGATTTATGTTGCACTTTAGGATTTGACCTTAGTTAAGGCTGGTTAGTGAAAAAACGAAAAAAGGAAAAACACACGAAATAAAGGCAAAATAATATAATTTTTTTTAATAAAAAGAAAGTCTGTCTTAAACAGTAGTAAGTCAGGTAGAGGGAAAAATTATATTGAAGTGATAAATGACCAAATAACTAACAAATCAACTTTAGAACAATGTTTACTCAGTAATAATAAAAAAACAAAAAAGGAACTAAAAAAGAACAAATAAAAAAATAAAAAAACAAAAAAACACGAACAAAAAAAATGAAGTTAACTAAAATAACAAAAATTATAAAAAACAATGTATGTAATGTAATGTAAGTTTTCAATTACAGTTTAATCCTATGGTACAGTATTAAAAAAGACAAGAAAATATAATTGCTTAGTGTTTTAAAGTTAGATTTTACAAATCTAAATATAACAAATAATAAATATTCTGAAATACGGTAACATTTCATGAACAGTAGGTGTCAGCATAACCCTGAGTTTCTCCCTGTCAACCAACACACACACACACACACATTTCGTTACATTTCCTTTTTTTTTTTTTTTTGGTAACTGTTCCTTTCAGAGTATATTTAAAGATGAGTACCTTTACTCTTACTCAAGTACATTTTAGTTAAAAAAACTTTACTTTTACTTAGCTACATTTGGCGGCGTTCCTCCATTACTGTCAAATGGTAATAAATATAAGATTTGTAATATAATCAGTTTATATGAATTGTTCGCATAACTCGCAAGACTTTGAAAAGGCTGCTTCAGAAGAGGCTGTCACGAATCTCACGCTTATGTTTAGCTCACATATATTTGGAAGATAAAGCAGAGAAAGACGCGTGTGTTATCGGAGGTAGACCAGCCTTACGTTTAGTCTATGTTTTTACTGCAATATTTCAAAAACAATAGTTTCAACAATACACGCTGTGTGCAACAAAACGTACAGACATTACAGTGTACAAGAATTCTAGCTCCAACCTGATAAAACACGTAGCGGTAAGTGTCAAAATGACGCCTATTTTAAGTCTATTAAGTCTATTGAGCACTTTAAACTCATTGTAAAACCACATTTCTGTAACATACTGTTTTTTCTATCATGCAAGCAATGACATGTAATTTTGTGAACCTACAAACAAACACATTGATGAACAAACGTTCATTCTAAATATCTAAATAAATAATGCATGTACATAAACACAAAATGGTAAAATAAAGTATATTTTCAAAGGAATTGCTCTAATTTAAAAAAAAAAAAAAAGAACTGAGTGGGTTTGAGATTTTATTGTAAATGACAGGTGATGTGCTGTTAATGTCCATCCGTCACAGGACTGATATTGACTTTTCTTTACTTTACTTTAACTTGTCTTACATAAGCAGAACAGAAAGAAGAAAAGGGATGTAAAAACTCGTCAAGTAGTTTGTAATTCAGGGTTTTTGCTTTGTGTCAAAAGTAACTAGTAACTAACTAATTGAGTAGTTTTTTTATATAATACTTTTTACTCTTACTTAAGTAACTATTATGTTTGTTACTTTTACTCTTACTTAAGTAAATGTTTTTATAAGTACTTGTGCTTTTACTGGAGTACAGATTTTGGATACTCTACCCACCTCTGGTTTTCCTAAGGATACACAGCTGTTTAGTTACAATTCCCTAAGTTCTTCACATAGTGCATGTGGAAATGCTGTTACTTTTACTATTAAACATAACTGTGAGTTCTACTGTTGTTTTTTCTTGAGTTTATTTTACCAAGCTTTTAAGTGATCGGCGAACACAATCATTTAAGAATTTTTTCTAACCACATTTCTTCCTTGAAGAAGATCCCAACTAGTTTGTAATAATGCATTGGACAGCTCTTAACCCATATTAGTATTTAGATGTTGTATTTAATGCATGCCAATAATTTGACCTTTTTGAAACAGATAACATCTTTCCCACAACCACAGAATGTGTCTGTTTATGAAATGAGAAGCTGCTTACTACATCAATAGGGTTAAATAACTTGTTGCCAACAGAATCATCGCGTATTTGCTTAGTTAAATCCAGGTGGTGACTTTTTTTTTTGAATGGGCAATGTGTAACCCTTTAGAAAGTTGCGGTCTGGAGCAGAAAATGGGTTAAAGATCTTGACTAACTGCCTAACAGTGGCAGCTTGGCAGTTCTGGTTATTTAACTGCATTCTTCTGTTCAACAACCCTTAACCATTTCAGCCATCTTTCAGGCTGTTATTTAATAAGCTATTTAATGAATCTATTTGAAAAGATGCCCTCTGTCCAGAGAAACATGGAAATACATTTTATATCAACAATGATGATGGGTAATTTTCATTTTTAAGTGCTTGTAAATTATTAAAATATACTATTACTTACACAACTGTCACACACTTACCGATCTATTAATAGGTTGGACTATAATGCACTAAGACATTATCTCCTTTAAATTTACATTCTCTTTAAGATTTCATAAATAATGAGATTGTTTTAGCTTCAGGGCACATTTACACTGCAGGTCTTGAAGCCCAATACCAATTTTGTGACTATATCAAACTTTTTAAGAAACGTTTAAAAAGACCTATATCTGCAATGTTTAACACTTGTCCACTAACACTTACCCAC
Organism: Bagarius yarrelli; assembly: GCA_005784505.1. Taxonomy (NCBI): domain Eukaryota; kingdom Metazoa; phylum Chordata; class Actinopteri; order Siluriformes; family Sisoridae; genus Bagarius; species Bagarius yarrelli. The sequence continues at coordinate 29,290 of VCAZ01000036.1, forward strand.
CACCCAAGTGGACATAATTTTGCCAATAAGGATGTGATCCTGGACCATGATCCATGCCGACAAAACCCGCCTCGATTCATTTTTTAATGTTTCCCTACTTGTAATATTATAAATGTATCAAATAATAAACATGAAATACATAAATGACATATGTAATACATTACATAGTGTACTAAACAATTACATACAACAGTTTAGCTAAAGTATGAGCATTTCCCTTGCTTTTTTGACTAAAACAAATGTGCACAAGTAAAATTTATTTCAGTGTGCATGCATGAATAAAAAGTAATTTGATAGATTTGTTGAAATGCTGTGATTTAAGTAAATAAAAGTAAGCCCTGTTTTATACTAAGAATGTTGTATACTACATGTATACTACAGGTTTTAGAGCATTTTACATAAAATTGTGCATTAATAATTGTTTATGATTTACGACTCATGAAATGTTGTTATACATATCACACAAAATAGTTTTCTGTGTTAATGTGGTACTGTAAACATAGATTTATATGGGATGAGTCTGTGTGTTTATTTGTGTGTGTTTGTGTGTGTGTCAGTTGAGGTAGTTCAGTTTTGGGTGTTTAGGATCCTGATGGCTTCAGGGAAGGAACTGTTACACATTCAGGTTGTGAGGGCCCGGATGCCACGGTATCTTTTTCCAGGTGGAAGGAGGTCATCCACAATGCTGTTGAGTTCTAAAATTAAAAAGATCCTGATGATAGGGAACTACTTATGATCCCAAACCTTGCATCTTATCTGTAAGACATAGTGGTAATGTTATGGTTCAGACTAAAATAGCTGCTTCTAGAACGGACACAGCATAACATCACAATGAGTTCTGTTAAAAAAAATTATGGCTTAATGGTTACCATAAGTATCTTGGACCTCTGGTTTCCTTTTCCAGTTTGACGACAAGCTTTGCAGGCTTATAAGCATCTACAAAATGTTTGTCTCATGTGCAATTGTATCTTTTGGCACCCTGTCCTGAAACTGAAAGAGATAGCATTTGTGGATTGCTGCTAATCCAGAATTTAATCACATACACAGGAAAGGCCACATTTTTAAATATTTTTTTCAGCAACACAATCAAGACATTCAATCAAGACATTAAAAGATGAATGTGACACAGATTAGAATTTCAGCTTGAATTTTCAAGCTGAAAGGTAGGTGGTAATGCAAAAGTACCTCGTACACCACATAACCGTTATGCTTTTAGGATTCTTTTTCAACCTTTCTATTTTAACATTCTGATGTTTTCAAATTTTATTTAGTTCTGATATTTTTAATAATAATGTTTTATTTTAATTATTTTTGACACTGCATTAATGACAGTAATGACAGTGTTATAAATAAGAATGCTTCAGTGATGTTATTGTCTCAAACAATAATTAATAAAACTGGTTTTCGGTCACCTAAACATGCAAACAATCAGTTTGAAAGTTGAAAGATTGCTGGTTGTAGCACTGACTGCCGTCTTTGCTTTGTTTTCATCAGCTGCTGTTTTTTTGGTCGTATTTGTTAATGTTTTGTTGCTAGAACCCTATTGTTTTTTTAGTTGTTTTTTTTTTCAGGCCATTTCAAATTCTTATCATAGCGCCTTCTGTTGTTTTTCTCTCTTTTAAAATAGCTTTAGTTTTTCCTTTAAACACTGTGTCTTCTAGATTTTTTCATCCATCTCAACAACAAATACAGCTTTTTTCAAATGAAACCCATTTGTATTGGATAAGGAAATCTAAGGGCCTTATTGTTGAAACTGTTTCATTAACCACATAAACACGTCTTACCGAAACGGATATAAACCTTGTATAATCCCATGCATATTTCCTTTGACCCGAAATGGCACACACCGTTATTTTTTTCTATTTGGGTTTACTGAGGTAGTAGAAAAGAAAACAAGAAAGCCTGCAACAATGCTTATGTACCAAAAGACAGTGATTATTACAGTATTTGCAGAATTTCGCTGTCTTCAGTATTAAACTTTAAGGCCCAGCGAAATACATGGATAAGACACTTGTCAACACTTGTGGGGAAATATAGTACTGGCTTCTTTTAAGGAACAAGACATTTTTTTGCATGGCATTAATGGTAATAATAAAAACAGATCGCAAAGTATAAACTGAACTTTCTAATGCTATTTACCATGCGAGGGCTTTTTAAAAACAATTTTTAAAAAAATACCCTAAAAAGCCTGTGGTGTGTGAACATTCACCTGTCTGAAAAGAAGTAAATGCAAATTAAAAGGTGTTTGGTTATTTTACAGAAACAGCTACATATAGTAAAAATATGCTAAATTCTAAGTTAAAAATTTAAAAAGTTACTCAGATTTGTACAAGTTATTTTAACATTTTAACAATTTTGTCACCTGCTGCTTGTTTACCTGGAGACTAAAACACTTGAATTCCTGAAAAGTGAATTCCAAAATATCTTGACTGTGGGTTGGATTAGGACGAAAAATTCATTTTCTATAATGGCTTATCCTAGTGTATTTTGTAAGAATAACTTTAATTTTATTTAAAAAAAATAAACTTGAAATCATAACCTTCAGATCCAATGCACTATGTGTTGTTGTGTGGACATCAGTCTTGTTTTGTGTCTCAATTTCCACTGTTTGTTTGCACTGTTCACTCAAACACTTCATTTACACTTAGTTGTTCACACTTACAGTGCCTTGAAAAGTATTCATATCCCTTTGAATTTTTCACATATTGTCACCTTACAAACATAAAATTAAATGTATTTTATTTAGATTTTATGTGATAGACCAACACAAAATAGCACATAGTTTTGAAGTTGATCAAAAATGACATATGATTTATTACATTTTAAGCAAATAAAAATCTAAAAAATGTGGCTTGCATTTGTATTCAGCCCCCTGTACTCTGATACCCCAAAATAAATTCTAGTGCATTCAATTGCCTTCAGAAGTCAGATAATTATTAAATAGAGTCCACTTGTGTGTAATTTAGTCTTAGTATATATACACTTGTTCTGTGAAGGCCTCAGTGGTTTGTTAAAAAACACTAGAACACATCATGAAGACCACGGAACTCACCAGACAGGTCAGAGATAAGGTTGTGGAGAAGTTTAAAGCAGGGTTAATTTATAAAAAATATCCCAAGCTTTAACATCTCAGGGAGCACAGTTTACTCCATCATCCAAAAATTGTAAAAATATGCCACAACTGCAAACCTACCAAGACATCGCCGTTCACCTAAACTGACAGACCGAGGAAGGAGAGCACTGGTCAGAGAAGCAGGTGAAAGAAACACATAAGAAGTATCATTTGCAGTTTACCACATAGGGAGGCAGGGGACAAAGCAAACATGTGGAAGAAGGTGCTTTAATTAGATGAGACCAAAGTTTAATTCCGACTGGAATTGTCCAGGGCTGGCGCAGAGACCGTAAACAGAGACGAGGAAAATGCGGAGGACTTCGGGCTAAGCTAAAGCTAAACCCAATTTGACCAGCGCTTCATAGTATTTTTCTCGGCAAAGATCGGTCCCTGGCAAACAAACTCGATGAGCTCAGGATATGGACCTTTACATAGAGACTGATTTCAGACTGCAATAAAATGGTCTTCATTGAAACTTGGCTTAACACCGGCCTCCCAAACAGTGTGCTGGAGCTTGAGGGGCGCAACATTTTCAGGGGGGATAGAGAAGCAGCATGCACAAGTATGAAAAGAGGAGGTGGCTTATGCATTTATGTACAAAACATGGTGCACTGTCTCTGATACTGTTTTTTCTCACTGCTCTGCTGATCATGATGGCCTGATCTTTAAGCGCAGACCCTTTTATTTACCACATGAGTTCACATGCATTGTTGTGATAGCAGGGTATGTCCCCCCGGATGCTAAGGCCAGCACAGCCATAAAAAGAACTAAGCTAACAAACTGCAGATGGTGCATTCTGATGGAGCCTTTATCATAGCTGGGGGTTTTAATCACTGTAATTTAAGATCTGTTCTGAGCAATTCACACATACAGACTGGAGTGAATTGACTGCACAGACCACTACTGATTCAGTCACCAACATCAACACTTACACCAACTCTGTCAATAGGTGTGTGGATCGGGTGACAACACAAAAGAACATCATAGCGTTCCCCAATCAGAAGCCATGGATGAACCGAGAGGTCTGTCTCCTGCTCAAAGCACGCAACACCAACTTCAGCTCTGGAGACCGGGAGACCTACAGTGTCGCCAGAGCCGATCTGAGGAGGGAAATCTGCAAAGCCAAACATGCATACAAACAGCAGATTGAAAAGCACTTAAACTGCTGACCCTGACGCATGTGGCAGAGAATACAAGCTATCACTGACCGCAAACCACCCAACGGAACACCAGCTCTGCCTCACTCCCTGATGAGCTCAATCTCTTCTATGCTCGCTCCGAAAAGGGAAACATGGAGTCCATGCCCAAAACAGAGCTGTTACCAGGTGAACAACCCACTCTCCAACTCTGAACTCCCACTCCTCACCTCTGAAGTCTGTGCCACCCTGAGAAGGGTGAATGCTAGGAAGGCAGCTGGCTCTGACGGCATCCCTGGCCGCATACTCAGATCAGGTGGGTCTTCATGGACATTTTTAATCTATCTTTGGCCCAGGCATTCGTCCCCACCTGCTTCAAGTCTTCCGCCATCCTGCCAGTGCCAAAGCACTTTGCTGCAACAGAACTGGTTAACTTTCTTCCTGTCGAACTCACCCCTGTCATCGCAAAGTGCTTCGTAATACTCATACCCTTATATATTACATTGCTTTTTATTGTAAATAGGCTACTCATGCACTTCTGGTTAGACGTGAACTGGCTATGTACATGTACCTTGCACAATGAAAATACAATTGAATCTAATTTTATTTAATCTAAAGATGGATAAAGCTAAAACAGGACAATTCTGGAAGAAAACCTGTTGAAGGCTGCAAAAGACTTGAGACTGAGACAGAGATTCACCTTCCAGCAAGAGAAGGACCCTAAACATACAGCCAGAGCTACAATGGAATGTTTTGAATCAAAAAATATTTGTGTTAAAATGGCCCAATCAAAGTCGAGAGTGAAATCCCACTAAGCATCTGTGGAAAGAATTAAAAATTGCTGTTCACAGACGCATCCCATCAAAACTGGCGGCGCTTCAGCTGTTTTGCAAAGAAGAATGGGCAAAAATGTAAGCCTCTAGATGTGCAAAGCTAGTAGAGACATACCCCAAAAGACTTGCAGCTGTAATCGCAGCAAAATATGGCTTCTACGAAGTATTGGCGCAAGGAGGCTGAATACAAATGCACAAGCACCACACTTTACAGATTTTTATTTGCTTAAAATTTGAAAACCATACATCCTTTTTGTTCCACTTCACAATTATGTGCTACTTTGTGTTGGTCTATTTTATAAAATCTCAGTAAAAAACAATTAAGTTTGTGATTGTAAGGTGACAAAATGTGAAAAAGTTCAATAAGTATGAATAATCCTTTTTTAATCCTTATTTTTTTTCACTCTCTGTTGATTATATCAACAAATAACTTAGATTCGACCATTTTTCTAATATCAAAACTTTTTGGACGTTCGCTGTTAATTTAAATCCGTTTGTATAGGGAATTAGCATCATTAGCAATTTGCATTTACATAGTCGCAGGTCAAAACACCACTCTTCGGCCCGGCAAAAACATTAAACAGGTTCTCCCCACTCAGTAACGTACCCACTGAGAAACCTGATAAAAGAGCTCTAGTTATTGGTAATTCTATTGCATGGAACGTAAAAATAGAGACTCCAGGCACCCCTCACAGAATTCAGTTAATTTACAGCACATAGAGACTCTTAGAAGATATCACACTTTAGAGACTGTGTCTGTTCCCCGAACTAGAAAGTACAATAAACGTCCAAATCATCTTAATCTAAACAATTTAATTGATGTTCGACAAATAAAAAATTAATGCAACACAGAGAAACAAACAATAAAGTTTGGTTTACTAAATATCAGGGCCCTTTCTGCGAAATCGCTTTTTGTAAACGATATGATCACTAGTTATAATCTAGATGTGTTCTGTTTGACAGAAACCTGGCTAAAACCAGATGATTAAGTTATTTTTAAAGAGTCTACACTCGAAAATTACTGTTATAAGTATAAGCCGTGTCCAAAAGCTAAAGACGGAGGGGTTGCATCAATTTATAATGATATTCAGTGTTTTTCAGAGAGCAGGTTACAGGTATAAATCATTTGAAGTAATGGTGCTTCATCTAACATTATCCAAAGAAATATATGCTAATAATAAATCAGGTTTCAGGTCCTACTCATAATAAAAACTATACTCTAGATTTAATATTGTCACATGGAATTGATGCTGATGATGTTGAAATTCTGCAACAAAGCGACAATATTTCAGATTATTTTCTAGTACTGTGTAAACTTAACATAGCTGGAACTGTAAATTATAAAACTTGTTACAAGTATGTAAGAACCATTACTTTTACCACAGAAGACTGTTTTGTAAGTAATCTTCCTGATTCATCCCAATTCTCCAGCATATCCAACAGTTTGGAAAAACTGGATGATGTAATTAAAAATATGGAGACTGTCTTTTCTAGTACTTTAAATACATTTGCTCCATTCCGCTTAAGAAAGATAAACAAAAATAGTTCGGCACCATATAATAAGCACACACTCGCCTTAAAGAGAGCAGCCCGAAAAATGGAGCGCAGCTGAAAGAAAAATAAACTAGAGGTATTTCGTATTGCATGGCGGGAAAGTAACCTGTCCTACAGATATGCATTACAAACTGATAGATCTAAATACTTTTAGAAGAGAACAGACATAACTGTAAGTATTTATTCAATACAGTTGCTAAATTAACTAAAAACAAAGCATCAACACGTACTGACATTTCCCATTAGCACAACAGTGATGAATTTATGAATTACTTTAATTCCAAGATCGATACTATCAGATATAAAATTGTGAACGTGCAATTCCACTTATTCGTTACTATAGGGGAGGAAGAGCTTTATAAACTAAATCATCTAAAACAACTACATGTATGATAGACCCTATTCCATCTAAGCTCCTAAAAGAAGTAATTTCTGAAGTCATAGATCTGCTTCTGAATATAATTAATTCATCGTTGTCATTAGCATATGTCCCCAAAACATTTAAACTAACTGTTATTAAGCCGCTCATTAAATAACCACAACTTGATCCCAAAGGTCTAGTTAATTACAGACCGATCTCAAGCCTTGCATTTCTGGCTAGATCCTGTCACAGTACTGAGACTGCTCTAATTAGAGTTACAAATGACCTGCTGCTATCAGCTGATAATAGTTGTCTCTCCCTATTAGTGCTGTTAGACCTCAGTGCTGCATTTGACACTGTCAACCACAACATTATTTTAAATAGATTAGAAAGCTTTGTTGGCATCAGCAGAAGTGCGTTAGTATGGTTAAAACTTACCTTATCTTAATATGACCGCCAACAATTTGTAGCAGTGAATGAAGAGGTATTAATATCACGCAAATAAAGTATGGAGTACCCCAAAGCTCAGTTCTAGGACCGTTACTTTAAATTTAAACGCTTTAAATGCTATCCCTGGGAAATAATATTAGGAAACACTGCTATGCTGATTACACTCAGCTATATATTCTTTCACAACCTCGCGAAACAATTCATAAAACTAACTGAATGCATAATTTCTTATTGCCGAAATCTGCAAAAACAGAGTTTTTAACTATTGGCGATATAGCCTTTGCCTGTAATAAACTATATCACTGTCTTACATTTGATGGCTGCTCCGTCAACCCTTCATCTTTAGTTAGGAACCTACTTATAAAGCCCTAAATGGTTTAGCACCTCAGTACCTGAGTGAGCTCCTATAATATTATAGTCCTCCACATCCGCTGTGCTCTCAAGACCTTTTTCTTATCTAGCGCCTAATCTTGATTATTCAAATCCGTTAAAAAAGATTGTCAGGCTGCAATTGTCAGGTCAACCGGAACTGGGAACACCTCCTAAAACAGACAATATATTTGTTTATCACAAATTGAATGGCATCTAAACTAACATATGTCTGTTCTTTGTTATTCCGAGCTCACTGTCGCCACTATTACTTGGAGACAATAAGGCAGTTTCTCAGTGATCTCTTGTCTTCTAACAGGCCATCCGGACAAGACCACGGAAACTTTGCTGCAGCATGGGTAACCTACTGGTTTATCTGGTCAGAGGAGAACTGACCCCCCTGACTGAGCCTGGTTTTCCCCAAGGTTATTTTCTCCATTCTGTCACTGATTGAGTTTTGGTTCCTTGCCGCCGTTGCCTCTGGCTTGCTTAGTTGGGGACTCTAAATTTATTTATATCAATCAAATTGAGTGTTTTAATGAATGCTTAATATTGTCATGTCTGATGTATTTCTGTAAAGCAGGTTTAAAACAATCCTGATTGTTAAAAGTGCTATAGAAATAAAGGTGACTTCACTTGACTTGACTTGACATAGTGGTAAGAATTTCATAGCCAGACCTGAGAGGGCATCTGTTTGACCCCTGAAGCAAGAGGTATGCCAAATGGAAAATACTGACATCTAATCTTATTATAGGCATGTCGACATCACTGTTAAAGGTGAATACCAGCCTGTCATTCTGAGAGTCTCAGGGACAGAGACAGGGATTCAGAACCGCATAAACATGTTTCAACAGCATCTGTAAATGTTAAATTAAACAGTCAGTCATCTGTGAAATCACTTGCAGGAAATAAACATAAGCAGCTGCAACCAGTTTTCCACAGAAACCATATTATATTTAAAAAATTATGATTTTCTTTAGCAAAGACTGTATTTGTTTAATACCTTCTGAGGCTTATATGACTTAAAGAAATATTTTTTTGGAAACTGTAAACAGCTATTTAAAGAGACACAGTGAAAACCATCCACAGAGTCAAGCCTGATTGTGGCAGCACCACGTTAATTAAATATATATATATATATTTTTTAAAGAAACTTTAAAAATCGAATGCTTTTCCTTTACTCGTGTTGTACAGCTAAGTAGAAGGCAGAAGTAGCTCAGTGTTAAAGGACAACACCCGAGCCAACTTATACTCAATACAGTTATGCTGTACTAGGTGAATTGTGGTTTGTTGATAAATAGTCTATGCATTACTAAATAATATATACCAAAGTACTAGGCCTTGGATTCTTCTTCCCAAATGCACATCCATAAGCGCTCTTTATCCGAGTACAAACTTCACCACAAGCACAATTTAGTTCACAGTATACTACAAAGTAAGAAACAAATAAAAACACTTATAAGTTATAAACCTAACAGTCACTTAAGAGTTATAATACTAAACCCTTTTTTACAGTGGTAGCAAATCAACCAGTTTTACTTAATCAAAAAGTAACAAAAAAAATAATTTAACTTGGACATTTCTGAATCTATTTATTAAACGCTTATTCAAATTCATTTGATTTTGGGAATCAATGTGAAAGAGCTGTCACTATATAAACCACAATGTATCTATAGGTATCTATAATGTATTTGTAAACCTGAAAGTATAATTATAGTCAAGGGTACTGTTAGTTATTTGACTTTTGAAAACATTTCCAGTTTACTACCACTATAAAACCTAGTTCGGGCTTTATCATATAAATCAAGAATAACCAATGACAATACTTACATGTGACTCGATCCGTGACTTGGTAAACCCAAAGTCCAGGAGTCTGGACATTACTAAAGAAAAAAAGACTAAAAATATCTTCTACTGGAATTCTTAAAAAGTAAAACAGTAAAATTGTCAACATTGTACAGTTACTTTAAAGTGACTAGAGTAAATAAAATAATTTTTCCAAGTGGCTATAAGGAGCCATTATCTGGGATCATCGAGTTAATGTCTTGTGTTGCTTGGTACAGAAGAGGACTGTCTGTGATAGAGGTCTCTTCCGCTGTAGTTAAACTGAACAAACCAATTTTGTTCTTCTGAAGCAGGAACAAGAACTTGGTAACTCAAGGTAACCAACTAATAATAACAAGATTGAAAAAAGTCATAGCTGAAGACTGTAATTGTCAAAAAAATGTAATGGAATAGTAAAAAACGTCATTGTCTTTCATGCCACAGCCGGCCTAGAAAAATCAATAATACCTTTTAACAGTAAATACATTCTATAAAAAATTTAAGGAGTGAATTTATAGTAGTTTATCAGGATAACAGAGAAGCCTTCAGCCCCGACGACTTAAAGTGACACAACCTGCAAGATTTTTATATTTTCAGAAATTGCTATAGTAAAAAAAAATTGGGTGGCCAGGCAGAATAGAACAATTATGTTTATCTAAATCAAGTATTCACACTTACTCCGAAGTCATTTCAAGCAGTACATTCCTTTTTTCCAAGTGGAGACCCAGGAAGCAGTAAAGTTTCGACTAGATTTCATTTGGTTAAGCGCATTTGTAGATTCATCTACAAGACCGCCCGAGGGCTGCTCATAGGTTCATCTTCCGCCTTGCTTGGCTTCTATGTCTAACCACAGGGGAGTGATGATGTCTTTTCCAAGTGGGTTGAGTATTTCCTTATCGACATTCAGAATGTCGACAGTCACATAACCATCCATACTCAGCTGAGAGAGCACAGAAAAAAAGATAGAGGATTTATGCAAATGTCACTACATAGAAGTAAAAACTAAAATTAAAAATAAACTACATGAGCTCACTCATTGAATTTGTGGATAGGTGATGTACACAAAAATGTATGTAAAAAAAGAAAGTACACAGAGCTTGGAAAAAGTACTAGATATATGACTTAAATGTACTGAATCTGTATGGAAATCAGGCATTACACAATGATACCAATAAAATAACATAATTTTTTTTCAATTCTTCAATTAAATATTGAATATTAACTTGAATTTACATTAATGTTTCATAAAATCTTTGACATAATCTAAAATGTTTTTACAAACATTTCATAAAGGCTGTCAGTATTAATAAAATTTATAAATCAATTTTTTTTATTAGATAACTGAAATAAAGTCAGCTAAAATCACAATTGTTTCCCTTCTTTGTGCCTCTATCAGTTTGAAGATTCGACACAACCATTTTTTTATTGCTGAGATGATGTTTTTTCAGAAACAGTAAATGGTTTCTGCAGCTGAATGGTTTGATAATCTCCATCGCTGAAAAAAAGTTTTGTCAACTTGAAAGAAGGTGCATCTAAAAAGAAAATGTTAAAGATTAATAACCGCTCATAGTTTTACAGTGAGCATCACTGAAATTTTATGTTGAAATACAATTTTTACTATATGCTAAAGTCAAACTGTCGTCATAAAAATTTTGTAGAGAGGGGGGCTAATTAACCATCTATCACCACATCAACACACGTCCTCAGTTAAAGTTGATTTTTAATGCAATAGAAAATATATCATTAATTACATACTGGTTACATATTTAAACAGTAAACTAAACCTGACATTATTACTATAGGTTCTGAACTTTGTCCTGTTGTCATGGTGACTAATAGATAGATATAGAAAAAGGAAGAGAGAGAACATGAGAGAGACAGAGAGAGATGAAGAGATGTTTTTTTATATAATATTTCATATTAATATAATTCAGTAAAGTGGTAGCTCGGTGGTTGGACTGCTGATTGGAAGACTGTGGGTTTAATTTACAGCATCACTAATCTGGGTCCCTGAGCAATGCCCTAAACTGTCAACTACTCAAAATGTCAGTCACTTTGGAGAAGAGTGTCTGCCAGAAGCCAGAAATGAAAATGTCTTTTTCCAACTTTTTGGGAACTTGAGCTTTGTCGAAACGCCATGTTACAAGACGGAATGTCTCTCAGAACTGACTTTACATACATAACCTTAGAAACATTATCTACAGCATATTTGCTTATTTAAAGCATATTTGCTTTTTTATTGACAGAAAAGTTATTTCGCTCCTTGAAGGAATAACTTAAAAAAGTTAAAGAGGAGCTTCTTCCAACAGGCCATCCAGGCCCTTAATATCTACAGCTTGGACAGTGCATTAAAATTCAGTAAATATACTGCATATGATTGTATATATAACAAAAGTGTAAAGTTAATGATGCTGTAAGATTGATCCCACTCATCATCTTGTAGCTCACCAACTGCACCGCATTCTGGGACTTTGTGGAAAGCACTTGATTTCATGTCTTTAATACTTTTACTATGTCATTTTTTTGTAAACATATAAAAGTTTTTTGTAAGTGAAAAAAGGAACACTTTTTTTCATATTAGTAGTTGACACAAGTATAAATAAATATTTATGATTTATCTAATTGAAAAAATGAAAGTTATGTTTTTAGTGAAATTTAATAAACATTTAGTCATTTTTTAAAATTTAGTAAAATTTAAATTCCCAAATATTTAATTTAGGCGTTTAGCAGTTAATATTAATTAATATTAATCTTTATTGTCATTGTGCAAGGTACATGTACAGAGCCAATGAATGCATTTTTCACAAGTTGGGGGTCAGAGCACAGGGTCAGCTATGATGCAGCGTTCCTGGAGCAGAAAGGGTTAAGGGTCTTGCTCAGTGACCCAACGGTGGTTGACTTGCTTGTGGTGGGGCTCAAACCCAGGTGTTTCTGGTCTTCAGATCAGCAACTTAACCATTTGAGCCACCACCACCATTAAAAGTTGACTATAATGTTTGTAATGGGGAAAATTAACAATGTAAATGTCTGTTAATGTCTGTTTTATTAGTGTACCTGGTATTTCTGTTGATTCTTTTGTGGTTTTCCCTGTTGCTAAAATGCCTAATAATAGCAGAGAAAGTGAGAATTAAAAAAAACCTTAGACATGTTTTATTAGTTGCGCAATTTCATTCAGAGGAAAAAGTAATCTTTCAAAGAAAACATATAGCATGTTTTTAAATACCCAGATAATGAATTATTATTCAGTTCCTAGGAGTAAAAAGTTATTAAATATATCAGATATGATTTAGGCCTCATCATAACACAGCAAGAACATTGGTTATAGTGGTAAATAAACGAATATCAAATTTATTATTTGTCCTTCTCTCCATTACCATTAAAAATACTTTTATTAAAGAAATTCACTCAAAGCACAACATTGTGTTACATTTTTATGTAGTTAGTTTAAAAATAATAATAAATAACCAGGTGTGAATTTGGATAAGGTTCTAATTAGGACAGGCATGTTTATGCAGATCTAGTCAAAATGAGTTGTATCCTAGAACATTTAAAATTGTGTGACTTTAGTTTTGGGGGTTTTAATGCGTCTTTTTTACAATGTATTTTTTACAAAGTGATTTTTGTTAGTGACAGCTGATTCACAGGAAATTTTCCTGCAAGTGTCTATTTAGTTTATTGGTGCAATCGTTGATATGGCTAACAGTTTTCTGTAGGAAGAATCAAAATTTTATTTCCAAATACAGTGGGTTAATATGCTGTCTTATTATGATGATGCTTAACAATAACAATAAGTATATTATTAAAATAAGGGGGAACTGGTAGTACAGTGTTTAAGGACTACTATCTGGAAGGTTCCCATCACCACCAACCTGGCCCCTGAGTGTAACGGTAGTCCACTGAAGCAAGACAGAGTTTGAACCCAAGTGCAGTTTATTACAACAGTGAACTATATACATACGCCAATCAAGACTATATACAGAACTAAACAAACAAAGAACATAAACCAAACTTTACTTAAACATGAAACATGAACGGGACCAGGTAAGTAACTCTGGATAAAAGCGTCTCCCAAATGCCATAAATGTAACCTGTCCTCTTGCCTTTTGCCGTTTCAGAGACGGCTGGGATAGGCTCCAGGGTACAGGTGTTACCCTTATTTTCTCCAAGTAATGGTGGCAAAGGTGAGCTCGGAATAACAAAGAACAGACATACCGTATGTTAGTGTAGATGCCATTCGACTTATAAACAAAACAAATATATGATAAACAAATATATTGTGTGTTATTGGGGGTGTTCCCAGTTCCAGTTGACCTGACTTGAATAATGAAAATGTGTGTATTATGTGTAGGCCAGGTTAAAGAGATGTGTCTTTAATCTAGTTTTAAACTGGCAGAGTGTGGCTGCCTCCCGAACAGTGCAGGGTAAATTATTCAGGCGCTAAATAAGAGCGCCTGCCACCTGCAGTTGATTTTGTTATTCTAGGTATTATCAGATTGCCTGAGTCCTGAGAGCGCAGCAGATGTGGAGGTCTATAATAGGATGAGAGTCACTTAGGTACTGAGGTGCTAAACCATTTAGGACTTTATAAGTAATTAACAAGATTTTAAAATCTATTTGATATTTAATATGGAGCAGTGCAGTGTTGACAAAACCGGGCTAATATGATTATACTTTTGGGTTCTAGTAAGAAATCTATCTGCTGTGTTTTGGACCAGCTGGAGCTTGTTTATTAGGCATGCAGAACAACCAAGAGTTACAATAGTCTAATCTTGAGGTCATAAACGCATGAACTAAAATTTCCACATTTGAGAGCGTAGGTCGTAGTTTATTTTTAAGATGATAAAATGCATTTTTACAAATCCGGAAAATGTGGCTCTCAAAGGAAAGATATTGTTAAGGTCTGATCTTAAAAATTTAAAAATTTAAAAATTACTTTTAAAAGGCAATCCTTTTGCCTATAAGGTAACACTTCTTACACTGCTGATGTGGGTATTTTGTGTATTGTATTTATATCAATGTGTAATTTCACATTAATAACCTTTACATGTTTATAGGTTTGCTTTAAAATTGCTTTGCTTCAAATTTATTAAATCTATTTAAATTATTTTTTAAAGTATTTTTCACTGAATATTTGTTGTTACTAAGTTCCTTTTGTTACTTATTTCTGTTTGAATCTTAGTATGGAACAGAACTTTTATGCAGAATATTTGAACTCTATTTACACAGACACACACACTCCACACAGATGGATGTTTACAGCAACATGGAAACAAAAAAATACATTTTTATTAAGCATGGTCATTTTAAATGCTGATTGCACAAAATCTTGTCATTTGTTTACCTGCACATACCTCTCTCACCTGAACATTTCCATAGTCTGGTATGGCGCTATCGAAATGTACTGTACAGCATTATGTTTTGTTTTGCATTGTCTGTTTTTTGCACTGTCTGTTGTAATGTTTGTATTGTTTATTTGAACTGTCTGTCTTGCACTGTTTGCACCAGGTTGCACACATGCACTTTACGTTGCGGAGACAATAGATTTTTAGTCTTTAGCTCTGTGTTGTTCTGTTTAGTAGCTCTTTGTTGTTGTTGTTTTGTGTAATTCTGTGTTTTGTGTAGCACAATGAGGTCCTGGAGAAACGTTGTTTAATTACAATGTGTACTGCATCTGCTATAATATAGTTAAAAAGACAATAAAGCTTTTTGAACTTGAAGCATTAATATAATAACATAATGAGAAGGAAATAATTTTTTGTTATTATAAATGATAATGCAAAGAAATACAACCACCTACAATATAGAAAAAAAGTTGAATTTAAAAATAATTTGTTTTCATGATTTTAGCAAATCAATTATTGATTAGTAAGCATAAAAGTGAAAAACATGGCAAAAAAAAAACGTTTTTAGCAAACAAATTAGAATCCTATGGTGATGGCAGCCGAGTCATATAAATCTACAGATCGACGTCTTCTGGAATGTTCTTCATTGCAGGACTGAAAGAAGGATCAAGAGACATTATTTTTAGATGCAAATAACATTTCTAAAATTCAAAAAGCTTTATTCTAATTTTGTCTCTCATAAAACATACCCTTGTACAGTTTTCTGTATTCTGCAAACAGAGGTGGACCTGGCAGTGCAGATAGATGTTGTTTGATAAGCCAGTGAATGTGAACATTCTGAATGAAAAGTGGCTGGATGTGGAGACACCGTTCTGTAACACTGCCACTGTGCCATCGTTGGGGTTCGGACACCTGAAGAAAGACATCATTATTTTTTATTTTATTTAAAATCTATGGTCACATATTTAGTCTATTAGTCTTTTAACCTACTCATTAACAATTAGGTCCCAGTGAACAGAATAATCAATTTGGTCAACCGGTGTGGCCCAGCAGCTGTCTATCACTAGAGCGACCTGAGTGCTGTCAAACCGATCCACCTGCACACTTATATACATCTGATGATTTACTTCTAGCATCACGTTGCCACTGTATGAAACAGTGAAAGTGTCATCAGTATACGGGATCATGCTGATCTGGTACAGGCCCTCAGTTGAATGATTAACACTGACAACACTGTGAAAGAAATAAATGAAAAATAACAATAAAACCTCAAAATAAGAACAATAATAGAAATAATATATATTGTTATATACATTAATAATGCAGTTTTAAAAATGATTATAAAAATTATGTAAAAAAAGTTTTTAAAAAGTTGTCTTTTGTCATTTAATTATAATAAATATTAACTTTTGAAAACTGCAGCAAAATTTCTACCTTCCTGTGGCATCGATGGATGTGGGCATGGAAATGCTTTGGATGAGTGGATACACACAAGACACGGCAATGTTGAACCCACCATCGCGACTGATCACACCGATCGCATTAGTCATCTCAACGTTGTTCTTCAAGATGATGTGTGTATTATTGTTCTAAAGACAGAGAAATTACAGACAGAGGTTTTCCTGTTGACATTCTGAATGCACAAAAATTCCGTGATAAATTTTAAAACAAAATGGCTTTGCTATTTTGTCTGATTGAAATCACAAAAAAACACAATAATCTTAAAATGTGTTTAAATAAATGTGTATGTGTAAATAAAATGTGTTTAAATACAAACACTTTCCAAATTGTTTATAGTAAAATTTATTTTTAAAGTCAATTAACCTTAAAGTGTTTGTATTACTTTATACCTCCAGAGTTGTGCCACAGGTGTTACTGTCAAAGCTGAACACCAGCCTATCAGATTGGAGCTCCCCTTTGCAGTTTGGGTCGTTAAGGTGGAGAACGTCTGCATCATATCCAGCCTCAAAGAGCAGACAGCGAGACAGGGACAGTGATCCAGCAGTGCCTGAGCATGTGTTAATGGGGTCTAAAAAGGGGGAAAAAAGGGGAAAAAAGAAAAAAAATTGGCAACTAAATTGGTCTTTAGTGGTTATGTTGTTAGACTGCTAATCAAAAAATGGGTTCAATCCCTTGCACTCTTAAGATGCACTACTTAAGGGTCACGATAAACCACTGTGCCATGATGCTGACCAGCTATACAGAATATACAGTGCCTTAAAAACGTGTTCATATCCCTTGAATTTTTTCACATTTTGTATATATTATTAGTTTATTATTATAGTTTATTATTAGCAGTAGTATTATATTGTTTATTGTGTGAGATGATCGAGGCATTGAGTAATTCCTGAAAATAAAAGAAATTTCTCACATTTACTTTCAGCGCTACTTCATTGAAAGAGCAACAATCTTCACTGAACAGACAAACCATAAGAAATGTACCATAAATATTCGGGCTGCTTGTGGTGATGTATCCACAGGCACAGCCGTAAACTCCGTTTATCTGCCTGCAGACTTCATTGGAAGAGCAGCTCAGGTTGGAACAGGGTGCTACTAATGACAAGCAGAAAGACAGAATCTTACTACAGAATTTGTAACAGACTAATGGCTAACACACAGTTCGAAAAAAGTTAAAATTCCATATAAAGTTTACTTTTTTCTTTATCCTTCTACTCCTCTGTTGAAGTAAAGTTACATTTTTTACTTAGCTAAAACAGTATACATCTGCTGTCTGTGTGTATGACTCATATTTAATATTGAAAATAATTTATTTTTTATTATTAATTAATGTCAAAGTTATATATAAAGTTGTTAAATAGTTAGATATTGTTATTGTTATGTATATGTAATTACTTTAGTTGGGGCCCCTCTGGTTTCCTGGGGCCCTAAGTGGATGGTTACCTTGCTTATTGGTTAAGTTTGTTTCTTCATTTTACACATATTGTACATGCTTAAGATGCTTAAGATCTAGTGCAAACTGTATAACTGGAAGTCATTCCTAACATGACCCTTACACACATTAATTGTTCTATATACATCCTTTTCACATTACCTGGTTTAAGGACACACCTTTTTTATAAACATAAAAGTAAAATGTATCAAATGTATCAAAAAGTATTCAAAGTATCAGACTTGAGAATGAGAATAAATAGTTGTTGGGTGTATTGTACAAACATTTATACTGTACCAATAATGTCAGTGAAACCTACCTGGTGTTGTTGTTGTTGTCATTACTATTGTTTCTGTAAGAGAAAGAGAGTCCACACTATAAGTGACACTGAAACAGGATAATATAATTGTGTTAAGAAAGAGAGTCCACCCTTAAGTGACACTGAACAGGATAATATAATTTGTTTCTATATTTCTTATTATAATGTCTATATATGTCTATATATATATATACACACTGTCAGTTTCAAACTTTACTGGTGTTGGTTCTGTAGGGAGAGAGAGGAGAGAGAGAGAGAGAGAGAGAGAGAGAGAGAGAGAGAGAGAACAATATAGAAAGGAAGGAAGGAAGAGAGAGACACGGATAAAGAAGAAAAGATGTAATCACATTTAATTTGTTTACACATTTAGATTTTCAAATAGGTGTGTGACAAGTTGGTTTAAATTTACAAATTTACAGTTGACTGTATTGACAGTTTACACAGTTTTGTACACTTTGTGTATTAGTAGTGTAAAGCTTCTGTTTTAAGCTTCTGTGAAACTTTCCCTGATGCTGTTGCTGTTTCCAAATGAACATTTTTTTTCAATAAGGAAAAAGAAGACCGTAATAACCTGCACATTGAAAAGCCCAGCGTCCAGTAATGTTGACATTACTATTTAAGACCAGCTCATAGGCTTCGTTTACTGGAATCTTGACAAAATCTCTGTTTTCCATGCCATAGCCAGCCTAAAAACAGCATAATAAAATTCATAAATGTCATAAAAAAATGAGACGATTTTGTACAGTATAATCACAAAACCCCGGATGTAAAACACTATAACACGATGCCAACAAATGCGAAAGGACAAAGACAGAAATCGTAAACGTAATGTAGCATAGATTGAAACCGGAGCAAACACTACATAAACATTGAAAATGATGGCAAGCAACAATACTTCGCAACGTGATGTTCATAGTGCTAAAAGATGAACGTTTAACACTGGAGGTAATACCGGTAGTGGTGCTAGTATTCAGCGAAGGTGCCCTCTGGTGGTTGAGTGCTGGACTCGTGACAGTACCCCCTCTTTTAGGAATGCCTTCAGGTGTTCTTCTAGGACGTCCTTGAGGATGTGGTGCGGGGCGTTCAGGATGGGTGGCATAAAAGTCTCTGGTAAGTGATGGATACAAAATATATCTCGGGCTTTAACCCACGACCTCTCTTCAGGTCCACCAGACCCGCCAAATTCCATTTGGCTTCCTCTCCTTCTGGAGTTAAAGATATCATGGATCTTATAAGCGGGTGGTTCTGGAGGTCTGTAACGAAATCAATAGAGAGATGGGACCATAGTCTTTGTGCTACTAGCAGTGGTTCCAGCCCTTCAGGTAAGTCTTGTGGAACTGAGCACAACGTTGCACGATCATACGAAGTTTTCTACATCACGGCAACAATCAGCCCACCAGTAGGCATTCTGGACCAGTGCAAATGTGTGTCTTACCCCTGGATGTCCTGAACTAAGTGAGGAATGTACCCATAACATGACTCGAGTTCGTACAATGCGTGGGACATAGGTTTTATTTTGCGGGCAAGAGGCGGATCATTTTGTTGCTCTTGGATATTTGCTTCTGCAATATGGGACCCAATATGGTTCAAGGATCCAGGATAGTGCTAGGGCATGAATCGTTCTGGGGAAGTCATCTGGGTACAAAACTTGATGGCATATTCCGCTGCGAGGGCTTTAACTTGACGTAGCAGCTGAGCATGACTGTCTAATTCTCCCGTGGGATATTTATTTGGTGTTGGACTACCAACTTGAAGACCTGGGTTTAATTCCCAGCATCACCAAGCCACCTCTGCTGGGCCCTGAGCAAGGCCCTAACCCCCAATTGCTCAGCTGTATAGCAAGGAAAAAGTCGCTCTGGATAAGGATAATTTAAAACTTTACAAATATGAGTGCTGAATTAATCCAAGGATGACTTGTGGATCAGAATTCCATATGGCAGCTGCCCAGTCTAATGCTCTACCAAGCAAAGTCATGATAAAAGAGCATTTCTTACTTTTAGAGAAAAAAAGAGTCCAGTTGGTTCATAAAAAAAATTTGGCATTAGTTTAGAAAATCCTAAACACCGGCTTTGGAGAACTGTCAAATGTATATCCTGAAGTGCATACTGTACGACGGTAGTTTCGAAGCTAGGTTGCGGCTGAGGCTGTGGAGCATGCTCTTGGTTTGTTGTTTGTAGGGATGCTAGCTGTGCTTGGAAAGCCTGGAGAGCTTGGGCCTGATAATCCATAGCAGACACTCCAGACCCACGGGATTCTGTTGAGGCGAAATGTTCTGTAAAGAAGTCGACTAAGAAGAATAGCCAGGCAAGGTTCGGTACACAAACTATAACACGATGCAAACAAATCAGAAGGGTAAAGACAGAAATCATAAATGTAACGTAGCATCGATCGAAAACGGAGCAAACAGTACATAAACATGAAAAACTATTAGTATGATGCCAAGCAACAACACTTCGCGACGTGGTGATCATAGCGCTAGTAGATAACCGTTTAACACCAGAAGTTGTACCGGACGTGGTGCTAGTATTCGGGCGAAGGCACCCTCTGGTGGTTGAGAGGTGGAGTCATGATGTTTATGTTATATATTTTATTTAACAAAGACACTTTAACAACATTACGCTTTATTTTTTATGTCTTTTAGTTTCAGACACCACTATTTATATCAATATTGAAAAAAGATTTGACAGTATTGACATTGCTGTAACTAAAAAGATTGTTTAGTTCATTACTGTTGTTGTCATTGGATAAGAAGTAAAACCATAAATATATACAGTTTAAACATAAACATGCAAAAATTCAGGAACGGTTCTTAAAATAAATTAGTTGATTTACGAATTTTTTTTCATATGACTTTTTTTTATAATAGCAGCTTCTTACCAACCAGTGACCAGGGGAAATATATGGAATGATCCGATAATTCATCAAGACAAAAGAGGACTCTAACCCATCTGAGGCCAAGATGACTTGAAATGATGTAGTCTGTCACAGAAAAAGTTTTTGATTAATTCTGTGCTTTGGCAACCAAGGACTAAATTATTTGTATTGGCTCTTACATAAGAATCATTCCTAAGTGACACGTTTTCCCAGGTAGCAACAAACACCCAGTGAGCAGAAAAATAAGCATGAGAGAACATCCTGTTAATTTCTTCATTAGCCATGTCTATAAGAAATCCTCTTGTGGCCTGCTCGTATTTCTTTTCTCCATCAGTAACATTGAGATCGGTCCACAGTGGAGCGATGAGGTCTTTGCCAAGTTGGGAATCGGGGACTTCTTTGTTAATGTTCGGAATGTAGAAAGAAATATAACCATCTACATTAAGCTGTGAGAAGGAACAGGTACAAATTATTTGTCTATTATTTGTCCTAAGCTGGTCACATAACATGGATTAAACATTTATTGTCCCTAGTTAAATTTAAAGGTCGACTAAATATTGGCCTAACTGATATTTTTTCTGATATTTAAGAATATTATCGGATATCAGTGATGTAATATTTAATTCACTAATGTATATTTTGGTTGGTTAGAGAATTGTGTACCATTACAGCAAACATATTACAGAGGAGTAGAACTAACCCTTTCTTCAATTCTAAATATTTGTCAATTTGATGAAAAAAATTGTAGTTTCTTTATTAGCCCTAATAAAAACCTTTTTAAGACAATTAATGACTGTGCACTTTATGTTTGGATTTAGTTTTTTTCAGTTTCAGACCCTCATAAATAAGAGTTGTTTTGTTTTCTGAAAGGGTATAAAATAGCAGTATTGACAGTGTTATAAATAAAAATGCTTGTTTGTTATTGTTTAGTCAACAATTTAATTAACAAATAAATACAGATTCTGTATATCAGTTATCAATCACATTAACATGCAAATTGGGATCAGTAACGGTTTTAAAAACATCAATATCAGTCAATCTCTATGTAAGATTTTACCACTATATCACCAACACACTTACATAAAGTTGATAGTATTCGTTTCCAGCATACATAAATGGTTGTTCCAGCTGAATTGTTTTATAAGCTGCATCATCAAAGTATAGGTATGTCACTCCAGGGCCATGGTGGAAAAATAATGGACCTAAATTATATCAATCAATCAGAATATTAGATTTGAATTACACTATGATTGAGACTTAAACCATAACACATCATAACTATCATGACTATCATGCCAGGGAGTGCCTTTTAAAACAACTAAGACAACCAAAATTTTCTTTATAAACAAACGAAAAAGTATTTTCTTCAATTTTCTTTATTTTATTTTCTTGTCTTTATTTTACTTTCTTTATTTTCTTTATTGTCTTTTTTTTCTTTTCTTTTTTTCTTTATTTTCTCCTTGCTTTTTTTCTTCATTTTCTTTTCTTTTTTTTCTTTTCTTCATTTTCTCTTTTCTTTTTTTTTCTTTACCTTTTTTTTTCCCTAAACCAGGGCTGCGCCCCAACCTGGTGCTACTTAAATGACCACAAGCCAGTCAGATGCCTCCCGTTCTGCCGATTAGGTGGCATGTTGGTGTCGCCTGGCAACCACGCTTTGTTGCGCCTGCGGACATGCCTGACTAAAAACTCTCTATTTTGCGAGTTTGTCTGTCCGGAAATCTGTGACGCAACAGTACCCCAACCCCCCCTACAGACGGCCCCTGACGTTCCCATGCTCATGGTCCTATTTATCCGGAACTCTCTAATGAGTTCGGAAACTAGGATATGTCGGGCTGGAACCCACGAACGCTCCTTCAGCCCATACCCCTCCCAATTCACTAGATATTGCTGATAATTCGGGACAGGTAGGAGCTGGGGAAGGGCTGCATAGGAGCAGCTTCAGTCAGGACACATGGAAGGTTGGGTTAATTTTTAGGGACCTGGGGAGTGCCAGTCGGTATGCAACAGGGTTAATTTTTCGCGTTATCTTAAAGGGTTCAATATATCATGGTGCCGGCTTCTTAGATTTTATTTTCAGTAGGGGGGTCACTGGTTGACAACCTTACCCGCTGTCCCGGACGAAATTTGGGTCCTCTCTGTCTTTTAGCATTGGCCGTTCGGGCGGCACTCCATGCTGTGGCCCGCAGGGCAGCTCTAGCCTTCCTCCACATTTGGCGACACTGCCTGACCATGTGTTGTGCCGCCTGGTCCTCTACCTTTGACTCCTCCTCCGGGAACATGAAATGCCATACCCAGGAAGGAGTGCCAGAGGGTGTTATGGGCGTACTCCACCCACAGTAGGTGATCAGCTCATAAGGAGAAGTTAATAGAGGCCAGCCACCTAAGTGACTGCTCCAGATCTTGGTTTACCCATTCTGTCTGCTTATTGGACTCCAGATGAAACCCGTAAGGTTAGCTGGCAGTGGCCCAAATTAGACCACAGAATGCCCTCCAGAACTGGCTGACAAATTGTGGCCCTCGGTCGGAAACCAGGTCACAGGGTAAGCCGTGGAATCGTACCACGTGCTACAATATAAGTTGTGCCCATGGAAGTTTCTGCAAAGGGAATGGACCTGCAGGCCCATGACGAGGACGAGCAACAGATGGTACCACAGCCGAGATGGTTTGGGCAGCAGTCGAAGCAAACCATGAGGGCCACAAAGACCCAGACATCGTTAGCCATGCGTGGAAAAAGCGGAAAACTTCAGGGTTCGAACCACCCCTGAATGTGCCGCGAAAGCTGAGGTGTGGCCCCAGGAAAGGACTTGGGGTCAGACAGTCCCTGGCACATAGAGCTTGCCCATTGGTCCCCCTCCAGGATCCGGCTCCTGTTGCTGGGCTCGCCGGAATTTTGTTCACGACCCAATTGACCGGGGCTATAATCCATTGCTCGGGAACTATGGAAGTCTGATGCCCAATTTACGCAATAGGGCCTGTTTTTGGTTTCCTGTTTTTATGTTGTTTTGTTCTTGTTCAAGTTTTATGTTGATCTTGTTTTATGTTTATTGTTTTGTTATGTCTAAACTGCACTTGGGTTCAATAAGTCTCACCTCAGTGGAGCAGATCCAAATTTTGCTTTGTACACATCGTATTAGTGAAACTTTAATAAATAGATATATTGCACATTGTGTTAAAAAACATTGTCGTATTATAAACATTGAAGAAGCAGATGCATGAAATGATGTCAGATTTACATACGCACAGTATCCGTAAACTTTACCTGTTGTTGTAGTTGTTGTTGAAACTGACAATGAGAGAGAGAGAGAGAGAGAGAGAGAGAGAGACAACAAACAACATGTAAGACATTCATTATCTATTAATAATAAATAAACACTTTTGTGTAGGGTTTTAATTAAAGGGAGCACCACAATATGAGTGACACTCAAGCAGTAAAATATTATAAGATTTTCATTTTAGAGATAAACACACTGACAGTGAGACTTTACCTGTTGTTGTCTCTGGATATGTTGTAGGTTGTCCTGATGTCAACCCACCTAATATATAATCGAGAGAGAGCGCAGGAGAATAAAAGATTTTAAGGGAATATTAATTAATGTGTGTGTGTGTGTGTGTGTGTGTGTGTGTGTGTGTGTGTGTGTGTGTGTGTGTTGTGTTTTTTGCTGAGCTGCCACAAGGCACAAAATAATAATAAATGAAAACTGTGGACTGTTAAACTGCATCTGACAAACCTTGTTACAATGGTGCAGAACCCCAGGAATATTTTTTTTTCAAAAAAAGAGAAAACTTCGCCTATTTCCTGATTTTGGGAACCAATATGCCAAAATTCGGGGCATTTTTGCAGCAGTGTCGAGGAACAGGCGTGGTGCCGGCGGCATTCCTCCAACTGATCTGATAGGGGGTTCAGAAGACTTCCCCCTCGAACAAGACTGGGACGAGACCCTGCACCATGCCCGCGACCAAGTGAAGGTGATTGATGGTCAGGAACACCACATTGACGCACTCTCAGTATCGACAAACTGCTCGATCTGTTAGGCACGACTCGACACGTTTTATTTTACACTGGATTTGACAAAATTATATTGGCAGATTCCCTTAACGCTAATATCCTTGAAAAGGGCTTTTTCCACTTCGTTTGCTTTACACCAATTTGAGAAGAAAAAGCCTTTTAAGTTCGAGGTCGTCCGCAGGGCAGGGGCGCAGATGGCAGTGGCAGACTTCCTATCGCGAAAGGGGTGGGAGTTGGCGGCCGGTCAGATGGCTCCCGAGCCTGAGTTGGGCAGTGGGGTATGTTGAAGGGGGTGTTGCAGCACGCAGCTCTGCAGCCGAAAAAGAAACAAGCGAAGCGAGAGCGGAGAAATTAAGCGCACCTGTGAAGAATTTGAATGCTAATTAACTGCTCTTTTTATTGAGGAGTTATTTACAGTGAGTGAGTGAGTGCTGGCGGCTCGAGCTCGAGAGAAGCCTTAAGTGTGTGTGTGTTTGCCAATCAGCCACAGCACACGTATTAATTAATAAAGCAAAACTGCGGACTGTTAAACTGCATCTGCCTCTAATCTGGGTCACAAACGTTTGTTACACTAATATTTAGCCTAACCTTGGCTACCTGGACAGTACTATTTTATTATTATTTATTTGTATGGCAAAGTTTTTATGGCTAATTCATTTGTTAACTTAGATTTATGGGGAAAAAAATAAGTAATATTTTGTTAGAAAATCTGTAAGGGGGTGACATTATCAGTATAGTTTTTTTTGTGTACAATTATTACCAAATATTTATTCAAATTATTTACAGCTGTCTATAATAAGAATATTTCCATATTTAAGTGAAATTTTAAGGTCAAATAACTTTTTTTGAAACGAAACGCATTTGAGCCCACTTTGTGATACTTTTGAATTAAGAAGATTTCATGCAGTATGAAATAATCTAAACATAAAAAAAAACTATTTATGCAATATTTGTTTCTCTGGGAATTTTTGTGTAAATTCATGACATGTAACATGGTACACAAGGACTTACTCCCTAAGAACAGGGTTGCCAGACACAGTAGAAGTGGACACCCCATGAACAGCAGTGATTTCTAAAAACAAATTAGCAGATTTATTATTTAACTTTACTGAAAATAACTTTATTTTCCATAAAAGCACAATGTTTATTTTCCATAAAAGCACAATGTTCAGATTAAGCGCTACACCAGTAAGGTGAAAATAATATATCAAAATTGTATGTTATTGCTCTTTAAACAATTAGGAAATTGTTTAATTTTAAAAAATACAATTTGTAGTATTAATTTGTAACAATAATGTTTTGTTAATTATGTATATAAAAATAATATATGCTTAACAAAAGGTAAAAATAATATCCTGTAGATTTTTGCACAGCTATTAGTGATCTACTGATTATATAAATAAATGAAAACAAATAAATAAATAAATACTTTTTCTCTTGTGCAATTGCTGAAGATGTTCGTAACCTACTACAATTTGTATTTATTTATTTAAATATTAGCTATTTAAGGGTGATCTAATTAGTTGATTCTATTATCCGTTTTTGACAGGAACAGTGGATCATGTAGAACTTTCAGTACAAGCGCTTACTTAAATGTTTGGCCTGTTTCAGTATCTTAATTTAATCTCGCTTGTAATTAATTTAAGATGTTAATTAATTCATTTCTTTTTTAAATTGACTCAATATTTTCAGATATTTTACCATATACATATGTTGGCGCAAATAAAACAAATTGTATTTTATTTCACCAATTAAAAGATTTTACAATTTTTTTTACAAAAGAACAATTTTAACTTACTTTAAAAAAAGTAGATTAAATAAATTTTACAATATGTTGTTGGCAATCTTACCAGACTGTAGACTTTTATTGTGATTGTAGAATGTTAGCAGAACTGCAGCTGACTACATAAGGCATCTCAAGTCTCCGGGCATCTTTATAGACATGGAAACAAGGAAATAAATTTGAGCTATGCAGCTTTTAAATATTTCCTTGTCGGGAAATTAGGTATTGTTCTGATAAATGACAAAAAAAAAAAAGGTTAAGGAATGTCCTAACATTGAGTTGCCTGTGGGTGTTTACAGCATGGCTATAATAATACATGTATTTTTCTTTTAATTTAAGTTTCTCTACATAGTTTGATAGCAAATATGATTCTTAGACCAAAATAGTATTTAGAATTAAAACCAAAACAACAGACTGCTCTTTAAAATTATGTGCAGAATGAAAGAGAAGCATTTCAGAAATAATATACAGTTGAATTTCTGGAATTTGGCAGACATCCTTATAATTATTTATTCTAATCAATTAACTTTATTTTTAAATCTAAATAAGTAGTGTTTCAGCAATCGGGGATTGGTGTGCTTGGAAAGTAACCCATAATCTTTGGAAGATATTCATTAGTAATTGTTTGTGTCCCTTGTGTTTTTTTTTTTTTGTTTTTTTAAATCATGGAATGTTAAAATGGGATTGTTTTCTGCTGGTTGTATTTTATTTTCAAACTACATTTTAAACAGGGTGTATATTTAAAATCTACTTATGTTCGTTTCCAATTGATAATCCCAGTATCTCCTATGTAGTTTTACGGCAATGAAAAAGAATACTTATGCTGTCAAATTTGCAAAGTTAAAAATTAATTTAAATTCATTATAAACAAGAGTTGTGCCCCAGAGGAAAGGTAGAAGTAATTTCACAGTCCGTAGTGTAAAACTTGCTCACATTACCATGCTTAAACACTCGCATTACCATGCTGTTAACCCCAATAATTTTGACACAACAGGTTTGGCTAGTCTGTCATCTACATACTTAAGCTTTGCTTCCTGCTTTGAAACCCACAAAAAACTTTTACCTTAGCATTTGTGGAACGTACTGATCAGCTTTAGGATGTTCCTGTGGATATTTACAACATTTCCCAAAGCCAAGCAGCTGCTTGAAGACCACTACTTATGGCAGCAGACCACGTATATACTAACACATTTGTCCAACAAATCTAGACAAAAAGAACCTCTATAATGTTTATTTCTGTTAAGTATCCAACACAATACTTGCATAACTAATGGAAGGCCTGTCTTTAGCACTACCAAAGTACTTAACACTTCTCTTTAGGATTGACACACCATATCAAAAAAAAAAACATACAAAAATGACTGCATCTGCAAAGTCAATAGGATTGTGGACAATTTCATTCTTTTTATGTTGGACTTTTCACCCTCATAAAATCTGACAGAAGTTACAAAAGCATCCATGACACTACCAGACGGCAACAGTTTATTTTCTATTAAAATTACCCACCACCTTACAGACTTGTAGTTCTCACATCACACTGCAATAGATACTTTATAGATAACTATGTATTGCTGCTACCAATAAGTATGAACAGCCTGGTTATGTGAATTATTATTCTATACTTGTTTTCAGTGGTGGGTAAACCACGTTTCTTGAGTTCCTTTGTCCTGTTTGTTTTCCAGTTATCCCTGCCCTACACAATACTGATTACCTGGATGGAGTGTGTTAAACAATCAAAAACTAGAAGATAACGATTCCCTCGGTCACTTTACCCTCATTAGAAATGGTATCTTTTAGCTTTTGAACAATTGAGGTAATAAGCATTAGGTACTGCAGGGTCCTGCAGACACATGTTGGCAACAGTGTTTGTGTGAACTTAGCCCTAGAAACTAACCCAAACCTGCTGCCAAAGTCAATGAACTTTGTTAGAGCATCAAAATGATTTTTGTATCGTCATGGCAGTATATTTTCATAAATGTGTCATAAATTATGTGGTAGCATCAGTGGTAGCATAAAGATTATTGGTTACTCCTTAAACAGAGCTTACACTGTGCGATTATAGCCATGATTTGTAAGGTGACAACTTTCTCACATGTCTTGAGCATTACACACAGTACATATAATTACAGTAATGTTATTTCAATTCAGTTTTATTTGTATAGCGCTTTTTACAATGGTGATTGTCACAAAGCAGCTTTACTCAACTGAAGAAATTGAGACAGAATGAAACATAAATCAGTTTGTCCCTGATGATCAAGCCGAGGGCAAGGAAAAGGAAGGCAAAAAGAAGGAAAACAGTTAAGTGACAATGTAATCACACGGTTTGGATTGATTTAAGTGAATAATGTAGAGTGCAAGGATGGACTAACTAGGTCAGCATAACTAAAAGGAGAACCAGAGGGAAACACAGACATGAGGGATCCCTGATATGTTAAGCAACCAGCCGCTCTCATCATCAACACCGTGATCAATAAGAGAGGGGAAGACAGCATCTAAACATACCAGATCACCATAATACTCAACACCCATGAGTCCCCCAGATCTGCTCCTTTATCTAAGGGAAATCAATACAAAATGCTTGATTAAATAAGTACGTTTTTAACCTGGACTTAAACACTGAGACTGTGTCTGATTCCCGAACATTCATAGGGAGGCTATTCAATAGCATTGGGGCTCTGTAAGAAAAGGCTCTGCCCCCTGCTGTAGTTTTTATAATGCGCGGT
The DNA here is from genome assembly GCA_005784505.1 of Bagarius yarrelli. Lineage (NCBI taxonomy): Eukaryota > Metazoa > Chordata > Actinopteri > Siluriformes > Sisoridae > Bagarius > Bagarius yarrelli. The sequence goes on from VCAZ01000036.1 coordinate 58,866, forward strand.
ACTGATGGGCAGCCTGCATCCTTTGATCGAAGTTAAGACATTTTGCACTTTTGGCATGCATTTGGTTGTCATATTATAACAGTTTTTACATAGCTGTTTGGTTCAAACCGTTTTCACCACCACATAATAGAGGTTTGTTTCTTAAAGATATTTAAGCATACCCAAATTTACCAACAACTGCAATAGGATGAACACAGACAAGCAGGAAGGCCAAATACTCAGTGATGGGCTCTGTAAAGTTGACTACCAGGGACATGACTGAGCTGCTGTGTGACAGGACACAGTGACATTTGCAGAGTTCAACAGATTTTGAGAACATTGTTCTTATTATCCTCAGGAGGGTCTGACAAAATTATGAAAAAAGGAAAATGTTGATTGGTTTATGTTTAAATCCAGGTTATAACTAGTAATTTACATATAACTAATATTAAAAAAAGTTAGTGTTGTAAGTTTTAGGCAAGCAAATCAGATTTCCTTGGTGATGGAAAGGGGGTGATCAACGTCTCTTTTTAAATATTGTACAGGGAATCGCTGTGAGAGTGAAATGAGAGAAGTTCTTGTGTTGTGCAAATTTTATTACTAATGACAGAAATCCAAATATATAACAAAAAGCAATAGAATAAAATCATTAAATGATTTACTCTGACTGATTAAGACAGTAAAAAGCAGTGCAATCACTTAAAAATTATGAAAAAAAGGAAAATGCTTATTAGTTTGTTTAAATCTAAGTAATAACTAATGATTTAAATGGAGCAGAGATTTTAATGTTAGCATTGTACATTTTAAGCAAATAAAATCAAATTTCCATGGTGATGGAAGCCGAGTCATAAAAATCTACAGATCTGCGTTTTCTGAAATATTGTTCAGGGCATGGCTGTGAGACAAACATTTTTTTTTGTTATTTTATTTTAAATTGTCATTTATAAAACAGTTTCCTGTCTTCTGCAAACAGAGGTGAACTTGGCAGTGTAGGTAGATCTTAGTGGAGTAGCTTGAGAATGTGAACATCCTGAATGAAAAGTGGCTAGACGTAGAAAAACTGTTCTGCAACACCACCACAGTCCGGTCTTTAGGATTTGGACACCTGAAAAATAAAATCACTGCTCTGTAAATGATCTAAAAGCTACAGGCACATTTTCAGTCTATTTTTTTAAACCTACTCATTAACTATCTGGTCCCAGCGAACTGAATAGTCTATTCAATTCAGTTTCAATTCAGTTTTATTTGTATAGCGCTTTTTTACAATGGTGATTGTCACAAAGCAGCTTTACAATTGAAGAAATTGAGACAGAATTAAACAGAAATCAGTGTTTGTCCCTGATGAGCAAGCCGGGGGCGACGGTGGCAAGGAAAAACTCCCTGAGATGAGATAGGAAGAAACCTTGAGAGGAACCAGACTCAACAGGGAACCCATCCTCATTTGGGTGAAAACAGGTAGCAGGGATCATGTGGTTACATTGTGTGTGTAAACAACTATAATCATTAGTCCTTAGCGAGCAGCCGGAACGTCTTTATGGCGAAGTGGGTCAGCCTAGATCGCCCTGGTGATGCATCATCCGCTGGGCAGGTCACAGGAAAGGGTCCCACAGGACCGGGTCGGAGGTGGGGTCTGGATCACCGGCAGCTCCGTTGTGGCGTATGTAACTCAACAGAATCTGGTTAACAGGTGTTGTCCAGCAGTTGTCAAGCACCAGAGCAATTTGAGTGCTGTCAAACTCATCCACCTGTACACCTATATACATCTGATGATTTACTTCGAGTCATGGTGCCAGAGTAACGAACAGTGAATGTGTTGTCAGTATACGGGAGCATGCTAATCTGGTACGAGCCCTCAGAGGAAAGTTCCTTGCTGATTACACTGAAACCAAAAAAAGGTTAGCATTTAACCCTTTATATAGAAAATAGAATAATTGTGGCTTTATTTATATGGAACATTTTGTATTTGAAAATGCAGATCTAAAAAAGAATAAAATCTCAGATATACATAAACATTTTTGTTTATTTGGTTTAACTATTAATTTTTAGCAATTTATTGTGAAACTGACTCCAATAGGTCTACCTCCAGTGGCCTGAATGTCTGTGGGCATGGAGATGCTATGGATAAGTGGATACACACAGGAAATGGTAATATGTAGTCCACCAGAGCGACTGATAAAACCTATACCTTCAGTTGCCCAAACAGTATTCTGAAGGATGATGTGTGTGGCATTACTCTGAAAAAACAGAAATGACAAAATGTTAGGCCTTTGTTTAATTTTTTTTTTTTAATTTAACTTGTTTGACTTCTGCAATATAAACACTGATATTGTGAGTAAGTTATTACAAATGTGAGTAATGAGTGGAATGATTAACTATGTAGTTTAGTCTCCCGTTTAACTAAAAGCTCAATTTGTACAAACATTTTTCAACATCTGCTTCAAGTTCACCAAAAAAGGTGTGAATGTGCCCAAGTATATTAAATTAAATACACTGACAGACAGTTTTTTGTTTTTTTAACAGATACCTCCAAGGTAGTTCCACATGTGCCACTGTCAAAGCTGAACACCAGTCTGTTGATTGGTTGATTTCTCCTGGAATGATTTCTGAAATCAGAATTCACCACTGCTGTATATTTTAAACAGATAAAGTAATGTATTTATTTATTGGATTTTTTTATTATGCCATTTAATTAAAAGTATTTCCAGCTTTTCTGAACCTGTCTTACAACACAGCCACCAAAGACGTTAAAATATTTGACACAGTACAATATGTGGTTTCCACAAATGTTAATTTTAAGAAATCATTTATAATGCAGAGGCTTTGTATCCTGATAAGCGCTCAACATAAACAATTCCAACATTATATATATTTTTATAGATAAGATGGATGACTTATTTATTTTAATAGATACTACTTCTTTTCCTTTCAGATGTTCCCTTTTGGGGGTCGCCACAGTGAATCATCTGTCTCCACCTAACCCTATTCTCTATCCTTTTCACTCACACCCACTAACTTCATGTCCTCGTTTATTGTATCCATATACCTCCTCTTTGGTCTGTCTCTTTGCTTTCTCCCTGGTAGTTTCATTTCTCACATCCTTCTACCAATATATTCACTATCCCTCCTCTGTAAAACCACCTCAAACCACCTCAATCTGGCTTCCCTGACTTTCTCCCCAAAACTTCTAACATGAGCTGCCCCCCTAATAAACTCGTTCCTAATTCTGTCCTACCTCATCACTCCCAAGGAAAACCTTAACATCTTCAGCTCTGCTACTTCTAGCTCTGCCACCTGTTTCCTCCTCAGTGCCACTGTCTCTAAACCATACATCATAGCTGGTCTCACCACTGTCCCTTCCCAGAGCTGATTCCTGATGCAGTCCCAACTCCACTTTTAACTCCTCTGTCTGGCCTACTGCACACCTCACCACTATCCTGCTTCTTTCATACATATCCTGTACCACCCTGACCTACGTATCTACTATGACTGACTTTCTCATACAATCTCTTGGCACCCTGTCATATGCTTTTTCCAGGTCTACAAAAACACAATGCAGCTCCCTACGACTATCTCTCTTTCCATCAGCATTCTCAGAGAAAAGATTGCATCTCTAGTGCTTTTTCTGGGCAAAAGCCATACTGCTGCTCACAAATACCTACTACCCTTCTTAACCTAACCATTGTATGACTCATCAACTTTATGGCACTGTAGTTTTTGCAACTCTGCACATCACCGTTGTTCTTAAAAATAGACACATTACACTCCTCCTCCATTCCTCAGGCATCTCCTCACTCACTAAAATCCTGTTAAACAATCTAGTAAGAAATTTCACTGCTGCCTCTCTTAGACATTTCCACACCTCCAACAGTATTTCATTAGGACCAACTGCCTTTCCTCTTTTCATTCTCTTCAAAGCCATCCTAACTTCATATGTACTAATCTTTTAAACTTCCTGCTCCACATTATTTACCTCTTGTAGACCATCATTCATCAACACACAAAGTACTCCTTCCATACACTCTGTACACACCTTTCCATCTCGATCCTTAATAACCCCAACCTACTACATTGTTTACCTTTTCTATGCTTTTCTGACATTCATTTTTATCATTTATCAACACTTTAAAGTACTCTTTCTGTACACTTTTTTTCACCCTTCCATCCCAATCCTTAATAACCCTAACCTGCTGCACATTCTTTCCATCTTGATCCCTCTGCCTTGCTAACCTGTACAAGTCCTTCTCTCCTTCTCTAGTGTCTAACCTAGTGTATGACTCAACCTATGCCTTCTGCTTGGCCTTAGCCACTTCCCTCTTCACGCTGTGCTGCAAATCCTTGTATTCCTATCTATTTTCCTAAGTCCTTTCCATGTCCCACTTCTTCTTGGCTAACCACTTCCTCTGTATACTATCCTGAACTTCCTCATTCCAGCAGCAAGTCTCTTTATTTTCTTTCCTCCTTCCATATGACACGCCAGCACCTTTCTTTCTGTCTCCCTGATCACTTTTGCTGTAGCGTGCCATTCATCTAGAAACACTAACTGACCTCCCATAGCCTGTTTCAACTCATGTCCAAATTCTCCACAGTATTCTTCCTTTTCTAGCTTCCACCACTTGGTTTTCTTCTCTACCTTTGATCTCTTCTTCTTCCAGACTAACATCATCTTCCTACACATCACCATTCTATGCTGTCTGGCTACACTCTCTCCCACCACAACTTTACAGTCACTAATCTCTTTCAGATTGCTTCATTTACATAAAATGTAATCTACCTGTGTGCTCCTTTCTCCGCTCTTATAAGTTACTAAATGCTTCTCTCTTCTGGAAAAAAATAATAGAATAAAAAGACAGAAAATTGTTAAATATGTACACTATGTAGTAATATCATAAAATGAAAGATGAATGAATTAGAAAAATAACTAAAACTGGTTGATTTCTCCTGGAATGATTTCTGAAATCAGAATTTACCACTGCTGTATGTAGGTCAACGGCGCCGATGGCGGTCGTTGTTAACCCAGGCCTTGACCGATCCATTATTAAATTTCGACAGATAATTTGATATTTAGATTTGGCAAAGTTTTAGGTCATATGCCTTTCCTGACACAACCCTCTCTATTTATATAGGCTTGGGACTGGCACTGAATTCACTGGCTTGTGACCCCTGTGGCTAGATTATTTATTTTAATAGCTACTAAAGCTGTTTTCTTCAAACAGCCTTTTTAAACATTATTTCTGCTTACAAATACTAAAACCTCTTTTTTTTTCTATACATTTCAACTGAACTTTTAAAAAAAACTGCGTAGTATATTAAGCCTTGCTCAATGGATGCTAATCAAAAAATATTCACTGATGTCAGGGACATTAGTAAAATTCAATTTCAATTCAATTCAGTTTTATTTGTATAGCGCTTTTCACAATGATGATTGTCACAAAGCAGCTTTACAATGAAGAAATTATAAAACATAATTAAACAAATCAGTTTGTCCCTGATGAGCAAGCCGGGGCGACGGTGGCAAAGGAAAAACTCCCTAAGATGAGATAGGAAGAACAACCTTGAGAGGAACCAGACTCAGCAGGGAACCCATCCTCATTTGGGTGAAAACAGGTAGCAGGGATCATGAGGTTACATCGTGTATGTGTAAACAACTATAATCATTAGTCCTTAGAGCAGCCGAAACGTTCTTTATGGCGAAGTGGGTCGTCCTAGATCGCCCGGTGATGCCTCATCCGCTGGGCAGGTCACAGGGAAGGGACCCACAGGACGGGCCGGTGGTGGGGTCTGGATCACCGGCAGCTCCGTTGTGGCGTATGTAGCTCAACAGAGAGAGAGAGAGAGAGAGAGAGAGAAAGAGAGAGAGAGGGAGAGAGTGAAAGGAAGTCAAAAAAGAAGGAAAACAGTTTTTTTTTTTTAAGTGACAATGTAATCACACGGTTTGGATTGATTAAGTGAATAATGTAGAGTGCAAGGAGGACACCTGGCAAGACTAACTAGGTCAGCATAACTAAAAGGAGAACCAGAGGGAAACACAGACATGAGGGCTCCCTGATATGTTAAGCAACCAGCCGCTCTCATCATCAACACCGTGATCAATAAGAGAGGGGAAGACAGCATCTAAACATACCAGATCACCTTAATACTCAACACCCATGAGTCCCCCGGATCTGCTCCTTTATCTAAGGGGAATCAAATACAAAAGGCTTGATTAAAATAAATATGTTTTTTTTTTAACCTGGGACTTAAACACTGAGACTGTGTCTGATTCCCGAACATACATAGGGAGGTTATTCCATAGCATAGGGGCCCTGTAGGAAAAGGCTCTGCCCCCTGCTTGTAGTTTTTATAATACGCGGTTGGGGGTACTGACAGGCAGCCTGCATCCTTTGATCGAAGTAGGCGTGGGTGGAACGTAAGACACCTAGAAGTTCGCTTAAGTACTGCGGCGCGAGACCATTTAGAGCTTTATAGGTTAAAAGTAGTATTTTAAAATCAATGCGGTGTTCTCACTGGGAGCCAATGCAGTGCGGATAGGACCGGCGTGATGTGCTCGTATCTTTTAGTTTTAAATGAAACATATACCATAAATATTTAGGTTGCTCGTTGTACTACATGCACATGCACACCCATAAACTTTAACCTCTTTACAGACTTCATCCCAAGCACAATTCAGCATCTGGCAGGGTGCTACAAATAGAAAGACAGACAGAATACATCATATACTAACATTTTATCAAACTAGGTTGAATCTGATTTAAAAAAATTAAACTTGTCAACAAAAACTTTCTACGTCTGTGCTTTGGGGGTGCTTTAGGCGGTAGGGTGGTAACTGTTAGCTAAAATTACTTAACTTACTAGAATGGAAGTAATGGCTGACTTTCTAACACACAGACCTAATTGATCGTTTTGGGACTAACTGCGTCCTTATTATTGCTTGCTTCGTATGAGTATAAAAAGTGAAGTGGACGCACAAGTCATTTCGTATACATTTATATATAACTTTACCTTGTGTTGTGGGGGCTTGAGTTGTTGAAGTAGCTGTTTAGAGCAAGTGAAAATCAGACCGTAAGACAGAACAGATGACGTTCACATTAATATTAAATAACAACCTTTTTTTTATTAATATAATTTATTAATATACAAAATATCAATGATAATTTAGGCCATAATTTAGCCAATAACTATTTCAACTATTTTAATTTATTATATATTTTGTAAAGAATCACCTGTAATTCATCATAATTATGTGTTCAAAGCTGCATATTATAGGGAATGTATAGGAAAAGTTTTTTCCTTAAAGTTAAAAAAAAAAAAGCCCAGCGTAATGTTGACATTGGTGGAGGAAGACGGCTCATAGGCATTGTAAACTGAGATAGAGACAAAATAGCTGTACTCCATGTCATAGCCAGCCTAAAAAGGTCAGGATTCAATTGCATAGATTAAAATTACACCTGAGATTTTAAAGCACTTTTTATGCTTGTGTGAAACACTTTGCATGTGTTTTTTGTAACCAAGTTTAATTTTCATAGTAGAAATGTATGTGAATATGAAGCTCTTACCAGCCAGTTATAATAGTACATGTAGGGAATGTTCTCATAATTCATCAGGACAATGGAGTAGTTTTTACCAACTGAGGCCAGGACGACTTGAAATGTAACCTCCTGACAAAGATCGATGATTTGATAAATATTGTCATTTGTCAAACATTGCACAATTTGAATCGACTCTTACCTGAAATGGATAAAAATCAACTGGTACATTTTTCCAAGTGGCAACAAAAACCCAGGTGGCTGAAATGTTCTCATAAGGGAACATTCTGTTGAGTTCTTGGTTAACTAGATCAATAAGAGGCCCACTTGTGGCCTGCTCATAGGTCAATTTCCCTCCATTGGCAGCATTCAGATAAGTCCACAGTGGTGCGATGATGTCTTTGCCTAGATATTGGTTGGGTACTTGGGTTACGAAATATGGATCAAAAAAAGCCACATAGCCGTTCACACTCAGCTGGGAGAGAAACATACAAATAAGATCTCACTTAATATGAAGGAAGCAGAAAACGAAAAGAAAATACATCAAATTTAAATGTAAACATGCATTTCAATTGGGTAATTGAGCAGAAAAATATATTTATATATTTTGGAATAAATTCAACAATTTTAACTTCTTGTTTTTGTACGTACATAGGCTTGGGTGTAGGTTTTTCCATTGTACTTAAATTCTTGCTGTAGGTAAATGGTCTGACATGCTCCATTACTGGGATGAAACTGTATGGCATCAGATCCCATGGGAAACAAAGCTGAATGTTAAACAAATCAGTAGTTACACTCAACCATTAATTACAAAAGCATTAATATTTTTTTATTTGCACACATTTATATTTAGCTACACTGAGAGAAAATTTACCTGTTGGTGGTGTTGATGTATCTGTTTAAACATAAAAGAAAGTACACAAAAATACTTTAAATACCTCAGAATTTAACAACAATTTGAATGTTGCAAAATCCTCACCTCGTCTCTTACGGAACATTTTCTGGAATACTAACTTCCTCATTAGACGTAGGACTCGTAAACCCGGAACTGATCACCTTGATCCAATTCTATTTTTGACTATGAACAATTCTGCTTCCCTAGCACACAAAGTTTTGTTTGACACTACCAAGCGCTTTTTTTCAAGTATTGTTTGTTTTGTGTACAGAGTTGCTTTTCTTTTACTGTTTCATTTTTGTTGTCTACCCTGACAAATGGCGAGGGTTTCTGATGTAAGGGGCATGACGTTTGTCTTCATTAATGACTTTTTTTCAATAGTTTCAATAGACTTTTTTGGCTCTGAGGTCTGTTAACAGCCAGAGCGAGGGTCAAAGTGTTGGTGAACAGCCCTCCCTTTCCACACTCTCACTACCCTGACCATGTGGGTCAAAGACATTCGCGTCACAAGGCCTTCCAACACCCATGCTATTAGCCCCAGGCCACATGCATTTAGCCCCAGAGAAGAGAGTCTGCCACCCGGAGACACCACCTTTTCCTGTACTGTAGCCTGACTTTGTGCCTCATACTTGGGGGTACCAGTTATTATCTACAACTATCATGTTTCTGACCAGAGCCATGCTAAATTCTGAAGTGGCAGGCAACTTTATAGGTAAGGGCCTGACTAAGCAGCATAACATTCTGCTAATTTTGTGTTCTTCTCTCTTGGCAGTGGAAGCGTTTGATGGACAGCAACTTGGTGCTGGCTAAGTCTGCCACTTCGCCACAGACCTCTACCTCTAATTTGCGGTTCTGCAGAGCTAGTCAATATGCATCCACTCTCCTAGCTTCTCTCTCATCAAACCTGATGCCTCGATTTTCCAGTTTGACCATGAACCTCAGACTTTGGTGGAAAAGATCATCACTTGTCCCTCTCTGGATCTTGCTCCCATTCAGTTATGCTAAAGGGCCAAAAATCCCCCACCCAAAAACTGCTTTCTCTGCAAGATTTTATACCTCAATCACTATAGAAGAAGGTACTACAACAAATTCAAACTCCACACAGTTAATGTACAAGCACTTATGGAGGTTGTTAATGCAGATGAACATTAAGTACATCACCAATGGGTTCATGTATTCTGCTACAAACCCCCCCCCTACTCCAGCCTCTTTATGTTCCTTAATGCTCCTGGTCGCAGTTTCCAAGGCCTGTCAACTCCTTCCTTTGCCCAATCTCCCCACTCCTCTTCTTCGAAAAGTCAGGTAAGTTAAGGTGAATAAGAAGTAGACATCAGACACATTTTCTTATTGTCCATTTAAAAAAAAAAAAAGGAAAAACCTGTAAACTGAAAAGCCCAACGTCCAGGAATATTGACATTAGTAGATGAAGACAGCTCGTAGGCATTGTTTACTGGAAGGGTGACAAAATAGCTGTCCTCTTTGCCATAGCCAGTCTAAAAAAAATTGTAATGGATTAGTCTGAGCAGGACGAATACAGTGGGGGGAAAAATGATTTGACCCCCTGCTGATTTTGTTTGATAAAAAAGAAAAGATCACACTCTAATTTTTATAGTAACTTTTTTTTAACAGTGAGACAGAATAACAAAGATCCAATTTATTTTCTATAAAATTTGAGTCTGGAGACTGGCTAGGCCACTTCAGGACCTTCTACTTGAGCTACTCCCTTGTTGCCTTGGCCGTGTCGTTTTGAGTTATTGTAATGCTGTATTACCCATCCTCAATGCCCTGGCTAAGGGAAGGAGGTTCTCACCCAGAATTTGACGGTATATGACCCCATCCAATATCCCTTTCATACGGTGAAGTTGTACTGTCCCCTTAGCAGCAAAACACCCCAAAAGCATAATGCTTCCACCTCAATGGTGGATGGTGTTCATGGGGTCATTGGCATCAACTCAACATGTTTGGAGGAGGTGATGCCTAAGAGCTTATTTTTGGTCTCATCTGACTACAAAACATTTACCCACTTTTCCTCTAAATAATTTGGATGTTTATTGGCAAACTTGCTTTGAGATTATTGACAACAACCTTCTGTGTAGTTTTAGGCTGATTCCTCAACATTGTCCTTGAAACTCCACAAGGTCAGATCTTGCATGGAGCCCCATTCCTGCCCTGTGTAGGTCTACAATCTTGTTTCCGACTGCTTCTGACAGCTCTTTTGTATTGGCCATGGTGAAGAGTTTAAAATCTGATTGATTAATTGATTGATTAATTCTGTGGGCAGGTGTCTTTTTATACAGGTAACAAGCTGAGATTTGAAGCACCAATTTAAGACAGTCTCTTTAAGAGAGTGCTCCTAGTCTCTGCATATTATCTGTATAAAGATACCTGGGAACCAGAAATATTGCTGATTGATAGCACATCAATTACTTATTTTACTCATCAAAATACAAATCATTTTATAACTTTTTTGAAACCCATTTTTCTGGATGTTTTTGTTGCTATTGTCTCTCACAGTTTAAATAAACCTACCAATAAAATTATAAATTCTTTGTCGGTGGCAAAAAGTATAGTATTTTTTAAAATGTTTAAAAATGTCCTACACAGTTCAGTCAATTTAAGTGACCATGGAGCTCTTACCAGCCAGTTATAGTACATGAAGGGAATATTTCCATAGTTCATCAGGACAAAGGATTGGTCTCCACCATCTGAGACCAAGACGACTTGAAATGTAGCCCCCTAACAGAGAAGGTTTGATCAATATTGTCTACTTTGGAGACAAAACATTGCAGCGTTTGTAATGACTCTTACCTGATAAGAGTTAAAATCAATTGGTGCATTTGCCCAAGTAGCAACAAAAACCCAGGTAGCAGAAATGTTCACATAAGAAAACATCCTAGCGATTTCTTGGTTAACTTGATCTATTAGAGGCTCACTTGTGGCCGCCTCGTAGGTTAATTTTCCTTCACTGCCAGCATTCAGATAAGTCCACAGTGGAGCAATGATGTCTTTGCTTAGATTTTGATTGGGTACTTGGGAGATGAAATATGGATTGAAAAAAGCTATGTAGCCATTCACACTTAACTGAAAAAAATAAAATTATTTATCTATAAGCATTGAAATAACAACAAACACAAAAATCTTACATCGAATTTGATACCCTTTATAAACATATCCATCTAATAATAACTATATACACACCAACCATCTCATATACATACAAAATCAAAGTCTCATGCATTTAAATCTGAAGGGAATAACAAAAATGCATTAAAAAATAAGATTTGTAAAAAAGAAAAAAAAAGTTTAAGTTCCTGTTTTTATACTTGCATAGATATCAGTGTATGTTTTATCATTGTACTTGAATTCTTGCTGCAGGTAAATTGTCTGATATGATCCATGACTGAGGTAAAGTTGTATGGCTTCAGATCCCACAGGAAACAAAGGTGAACCTGAAACAAATCAATAGTTGTATCTAATGTTTAAGCATTATATAATAGGTAGATGTAATTTATTAAATATTTAGTTATAGATACACTGTCTGAAAAATGGTACCTGGTGGTGTTGGTGATGTATCTGTTTGACAGTAAGAGGAAGAGAGAAGTACGTTGAAATATAACCAATATTTTTGACAAATTAAAATCAACAGTGATGTGAGGTTAATATGGCAATATATTCTCAGCAGTATATTTGTTTTCCAAAGGCATTACAAACTGTATTTGCAATTGCATTTTCTATATGTGAACACAAATTATAACATAATCCAAACGCAATTGCAAATACTTTTGAGTTTGATTGGTAGGTTTCAGTTTCGGCTTTGAGAATGCAGTGTCAGGGGTGGTGCTATACTATGAGCTGTTTTTGTTTTCTTAAGGGATGTCACTGACAGTTAGTTTAATATTAACATTATTATCAATCTTTTGTGTATGTTGATACTAAATAAAGCCTTTTAAAAATGAATAAGATATTCAATTATGCTGAATGATTTAAACAATGGATGTTATTGGTGAAATTGTGGAGGACTTCAAATATTCACCATGAATTAAATGTTTTTTTCCCTTTATATTTAGCTTAATACATTTCGTGTCCTTTTGAACCTTATTTCTAAAGTTTAAAGGATTATAGGGAGCATTGTTTTAAAAACTGTGAAATGCAGGAGGTATATTTTCCTGCTTTTAGTAATATAACCGCTAGACGAATTTAAAAGCTGCGCCAAATGGACATAAGTGCGGCTAATTAAACAAACTTTTACAAAGCTCAGCTGACGTAACTAACGTTTCTATGAATAGTTCTCTTAGATACTCTGAACAGAGGTGCAAGCTGGACACATGGTTAATCACTCACTACGTAATGATCACTATTGGGATATCCAGATCCAAGTTTCAGGTTCTCTGATCATAAAAAACCTGTTATCATTACAGGTTCCAAAAATTTTAGCTCATAGTTTACTTTAACTGAATTGTCTGTTATTAATTTCTTTGTTATTAAATGCTTTATTTAGTAACAACATATAGTAACTGAAAAAATATTTGATCCCCTGCTTATTTGGTATGTTTTCACACAGACAAGGAAATAATCCGTGTATATTTTTAATGGTAGGTTTATTCTGACAGTGAGACAGAATAACAACAACTTGATTTGCATTTTACTGTGTAAAATGAACTTTTTATCCCCTATCAAACAACCAAATTTCTGGTTCCCAGGTGTCTTTTATATAGGTAATTAGCTGAGATTAGGAACACTTTCTTGAAGGGACTCTCTAAAGGAGCACACTCTTAAAGGGACTGTCTTAAAGGGACTGTCTTAAAGGGACTTTGTTAAAGGGAGTGCTTTTAAGCTTGTTACCTGTGTAAAATAAAAGCAATCAATCAAATTCAAAATTCTCCACTATGTCCAAGACCAAAGAGTTGTCGAGGATGTCAGAGACAAGATTGTAGACCTACACAAGGCTGGAATGGACTAGAGAGAGGTGAAAACAGAGAGAAACACAAATTAAACATCAACCTCCATCGGTCTGGGGCTCTACGATCTCACTTCGTGAAATTTTGAATGATCATGAAAACAATAAGGAATTAGCCCAGAACTACACGGGAGGAGCTTGTTAATAATCTCAAGGCAGCTGGGACCATATTCACCAAAAAAACAATTGGTAACACACTATGCTGTGAAGGACTAAAATGCTGCAGCACTTTCACAAATGCCAAAGTATTCTAGTCGATTCAAAAAATGTTGTCTGTGGTGTTGAAAGCAGCACTAAGATCCCCTAGCACTAATAGAGAGATACAACCATAATCAGATGATAAGGTGATTTGTAACTCTAATAAGAGCAGTCTCAGTACTATGATGCATTCAAAATCCTGACTAAAAATCCTTACAGATACCGTTATTCTCTATGCAGGAATATAAATGTGAGGATACTGCCTTTTCTAGTATCTTTGACAGATGAGAGAAATTCAAGATCGGTCTGTAATTTAATGAATCTTTAGGGTCAAGTTGCAGTTTTTTGATGGGAGGCTCAAAAACAGCGTAATGACAATGAATTAATAATGTTTAGACTTCTATGACTTCTGGAATCACCACTTTTAGAAGCTTAGATAGAATAGAGGACGTGGTAGCTTAGTGGTTAGGGTGTTGACCCTTAAGCAAGGCTTATAACCCCTAATTGCTCAGTTGTATAAAAGAGATAAATGTAAGTTGCTCTGGATAAGGGTCTAACATGTTTTTTATTTAGATGATTTAACACTTCTTGGAAAGTGGAATTGTTCCTCATGGGATCTGAATCTGATGCAATGCTGATGACTGAATGGTTACAATTTTATGTCTAATAGTATCGATCTTGAAATTGAAGTAGCTCATAGTCATTGCTGTGCGGTTGGGAAATGTCAACACGTCGATGCTTTATTATACATTAATTTGGCCACTGAAATAAATAAATAGTTGGAGTTGTTTGCTTGTCTAAAGGGAGATAAAAAGTAATCAGACCTACCAGTTTTGGTGCTTTTCTGTAGGATAGAGTACTTTACCGCTATGCAATACAAAATACCTCTTACCTTTAGTTTTCCTCCAGCTGCTCATATTTTCCGGGCTGCTCTCCTTAAGGCCACGGTATTAAACTGTTTGTGACCAAGACAACTCGTTCTCTAGTCCTTCGTGCTGTTTTAATTTTTGTTTCAAGAAGTTTTTTGTTGTTTTTGTAGTTCTATTTTGATGCAGTGTAGCATCATGGTTCCGGAGAAAGTTTTTAATTTGACTTGACCTGATGAGCAAACCAAAAGCAGGGGGTAAAACTGTAGGACATGTGTTCTTTGGATATTTTCCTAGTTTATTTATCATGGTAGCAATGTTACATTTTTCTGTTTTTAAATACTAGCGTTGGTGGTGTTTACAACCTCTTAATTTATTTAATTTATTGTAGTGCTAGGCCACACTTGCATGTAAAGGTCCTATTTTAAGCAGTCTTTAATGGGACAGAATAATCCAGGGATCTAATTATAAACAAATTAAAATGAAAATTTAAAGTTTGACAACAAATGCAAAAATATCATCTTTTACTTTATGCTTCAAGTTTAAAAAAAAAACCCAAGAAGGACCAGATGTAAGACACCCTAAACTAACAACTACATTAAATAGTGTCGACTAAACACCAAAAAAAAAGCATAAAGACTGAATTGAAAACTTGGGTACAAAAAACCCCTAAAAAATACAGCATGAGATCATTTGCGGGAAACAGATTTTCTGTATAGATGCATAGAAATGTAAAGAAATGTAAATTGTAGCTTAGTGGTTAAAGTAGCGGGAGCAAAGTTTTTAAAGTAGTAAATGCAAGTGGTTTAAGGATGCTCAGTTCTGAGAAAAGATGCCTCAAGCATGTCCCACCAGACAGAAATGCAGTCTCCACTGCAAAGCCCATATCACACTTAATTTAGAGACACTACGGGATCCTCGAGAGGACCTGAAATCTTTTAATTGGAAATATACAGTACACGACTAGACTGAACATCTGAGCCTGTAACCTTCACCAGGAATGGCAGGAAAAATATTTTTAAATTTATAAAAAAGAACTGTAAAATAGTTAAGGTGCTGAGTTATTGTTTGGACAAATGGGACGATCGGGTTCAAGCCCTACTGCAAGACTCTTAACCCTTCCTGCTCCAGCGGTGCTGCATCATAGCTAAGCTTGCGCTCTGCTGCCAACTGCTGAGATATGTAAACAAACTATTTAAACAACTTTTATTAATATACAACCACCAGTTAGGCTGTTAGATGATACAACAGCTTATTTCTGTTTATTTATTGTTTATTAATACAAAGTATAGAAGATAAATACTATTACTTCTATACCCTATTTCAGGGTCATGGGGATCTGCTGGAGCCTATCCCAGGCAAATGGCCGGAGGGGTACACCCTGGACAGGTTGCCAGTCCATCACAGGGCCACATACACACTCACTCCTATGGCAATTTAGAATCAGTAATCAACCTAACATGCATGTTTTTGGACTGTGGGAGGAAATCCACACAAGCATGGGGAGAACATGCAATTACACACAGAAAGGCCCCTGCCCAAGAATCAAACACAGGCCTTCTTGCTGTAAGGCAACTGTGCTACCCATTAAGCCACCGAGCTGCTTGGAAAAAAATCATTTAAGACAATGATGATGATGATGATGATGATGATGATGATGATGATGATTGTATTCGTACAAATTACACTCAGGATTCAAGAGAATTAGAGTTGATACATTTATTTCGTTCTTAGATAACATGTCCATCATCGAAGCCTGGCTAAGACTAAGCTGTAAAAATGAAATCATTTTGGTATACAACATTAAACTTTCCAGAGTTTCCATAAATAATACCTAACTGAATTTATTCATTGTTAACAATTGCACTGAATATATTTATTTATTTTAATTATTAGAGCAGACTTAAAAATCAGGCCTGTCTTTCTTTAACTTGTTGTAGTCCATGTTCACCGTGAAGAGCTGTGGAGAGAGGGAGAAAAGGCTTAATCTTGATAACTTAATCATTAAGAATAATTTACTGTTGTTAAAGTGTCAAGCAATTCACTTTTTATATTTGATAGCCTTTTATACAGTAGAGATTACACTTAATAAAGGTGCTATTACATTAATTGCTTGGACCTTTACAGAATTAAATTTAGAAAAGTAGTAGGAAAATAATGTACTCAAATATAGAACCTGCTTTGTTATTAACGGAAATAATCAAATGAAATTAAATCTAAAAATCTACAAATGGTAGCTGCTAGATTTATACAAATTTGATGAAGTGATCAGAATAGCACTGATTATATAGCCCTTTGTAAAAGATAAGAAGCGGTTAAGGTTTTAAACTGCTAATTCATAGTTAATTCAAAAATAGTGGGTTTAATCCCCAACACCACCAAGGTGCCAATGATGGGCCCCTGAGCAGGGCCCTCAACTATTAACTACTCAGTTGGATAAATCAAATAAATGTAAGTCGTTCTGTATAAATGCATCCTCTATATGCCAAAATTGCTAATCTTCTAAAGGGTAGGGTATTTTAGACAACAAGTCTATCCATTCATCTATCCATTTAGTATACCTGCTCATTTATAATAAGTGTCACAGGGTTTACTGGAGTCTATTCCAGCTGTTATGGGCAAGGGTTACACCCTGGATAGGTCATAAGGCCATTACAGGATCACATAGAGACAGACAAGCACACACGCTCTTACTTAATTTAGAATTACACATCAACCAAACCTACATGTTTTTAGACTGTGGGAGAAAACGGGAGTACCTGCAATAAACACCTACAAGCACAGGGAGAAGATGCACACTACACACAGTCAGATTCCTGCTGGAGATACAAACCTGGAACCTTATTGCTGTGAGGCAACAGTGCTTAACGCTAAGCCACCATGCTGCCCGGGCAAATAAACAGTCAGATCTTAATCTTGGATTTGATTGACTTTGACTGGACAACAGGGTCAGAGCAGCTCCAATACAATGACAACTACTGAAATGTCAACAGGTCAATGGGCTTGTTAACATTAGCATTAGATGTCTTTGTCATCATGTGGACAGTCGGGCGCATGTTTATTGTTTATCTGTGGATAAAATAATACCAAGATGCACTATGGAAGTAAAACCAGCCAGTTTTAAGATCTGATAATGAATATTTGGAATGTGCATCTGTGGGCAAACAAAAACAAGAAGTACAGAAAAGTCATGCCAGTCATATGCACCGCTTTAAGGGTCTTAAGAAGTTCATGAGTCAAACAGGTTTGAGCTGCCTTTGGTTGCCTATTGCAGAGATTTGCCATATCAGTCATGTGGTTTACATATTATGAGTCATCAATGTACAGTAAAGTTTTCAGGAAAGTGGAACATCTTTCATCTTCATTTTAAATTGCTGAGAAATGTTGCTAACAGGAGTTTGCTTTTGTATATCAAAACACCAATTAACGCTAATACCATTTTTATCAGGTCAGTTAGCTATTATTTATAAACAAGTTTACAGTGTTAATTAGAAACAAAGCATAGATGCTAACAGTCAAATCAATATGACCCTAGAATGCTTTTTAAAATTCTATTAAATGGCTAATCTACTAAATGTTTGTTATATTTGTTTAGAAAAAAAACTTCCTCACCTTGTACTGATCATTAGGGCCAAGCTTGTTCCAGGGTTCAGGGTTATTAGTACGATCCCACCTGTGTGAATATAAACTAAATGTTATAAAATATTTAAGACAAAAAAGGTAAACATTTTCCTCTTCATCCCATATGCACATGAAGCTAACAATGCTGCGTAACTTGGCATCTGCAGTCTACAGTGTAGAATTGTGCACAAAGTTTGTTTGTGTAAAAACCAAATCTATTCCTTCTTGACATTTACAATTTGAACGATAAAGTACTTTAAATTTATTTATATTTTTTAATTAGATAACATTTTAATAATAAGTGCGTCTGCCAAATGCTGTAAATGAAAATGTGTGGGAATAGAAATGTGACAAAAAAATCCTTGTTATGCGTAAAAAAATGCATGATGCATCACAACATATACTGAAGGTTCACCTCGCAACTGTAATTTTTATTTATATATATATATATATATAACTTTTTAATCTAAAAAACTGTTAAAGCACTCACGAGCATTCAGGGTTTTTGAGGGCAAGTCGGCCGAGATAGAGCATCGACATTGTCGCTCCTCCCCCGATGAAGATAAACAGAGGGATGAGCTACAAAAAAAAAAAAACATTACAGTAAAGATTATTTTCTTGACTACCATAAATTGTGGAATGTCATAATAAGGGCTACAGTGTAAAAAGTAATTAAATAGATCTTTAAGAAAATTTTCATAACAAAGTACGTCAGTCTTCACAATCTGGCAAATCCGTGCAAGATAATTATTAAAGCAAAAGGTGAACAAAATAATTCCCAATTTAACCAACACAAAAGTGGATTATACAACAAACACGTGCTAACAAAACCATATGCAAGACAATTGAGAAACGTCAAATTACATGTGTATAATGTCCAGGATATCCGGGATATACATTTAATTTCTTTGAATCTGATCGGTCTGGATTGATTCATTTTTGGAAAACAAAATGTGTTTATTTTCTTTCATTTTTACAGATGCTATTTATGGTGGGTTTTTTAATCTACAAGCTTTCTGTTAGTTTAAATACAGTGTCAGTGTATGATGTACAGTGACTTTTTATTGAATCTTTTGGTTTAAGAAACTATATTCAGAACTAGATTTTCATTAATTTTAGAGGGTTCAAGGTGACCTCAATGTCCTACTTTTGACCTTAGTGTATTGCTCGTCTTTAAGCCTGTACATAAATCAGCAACATTTGTTCACTGACGTCATTCCATGTGTATTATCAATTGAAACAGTCAATGGTCCTAATAATCTCCCTATTAAATCTGTGCAATACAGGAATTGTACAGTAGCTGAGCCACTATTAATAGACTCTGTATGGCTCGTATATAGGCTGTACAGTACTGTATATGTGGAACACGGCCTTCCGTATTGCAGTTCCGTACCGTTATACACGTGAGAATAAACACAAAATAATTCTAACTGATTCCCCCGATTCAACGTATTTTGTTATTAAATATAAAAATTGAAATCAGTTTCATTCATTATTTCAAAGACAAGCAAATACTAACTGTTAAAACCAGGGACGCTTCAATGTCAACGAGGTTGAATGAAAACATCCCTAAAAACCGAAGAGAATCAAATGTACTTACAGCCGGGTGAGTTCTCAGCTGTTTTGCCACCAGTTTTAGCATCCTGTCCAAATTTATGCAAATATATATATACAGTCTGTTATTTAATACTAAAGGTTGTCTTCGGCGCTGCGATGTATGCGCAAGATCTTTCTGCTGCGTTGGAAAAAGGCGTGAGGAATCAACTCGTAGTGAATCGATTCTCTTAATCTTAGCGTTTGAAATGCCTGAGTCGACACTTCATTTCCGGCGTTAAAGCAAAAGCATAGAAAACTAAGCATCAGTAAAATGTATTTCTTTTTTTAAGGGGACATATATACATATATACATTTTAACCCTAATGGAAAAATCATGTACATTACAGTAGTGGTGAGATTAATCCACAAGACCATTAATAATATCGGGAGGAGATCTGATTTTCAATGCATCCCAAAGATGTTCACTAATGTTAAAGTTTTTTCCACTCCAACCTTAACAAACCAAGTATTTATGGAGCTCTGGGGCTTTGTGCACACTGGGTTTGTCGTGCTGGAACAGAGTTTGGGTCTCTTAGTTCCAGTGAAAGGAAATTGTAAAACTCCAGCACAATAAAACATACTTTACAATTCTGGCAACAGTCTAAGCAAGGCATAAATATAAGTGTGATGTGCAGAAGTGATGTGTATTGAGGGTCGTTATCCAATTGGAAAGTGCAGCTCTGAGGTCTAAAGTCTTCTGCAGACTGGATCAAGTTTTTCAAATTGCATTGTGTTTGGCTACATTTACCCTGCTTTAAGTCCTACCAGTTTGTGCTGATAAAAACATACTTACAAAATGATGCTAACACCACCATGGCTCAGAGTGTGAATTACATTCATTATATAAATTTATTATGCAAGTGACTGTATAAGCAGCAGTAAAGAGGACAGTCGGCGTACATCAAACCGAACGAAACAGATTCAAAAAGAGGCAGTTGTTTTATTGCAGTTATAATAGGAACAACTGGGTTTCCATTGATGTCTTTAACATGACTTTACAATGTAAAAGTGAATAAACATTAAAAATTAAGACTAATAACATTTCTTTTTTTAACTTACAACTGAGGTTAAATAAGATTTAATCCAGAAATCTTTAAACGTTATAGGAGTTAGAACAAATTCCAGAGGTGCTAATGAAAGGAGACAAATTGGCAGTCACAGTACATGTACTAATCTGTAAAAGTACAGATATACATATTTATATGAATTTTTATATTTGCGTTCCATTGAAATGGCTGTTAGAATTCCATCTTTTGGCAGTTTGGTTCAATAAAGACAATTGTCTTGTAATGTACTGTAGATCCACTTCCTAACAATGTTATAGACATAGATTATGATGTCCTTGTGCATGTTTTTGCAAAAGATTTGTTGACTTATTAAAGAGAAAACCAGACATGGCAGGTGCCATGGTGCCGAGATTTGATAGAAATTGTTAGGCAAAATGTTCAGGTGGTTAGGCAGTCAGTGCATAGTCCACAGTCTGGGGAATATGTGTAGCAAACACATCCAGAGACACAACAGCAGACAAACAGGAGAACGGGAACAGTAAAGGTAACAGAAATTAAATGATTTAAAATGATATCCCAGGCAAATTTTCTGGACTGCTTTCACATTAAACACTGAACATGAGCGAATTATTGGCTGTTGTGTTTTTGGATGACTTTGCTGCTGTAATGTTCTGTGTGTGGTTCTAGCTGGGTGTGAGAGCAGGACTTGGCTCTGCGCTGATGTTCACCAGGCACTCTGTGGATCTCAGGCTGGGCAAAGACTTACAGCTGGGTAACGAGCTAAGAGAATCACATAGCCCCAAGATGGAGGGTGTATAGTCTTTATCTGTCAAAGACAAAGAAAAAGAAAAGAACATTTATCACTCCAACATGCTCAGATGCTTTTATAACCATCAATACATTTGTCAGAGTAAAATTTTGACTTTCATTTGATTATTATATTTTTTGTTTATTAATGTTTGACCCTGTCAGGGCATCTCCTCAGGATTGAGGACAGGATTTTAATGTTGAGTTGCTTGTGTGCTTAATGTCATTGTCCTGCTGCACCACTTAATTTCAGCCCAGCTAAAGGTACTAGACAGTTGGCCTCACATTAATCTTAAAAACTTTTGGTTATTAAGTAGAGTTCATCATTGACTCAACAAATCCAGCTGCAAAACTTTACCATTAAAAATTTGTAAAATCATTTTTTGGTGGCTGCAGTGGTTGATACATTTTAAATATTTTACATTTACATTATGGGTTTAAAATAATAGAACCGAAATTATACAAAGGGTGGCTGAAGTTTATACAACGGTGGCAGCAGCTTCACCTGCATCTGCAAACCGCTCCACACTGTTCACTTCAGTACAAAATATGATGTTTTAGGATTTTTTTGGCTTGTATTTTCTTTAATGAAGCTGTTTTTCTTTTTGTCATTACTATGATCACAACAAATGTTTATGCATAATGTAGCTCTTGTATCAAATTAGCTGGAATGCCCATTCTTTGGAGGACTGGCAACTGTCTCGAGGGCAAAAATTCCTTCCAATGTAAAAATGTTATTTTTTTAATTCTTAAAAGATAAAACCTTATGACCTTCTGAAACTGATAGGCACTAATGATTGAACCTCTGCATTCATGGTTTATTTTTTTTAGGCATGATGTAGACACATTAGAGTGTTCCAGCATACCAAACTGACAAAAGATCTGCTTTTATAAAGGAATTTACACTTCCTATTGATTAACTAATTATAGCTGCTTATTGCTAACAAAATCATAGCTGCTAATTGCTCTGTTAATGATTGTAGAAAATAAAAATGAGGGTTTTTTTCTTCCTACTGGTTTCCGCATGGTGGATTGTTTTATGGGATACAATTACTACACAGTTGTTTTTATGCTCTAATTAAAAAAAAGACCCCTTTATTTTTCGCTTGACTGTTTATTAAGCTGTACTAAATGTGCATCTTAATTTACCACAAATAGTTTTGTGGTGATTATTTTACTGATCTTTCTCTTATTGTGAGAATCATTTAATAGCACTATTCAAGCAATTGCATTTGCTTTATTAACAACTTGGATAAAAAAATAGGTGAATTTTTTTAGACTAACGGAATGTGAAGATTTTACCTGTTCTGCACCAAGGTTGGCCGTTTGGCTTTCCCTCAGCCCTCAGTGAATCTGAGTCCAAGCCGATATGTGCTGAGAGAAGCTCAGGACTGTGAAAGCTATCACTGTGGCATAAACACAAAGACGTTTCATAAAGAAAGAAACTGGCAAATTACTGGTACATTGAATTGATTGTGACTGCTTTTAGTTGATCTGGCAGCATCTGACCTGTGGTAGAGTTGGTTTTCTTCCTGGTTGTTGTACTTGTGGAGTGATGGCCACTGGTTGACAAGAGGAATAGAAATGTCCTTGGACAAAGGATGAGCTCCACCAGGAATCAGGCTTGCCCTGGAAAATAAAAGAACTTTAATTCAGCAGCGAATTGTTGCAGAAAATAATCAAAACCTCCTGAATTCAACTCAGAATATAAACCAAAAAGGCTGCTTGTGTCTTACAGCTGCTCCTGAAGCTCCAAAACAACCGACTCCAGATCTCTCTTCTCTTGATGGCTTTGAAGCTGACTTTCCTCCAACTTCTTGTTTAGTTTCTTGTTTTCTATCTCTAGATTTTTCAGCTGGGACTCCCGCAATCGCACAAGTTCCTCTAGATAGCCCTTTACACACAAACACACATACACCTAAGCTTTGTAGTTCGCTCCACACCATTTTTTCAATACTGAAATAATGTCAGTTGACACCAAACATAAGATTAACTGCTATAAATTCTGTGAAATGCATCACAAGATACAGACATCACACGGTACAGAAAAATCTACTTCATTCACAAGTCTCTCTGCTCACCTTCTGAGCATTGACGATTTTAAACCTCTGCTCCATCCTGCGACATTTGTTACTGTAGCTCTCTTCGTCTGTAACCAGCGGGATGTAGGGATGCTCAGGAAGGCTGTCATCACTGTTGCTGCTGTCCATGCTGCAGCAGTCGTCATCATCGCTCAGGTAGTCATAGCTGAAAGGGATATAAAATAAAATTAGGAGTTGGGCAGATGATTATCCACACTGTACCAAATAGCTGTATAGTGTCTGACAATACTGTTCAAGTTCAAGATGCTTTATTGTCATTTCAACCATATATAGCAGACACAGTACACAGTGAAATGAAACAACATTTTTCCAGGACCCCATGGTGCTACACAAAACAACACAAAATTACACAAAACAATAAGAACAAAGAGCTACTGAATAGAACAACACAGAGCTAGAGACTACGAATAAATTGTCTCCGCAACATAAAGTGCATGTGTGCAACCTGTTCAAACAGTGCAAGACAGACAGTGCAAACAAGCAGACAATACAGAGCAAAACAACGCTGTACATTTAGATACATTGCAGTATACGGGAGCTCACCTCTGAGTAAACTTCAGATATGGTGTGTAGTCAATCACCGCCTCTGTCTTTCCATCCAGAGCCTCTCCCTTTAAACAAAAACTAAGAACACAACACCAGTGAGAGTCGCATGTAATCACAGCACACTGTCAATTGTGTATAGCCGGTCTTCTATAACATTTCTTTACCAAAGTGCTCTACTCACTGCTATTGAATTCTGGATTCTGATTGGTCAGAAGATATTAATTAACTTTCTATACCAGCAGCTCTGACTATACTCTCTAGCAAATCATCGGTTTCTATCCATTACTTGCATTTATAAAAAAGGTTCCTACTATATAAATGTTATTAATTGACCACAATTTAAATATAATATTTAATTAATTTTTATTAACCATAACCCCTGTAATTCTGCCATTTTACCTGAAATCAATTGCCCCGAGTCCAATTAACATTCCGGTCAGGACACTTGCCTCCTCTCTTAACATGATGGCCCCTTCCTCATAGAACCTTCTGCAGGCACATAGACACACCTTAATAATTCAATAATCAAGAGTGTTTATAATATTAAAAAAATTAAAATTTGAAAAGTGATTTTTGTTTGTGTGTCATGTTCGATGAAAAACAGTATCTTATTATGTGCCATATTGGTTATTATCTTAATTTATAATAATGTATGTCTATTTTCAGAATTGGTTAAATTTTCATGGATATGACCTTGTGGTGCGGCTGTCTCGTAGCGCTGTGGCGATGTATTCAGACAGACGTTTTTCCATCAGTGCAACTCTTATCCATGCTCTGCCCTACATATATACAGCAAAAAGTAGTACAATTGCCATCTATTTTTGTTTATAATCTTTGAAACCTAAAATCCTAACCCTTACTTTTGCTCGAGACGAGCTGATGTTCTCCATGCTCTCGATGCTGCCTATGCAGCTGTTCTGCACTTTACTGCAGGCCAGACGGATGAAGTCCCAGAAACTGCGCTGGCCATCGAACCAGCTCCCTGCTCCTGTCACAGACATCAACAAAATATGAGAAACTGGTTTTATACTTGGTTTTATTGCTGTAACTTAAAAAAATGAAGTATTCATCTTTTTATTTTAACCTTTAAAGCAGTGGCTAAGAATGTGCTCAAGAATGGAAGCAAAATTGATGAACTCCTCCGACGAGTCATCAATCGGTTCTGCCGTGTATTTTTCCAGTAAGGTCTTTACCGAAAACCTAAAGCACAAAGAAACCATGACATTTTACTTTACAAGAAATAAAAGCATTGTGTGTGCACACCCCGATGTTGATATGAGGAATCCATCCACACCATCCAATTTACATATCTTCTGTAACCAAACGCACTCACTGAAATATGAATATTTTCTTATTAAATCTTTATCATATCAACACCCACACATTTTCTATCTATTTGAAGGATTACTATAATAACTATAAAAAAGCTTATATATTACAACAAACAGGTTATGGATCTACTTTTCCAAGGCATGTGCTTAATAAACATTTATATTAAATATAGATAAAATTATTCAAAGACACATTCATATAAGGTGACACTTTCTGTGCAGTATGTGGCAGTGAATAATAATTTTAACCGAAAGATCGAGACTCAAAGGACTAAAAACTGAGGTTTCTAACTGGTGCAATCGCATCAACGGTAGTAATCGTGGGTTTCTGGTAGTACAGAGAAAGAGAGAGAGAGAGAGAGAGAGAGAGAGAGAGCTTTCCTTCCAAGTTGGCTATGCTGATGTAGTTCACAGAGCATAAGATAATATATGATACTCTAAATCCAAGTCATGACACCGGCATGACATATTGTTTATGAGCGAGTCTCTGGTGTCACCTTCGGCTGTCTCGTGGTACAACAATGCCAATTGAGAACTTCACCGGACTGTACCAAATGAGAAAAGAGTGGGAAACCGTGGGGTTTTCTTCTTCTGTTGTATAATTTGTCATTTAATTTAGAAGGTAAAATACCAGAATTAGTCCAGAAATGTCAAGGACTCAAGCATTGACGGTTTATTTCCTTCTCTAGATGTAAAAGGGCCTTTGTGTCTAATAGTTATATATATAGTTGCTACTATATTTTTTTCAATAAAAATTATAAAATAATTGTTTAATAATATATATTTTTTAATAAAAGGCTATTTTTTAATAAACGTAAAAGCTTTTTTTATAAACGTAAAAGCTTTTTTATGAACCCAAATATGACATTCACCAAAACGTACTTTTTAGCATTTTAGCCTGAAAAAAAAAAAAAAACACAAAACGAAAAAAAAAGTGAGTGGCAGGGGTTTTGTCATTTAAGCATAGTTTACTTTAATTTATCCATCATTAACAACTAAGAGAAAAATGTTTTTTAATTAATTAACGATTTAAAAATTTCTCTTCAAATTGCTTTATTCTCCACGTCAGTCTTTTACTTCAGCTGGTACCGACCGCACTGCGCGCGCGTCCTTTTGCCCTGACGGAAGGTTGTCGTCATGGAAACGACCTCATCCGGGAACCAATAAAGCGCGTCACCGAATAATAGCGTTTGTCTTTTTGGTTTTAATTAAACAAATAACAAAAACTTAAAATAAAGTACTATAGCAATGTTTTTGACCTTATATTTATACATACCTACATTTTAGGTATTTGGGGTTTTTCTTGCCTTTGTAGGCTACCGTAGAGATCTGGTGCTAATCACTGAGTCATAATAAAAAATCTATTGTTTTTTTGTTGCTTATTATGTATGCTTATATATTATGGTAGCAGAAATGTTTTAGAGTAAGTGATGTGGCCTCTGTGAAGATTTTCTGGTATGTTTTTATAGCCTCCATCTCACTATATCAATACATCTTAGACACCGGAAGTCGCGCGATTGAAAAGGAGTGTAAATAAAACGTTGCTACAATGTAGGGATTGGAATGATGTCCTGTAGTCTCGCTAGAGATAAAAGTGTCTTTTCTGAGGTGTTTATTAAAGATTATTGACGCACCTGCACACGGTGATTAGATTCTTCCTTTCCACTGCCACGTTCCTCGAGCCGCCCTTCTTGGAGTGTGCGGCCATCGCGGTGCGAGCGCGTGCGTTACGGGAAAGAGGACGGCGGCACCCGGCGCCGCTGTCCGTTCAGCACCACGACCGGCAGTGTACCGGAAGCGGGAAAAAACCCTCCCTTCCGCTTTGCGTCATATGCCGAACAAGCAGCAGACCCTCATCTGGTCCGTAAGATAGATTTGTCTTAAAAATTAAAATTTAAAACCATTCATTTTGTATTAAAAGTCGGAGAAACAGATAATCTGTTACGCAATCTGAATGTCTTGATCCAAGAGGTAGTGGGTTCAGGTCCTGCAGCTCGTTATTTCAGCTTGGTTTGCTCAGTCGGTAGAACATGAGACTCAAGGTCGTTGCTTGGTACCCCATGTTAGGTGATTCTTTTGAGACAGTGGTAGCTTAACTGATTAAGACTTTGGATTGTTGATCAGAGGATAAAACTTCAAGCCCCAGCACCACTAAGCTGCCTCTGTTGGGTCCCTAATCAGGGCCCTCGATTCTCTTTTCTTCATGGGTGTGGTGTCGCTGACTCTGCACTCTGATCCCAGCTTTCTAAAATAAAATAAGGTGATAAAATGATTTCACTGTGCTGTAACACATCTGAAACAAATCGGGCTCTAGAGTAAATAATTCAGACTATACTTAATATTACCAGAAAATGCTCTGATTTTTTTTTTTTACATTTACATCATTTGGCAGACGCCCTTATCCAAAGTGACTTACATTTATCCATTTTATACAAGTGAGCTATTGTGGGCAAGGGCCTTGCTCAGGGTGGTGGCTTGGTGGAGCTGGGAATCGAACCCCAGCCTCCAGGTATCAGTCCAACACCTTAACCACCTTAACCATTTAAATATCCTACTACTGTCAGAGCTGCTGTAACAGAAAATTATTTAACATTTTTACACTAACAGCATGTTGACAGGAACTTGCCTGTTATCTGAAAGAAGTAATCAAAAATAATACTTTAGGTAGAACACAACTCAAATGTTCTAAAGCATCAAATACAAATAGAAAAAAAGACATTCAGATTAATTTCATTGTAATCACTGTGGTGTAAGAACAATATAACCCTTACAGAAAATGTGCTAAAAATATAGAACAGTATAGAAAGTAATCAATTTTTTTACTGTTGGTTTTTGTTACTAACTACTGACTAATTTTGTGCAATCGTGTTAGCGAGCTGTGTAAATTTTTGTGATGTTGAAAGGCCTTATGCTGGATTGCCAAATCAAATTTACCTGAATCCTGAACATCTGGCAGATGTTCAGAAACTGGAGTGTTTGTGCCTAAAACAGTTCTGTGAAATTCCAGACAAATGTGAGAGAAGAAACAAGAAACGGGGAGAAATCAAAAGAAGGCTGAGGTAAGGTGGCATCACATCATCTAGAACTAGAAGCCAAGATATTTTTTCAAAAAACACAATCTTAGAGTTTTATTGTAAAATAAATGATTGTGACGTCAATAGAAAAAAAATTCTATTATAGGTTATAGGTTTTGTTAATGTGCCATCATTTATAACAAAAAAATGTAAATAAATAAAAAGAAATTCTATCATTTTCTTTAACATGTGTTTTAAGAGATCATATTCTTATGTAATGGACAAATGTGAACACACCAACTGTGACAAAGCAAACTGTTTAAGTGTCACGGCTGCCCGTGTCTTTACCGCCATCTGGCGGTTAAAGGTAACTGTTTATTTCCTGTTACTTCCTGTTTCTGTTTGTCTTTATTATGTTTAGGTGTTCTTAGTTTGTGCCTTATTTCCAAGAAGATATATTTTGTATTCCCTATTAGTCTTTGTTCCACGTTGTTGTTACCTATTGTGAGATAACATTAAGCACGGTTGTAGGGACTTTATTTTTGAAATTCCGGATTCCGACCCGCTAAGAGCATTATTTATTCTGCTAAACGCTATTGTTGTCCCGAGTTCTTTCTGTTTCTGTATATCGCGTTTGTTTTCCCTTTTTGCATTCTGTTTGCTCCTGTGTTTCTTCTTAATAAAAACCCATCGTGCATCCACTCTCCTGCGCCTCCCATTTTCTTTTTGCTGCCTATACCATATCTTGTTCCTAGAACACCGAACCTTTTAAATAAGTGGTGGCGACGGTGGATTTTTCTTTCTTTCCTGTTCACGTTACTCTATACCCGCGTTTTCTTTTTTTCCCCCCTCCAACGCGTGGAGTAATTGAGTTTTTTTTTTCTCTGTCTGACAAAGTCCACTGAAGTATGGATCACAATAAAGCGGTGCAGATGATGCTGCTGGAGCAATGTGGGTCGCTAGAGGCACACAGCCGAATTTCTAGATCTAGCGCACTTCACTATCTCCCAGTATTTTCTCTGCACCACCTACTTCAGAGGACTTAATGTGACAACCAAGGCCAGACTCACTGGTGAGTGCTCCCACAAGGACTTTTTTGCATATGTGGAGTGGGTGCTGGTGTGCAATGGCTGTCCTCTCACTCTGGGCCCCATGGAGGAGAATCCAAGCAGCACCACTCCCAGCACAGGACCTGCTCATACTCTGACCTCCGGTTCCACCCAGCCTCTGACCTCCGGTTCCACCCAGCCACCAATTCTGACTCCTAGTTCCGCCCAGCCTCGAATTCTGACTCCTAGTTCAGACCAGGCTCTCACCCTGACTCCTGGTTCCGCCCTGAATACTCTTCATGGCATTGACCCAGACCGGATCCCGCCCCCTGATGTTGACCCAGTCCAGATCCTTCCTCTTGATTCTGCTCTGGATGCTGCTGAGATCTCCACCAAGGACATCGCTGGGCTCTCCGCCTCCGCTCAGGATGTCGCTGGGGTTGCCGTCAGCTCGGAGAAGATGGCTCTTCGCCCATGCTTGGCTGAGGACGTCTCTCCTCGCCCTGGCTCCGCTGAGGATGTCTCTCCTTGCCACTGCTCCGCTGAGGACGTCGCTGTGTCTTCCCTGCTGCGCTATTATCCTCGCTTCCCCCTCTGGCTCCACCGCGCTTCTTGCTTCCCCCTTAGGCCTCACTTTGCTCCTTGCTTTCCCCTCTGGCCTAATTCCAAGAGTATATATTCTGTATTCTCTTTTACTCTTTGTTCGGCATTGTTGTTAACTATTGTTAAGTATTGTGAGATAACATTAAGCACGGTTGTAACTTTATTTCCGAAATTCCAGATTCCTAGCTGCTAAGACTAACCCCTATTTCTGCTAAACGCTGTTGTTGTCCCGACTTCTTTCTGTTTCTTCGCTAATAAAGGCAAATGCCCAAAAAAATATAACTTCGATAACAATAGAAATAGAATTTAACATAACAGAAATTGATTTGATGATTATCTAAAGCAAATAATATTCGGGAAGGGTATTTAAAAAGATATGGTCATGACTATACTTTTGCAATAGAAACAAACAGCTGGGTGGCAAAAACTGTGTAAAAAGGTCCTCAGAAATAACTGGAATATTTTCCAATGACTAAAATAAAGGGGGGGGGGATTTTTACGTGTGGAAAAGCCTGCCAGCCTGGTTAGATGGAGATACAATGAAAACACCAAACTATGTTAATTAACTTGGATAGAGGACCACCAAATCATGACCTCATCAGGCAACTCAATTAATAGACCTGAACTACAGCTTGAAAGCCACTGAAATTAGATCAGGAGGACACAAAAGGGGCACAAGCCCGGAAAAAATAGCCAAATTTGCAACACCAAGCGAAATCAAGCTGCATAATATTACCAGATTATTGTGAATTTGAAAAAAATGTGTGAAAGAAAAGCTCTTAATATTTTATAGACTAAAACCAAAATGTTTATATTACTTAACACAGCCATTAATATTGAATCCAGAGACACTAATATGCTTTCAGTGGTATCTTAATGGTTTTCCCCAAAACATACATAAAACAGTACATAATATATTTAGCCAAGAATTTCAAAATGTCCTGAAGCTCTGCTTGGTTAAAAATACAGTATCCGGGACATAATTTCATCTTCTGTAACCTAGAACTGATTAATTTCTCCATAATGGGGTGCAAAATCGTACTCTTAAACATTAAAACACTACACAATAAAAAGAAGGCATCATTTTACCATCTTGTATTCACCCGTGTCTCTTTTTGTTTACACATTCTGGAACTCCACATGACCCACTTCCTGCATTCCTTAGACAAGGTCTGACTTTCCTGCTCAACATTTGCTTGTAGAGTGGAAATTTTAAGATTTTTGGCTGAATGATATCAACATTAAATGTCCTGTCGTGTTGCTTTGGAATCATTTGATCGTTAGCTTTGCAAGAAACACAATAACTATTCTATTGTGTTAACATTGTCAACTGAATGTACTGTAATATACAAACGCTTATATGCCAAAAAGACAGAATACCGCATCAGCAGCGATGTCAATAGCGTACACATGAAGTTAGTGATATCAATCCAGTTTTACCTATTTCATTTACAATTACAATTATTCACAAAATTATTTTTCCAAAAAATTTCAATATAAAACCTAAAATTAAAAATGAATGCTGATTCAAATAAAAAAAAACAACCTTTTGGTTTATAGAGTATCAAAACAACAACAACAACTGAATGTCTTGGAGGGACAGGCTCACACAGAATGTATTAATATATTTAGATTGCATGCAAAACAATTTTAAGTCATGTTTTTTTAGGGGTGCACAAATTTTTGCACTTGACTAATGCTCAGGGGGAGGTAGTAACAAATACTTTGTTCTGGCACCAAGATGGTGAAATGAACTTCCCATCAATGTCAGAACAGCAGTCACTGGCTGTCTTCATGAGAAGATTGAAGACCAACCTTAAATACCTATCACTTGACAAAAATCCATGCTGCTCTTTTAACAGTTTTTGTGGTTGTTACACTTTAATATGTGAACTATTGTATCAGTATTGAACGATTTAACGATGTGACTCAAAGCACTTTTGTATGTCGCTCTGGACAAGAGCATCTGCTAAATGCTGTAAATGTAAAAAAAAAAAACTAGTAATAAAAACTATTACTTTGCTACATTTGACATCGTTTATCTGTTACTGTCAAAGGGTAATAAATAAGAGATTTTTAAAATTAATTAGTTTATATAAATTTTACAAGTCTCACAAGACGTCTCTTCCGAAAACAGTGTGGGCTACATTGACAATTGGAAAACTTTTGAGGGCAAAGCTGGCCTGTTAAGACGGGACGGTGTCCATCCCACCCGGGAAGGAGCCGCTCTCCTTTCTTGTAACATAGCTCATAGTCTTAGAATAGGACTAGTTAATCGTTGACTACCCAGAGCCCAGGCCAAGCAGCAGACCAACAGGCTAATCCGACCGTCTGCTAGCTGCACAGAGTCGTCACTCAGGGTCCATAATATTGAGACTGTGCCTGTTCCCCGTGCTAAACAATATAAATATAGAAAAACCCCAAAAGTTCGCTTTACTAATTTAATTAATATAGATATTCGTAACTCAGAGAATACTGAACACACAGCCTGCACCTCAGATCTGAAGCTAGGATTGTTAACCATTACATCTCTTACTTCTAAAGCGCTCATGGTTAATGAAATGATCTCAGATCTGGATTTTGACATTTTATGTTTAACAGAAACCTGGACTAAACCGAATGAGTATGTAGCATTAAATAAAGCTAGCCCTCCAGCTTTCAGCTACATACATCAGCCTCGCCCTAATGGTAGAGGTGGAGGCGTTGCGGTTATTTATAATAATAATCTAACTATCGTACAGAAACATGGACGAAATTTTAATTCATTCAAAGCTCTCTACAGTAGCCTTACATCTGCAGAGACAAATAATAATCAGAGTCAATCGATTTTTTTTTAGTTCTTATTTACAGACCCCTAGGACTGTACTCCGTTAATTGCTGGAGACTTTAATATTCATTTTGAAAACTCAGACGACCCGCTGAGAACAGCATTTATGTCTTTACTCGACTCAGTGGGAGTAAATCAGTGTGTAATAGAACCCACTCATAAAGCAGGTCACACATTAGATTTAATATTATCTTTCGGAATAAGTATAAGTAATATAGTAACAATTCCTCAGTGCGAAATTATTTCTGATCACCATCTTATATCGTTTAAATGCACATGTAGAGGCGCGCTACCGCTTTAAACGTACACTTACATCAACTTCTGCTCAGAGCTTTATTAATTATCTTCCAGACTTGTCTTCTGTCATTGGATCGCCATCTGATCCAACAGAACTTGAGCAGGTGACTGAATATATAGATGCCGCATTCCGCTCTACATTAGATAACGTGGCTCAAGTTAAAAGAAAAATAATTAAAGATAACAAACTCGCTCCATGGTATAATGAACACACGCGCTCATTAAAACAGAGCGCCCGTAAACTAGAACGTAAATGGCGCCAAACTAGATTGCTGGTTTTCCAGGCAGCATAGAAAGAGGGAATTCTAGCTTATAAAAAAGCTCTTAGTGTAACTAGATCAACGTATCTTTCTAACCTTATTGAAAATAATAAAAATAATCCTAGATTTCTACTTGACACCGTCGCAAAATTAACTAGGAATAAGACGACCTCAGAAACCTGCACCATAACTGCGTGCAGCAGTGAGGATTTCATGAACTTTTTTGATAATAAAATTGCAAACATTAGGCAGAAAATTCACGCTCTAAAACCAGACCTTTCAAATGATTCTGATGAACAACTAACCGCATCAGGTCAGAACTTAGAAAATTTTACTCCTCTGGAAGAGAAAAACCTAATTGCACTCATCCTTTCCACAAAATCGTCAACTTGTGTGTTAGATCCGATACCAACACACTTCCTTAAACAAATTGTACCGGCAGTATCAGAACCCCTGTTGAAAATAGTTAACTCTTCTCTCAGCAGTGGGTATGTTCCCAAATATTTTAAATTAGCAGTTATTAAACCTTTAATTAAGAAACCTGACCTCGACCACAATGAGCTGTCAAACTACAGGCCGATATCTAACCTTCCGTTTATCTCTAAAATCCTAGAGAAGGTAGTAGCGCAACAGCTATGTTCATATTACAAAAGAAATAACACACATGAAACTTTATCAATCAGGATTCAGGCCTCACCACAGCACAGAGACAGCACTGGTCAAAGTAGCTAATGACCTCTTACTGGCATCCGATCAAGGCTATGTCTCAGTGCTTATATTACTTGACCTTAGTGCAGCTTTCGACATCATAGATCACAATATTCTTCTTCACAGATTAGAAAAATTAGTAGGAATTAAAGGAACAGCTCTTGCGTGGCTCAGGTCCTATTTAACCGATCGTTACCAGTTTGTTGATTTAAATGGTGATTATTCTGCGTGCTCCCTTGTAAAGTATGGTGTTCCACAGGGCTCGGTTTTAGGCCCACTTCTTTTCTCTCTTTACATGCTGCCTCTGGGAAACATAATTCGTAAAGCATGAAATCAGTTTCCACTGTTACGCTGATGACACACAGTTATATGTCTCATCAAGGCCTGATGCGAAAGGCCAGTTTAATGAAATTGAGCAATGTGTGAAGGAAGTAAGAGATTGGATTTTATGCAATTTCCTCTTGCTTAACGCTAACAAGACGGAGGTTCTGCTAAAAGTAAGCTTCCTGATCACACCTTAACCCTAGACAGTCTTTCTGTTTCACCAAGTGCAACAGTAAAAGATCTGGGTGTGTTTTAGACTCCCAAATCTCTCATTCATCGAGGCCCATGTCGACAATATTACCAGGATGCATAGCATTCTATCATCTTAGAAATATCGCTAAAATAAGAAATATCTTGTCGCTTACTGATGCTGAAAAATTAGTTCATGCGTTTATCACATCCAGGCTGGATTATTGTAATGCTTTACTGTCTGGATGTTCAACTAGGTGCATTAATAAACTTCAGTTAGTCCAGAACGCAGCAGCGAGAGTCCTTACTAAAACTAAAAGATACGAGCACATCATGCCAGTCCTATCCACACTGCATTGGCTTCCAGTGAGACACCGCAAAATCGATTTTAAAATACTACTTTTAACTTATAAAGCTCTGAATGGTCTCGCCCCACCGCAGGACCTAAGCGAACTTCTAGTGTCTTACGTTCCGTCACGCCTACTTTCGATCAAAGGACGCAGGCTGCCTGTCAGTACCGTGTGAGTCATTATAAAAACTACAGCAGGGGGGCAGAGCCTTTTCGTACAGAGCCCCCAAAGCTATGGAATAGCCCCTCCCTATGTATGTTCGGGAATCAGACACAGTCCTCAGTGTTTAAGTCCAGGTTTTAAAAACATACTTATTTAATCAAACCTTTTGTATTGATTCCCCTTAGATAAAGGAGCAGATCCGGGGGACTCATGGGTGTTGAGTATTATGGTGATCTGGTATGTTTAGATGCTGTCTTCCCCTCTCTTATTGATCACGGTGATGATGATGAGAGCGGCTGGTTGCTTAACATATCAGGGAGCCCTCGTGTCTGTGTTTCCCTCTGGTTCTCCTTTTAGTTATGCTGACCTAGTTAGTCTTGGGTCTTGCCGGAGTTCATCCTTGCACTCTACATTATTCACTTAATCAATCCAAACCGTGTAATTACATTGTCACTTAACTGTTTTCCTTCTTTTTGCCTTCCTTTCCCTCTCCCTCTCTCTCTCTCTCTCTCTCTCTCTCTCTCTCTCACTCACTGTTGAGTTACATATGCCACAACGGAGCTGCCGGTAATCCAGACCCCACCTCCAACCCGGTCCTGTGGGACCTTTCCCTGTGACCTGCCCCAGCGGATGATGCATCACCAGGGTGACCTAGGACGACCCACTTCGCCATAAAGACGTTCCAGCTGCTCTTTAAGGACTAATGATTTAAGTTGTTCACAACACACAATGTAACCTCATAATCCCTGCTACCTGTTTTCACCCAAATGAGGATGGGTTCTCTGTTGAGTCTGGTTCCTCTCAAGGTTTCTTCCTATCTTATCTCAGGGAGTTTTTCCTTGCCACCGTCGCCCCCGGCTTGCTCATCAGGGACAAACTGATTTATGTTTCATTCTGTCTTCAATTGTGTAAAGCTGCTTTGTGACAATCACCATTGTAAAAAGCGCTATACAAATAAAACTGAATTGAATTGAATTGAGACTTTGGAAAGACTCCTTCGCGAGAGGCTGCTATGAATTTCCCGCTTAAGTTTAGCGCGCGCTTAGCGGAAGAAGACGTGTGCATGTTATTGGAGGCAGATCACCAATGTTCTCAAGATCAGTTTCACTCCAAGATGTCAAAAAGAATAGTTTTATAATGTGATGCAAGCTGTGTGCAACAAAACAAAGTGACATCAGAGCAAACAAGAATTTCAGTTCCAACCTGAAAAAAAGATGTAGCAGTAAGTGTCAAAATGCCCATTTGAGCCCTCTTAATAATTTGGTCTCTATGGGCACTTTAACCTTATTGTAAAACCACATTTCACACAGTGTCCCAATATCTTTCCTCATATGCGCTCTTGTGCAAGCAATAACAGATATCTTGTGAATTCTACAAACAAACACACATTCATGAATAAAATGTTCATTCTCAACATGTACATTTTCTTATTCGTTTTACACAAAACTAAACAAACTAAACAGCAAACTAACGTCCTGCATTTATACAGCAATTCAGACACTTTTTGACAAAAGTGTAGAACATAGGCCCGGTTCTTGCCAACCATAAAAGGGTGGGCAGACAGCTATCCCGGGTGGGCAATGTTTGAGGGTGGGGTTTAAGGAGATAGATACTCAATAAAATTCAATAAATTAAATGATGGAATAGCAAAAATATTGTTGTACTAACTGGTGGTGGTGGTGGGGCTTAAACCCTATTTTCTGACCTTCAGAGCAACAACACAACACAATTTGAGCCACCACTGCCCCACTACAATTTGGAATTGTTTCTGACATGGGATGATGGATTTTTTTGAAGCAGTAGAGGTCACATTATAGTCACATAAGGCACCACAAATCAATGCATTGCATTCGGAGGCAAACATTTTTAACTTAATGAATTGCATGACTGTCTGTTTCAACTGTAGACCGTGCCCGTTACTGACAGCCTACATTTGGTTTGTCATTGTGATAGGTCCTTTAACCTTCTTAACACAGAGCCCGCCTCAGACTGCTTTTATCAAATAGCCCACCCCTGCCCATGCCTAGAGCCAGCCCTGGAACATACATATAAAAGCAAAATAGCATTGTATTTTTTTATTTCTACTTAAATTCCTATGTGGTGTTAATGTCCATCACAGGACTGACATTAACTTTATTTCAAGTAGTTTGGAATTTTGGGTTTTTGCTTTGTGTCAATCTGATTAAAAGTAACTAGTAAGTAAATACTTAAGTGGTTTTTCATCAGATCCTTTTTTTACTTTTCTTGAGTAACTATTGTTACTTTTTATTTGAGTACATATTTTAGTTTCTCTACCCACCTTTGCTAGCACTACAACAGCTTGTTCAAACTGCTTAACCTTTACCTGAGATTTTTGGTTAGGAAATAGAGCTGAAGCTAACCAGGAAAATGCTAATTTAACCAGACCCTCTGCTGGTCACAATAAGGTAGTTTGCTAAAGGGCATATAAAACAACCCCACAACACTTTGCAAAAGTATTCACTTTCAGTAAACTTTCACATTTTATTTTACAACCTACAATTGAAATTAACTTAACTGGGATTGTGGAAGGCCAAAAATTAATACAGGTTGTAAATTATGTACAAAAAAGGGGCACCAGCTGCCAACTGAACTGAATAATTAGCTTAAAAGTGTCAACCTTTGTGCAATGAATGTGCCATGTGGTCTTAATATATTTTAAGCATTGCTAAAAAAAAAAAAAAAACGTAAAGGAGCTTTAAAAAGGCTATACAAAATTTGGGAAATTCTTGTGCCAAAAAAAATTATTTTCAGACTGTGATTTTGCAGGGCAGCACCAGACACCTTGACCAGGATTAAAAAAAGAATAATAAATTACAATGACTTTTAGGATCTAGGTTCTTTCAATCTAAGGAAAATATTTCTTTGACTGATGAGACTAAAAACAAATGTACTATTTTGTACCATACACATACAGTATGTTTACAGTTTTGGCATTTAGTAGACGTCTCTATCCAGAACAACTTACATTCATAATTTATTTATACAAAGGAAGGCTACTACAGCTAGCTTTTGAATGGCCAAATCAAAAAGTCTAATTAGGTCATGACTAATAAATAAATATCTACTAACATAAATCCTTGTCATGTCAGTAGTTTCGATTTTTAAACTTAAAAAATATTCCCACAATAAACAAGTACAGCCAGTCGTAAAGAAAGAACTGTTTTATAGAATTGTTTCCAGATCCTTCAATGACACAGAGCCGGAATGATCTTTTGCTATGAAGTTAAGCGATGAATCTTTTTCCAGTTTCTTCTCTTCTTCTCGAGGTACTTCAGTGTTTTGCCTATATTTATCATACAATGCCCCCATGCTGACAGCTCTTTTCAGCTCCAACTGTTGAACGGTGGGTAACGTGGCCTCTACAGTCTCAGTGAGTGTGTAACCTGGTAGGTTGGCAACGTGCAATTGGCCTTTGATGCCTAAGGCCACACCCCGTGCCAGGATTGGTCCCTGAGCGCTGAGGCAGATGCTCTGAGTGGTGGTATGTGACGTCATGCCACCATAGTAACAGCTCCCGCCCCCAGTGCTGCTGACTACTCGTGCCTTTTGTTTTATATCCATAGCGAGGCTACGCCTTAGCCACGCCTTTTTCACCTCAGCCTGCACCTGCGAACAATAAAATTTCTTTAAATACGCTGAAGTCTCTGTAGGCTTGGTAGCTAGCACTGGAAAGACTAACAAATATGCAGCGTTTAGAGATCCTTCTGAGATCTGAGCAAAAAATGTACCTCTCCATTACAGAAACAATAGATGAAAGCCACGAAAAATCCCTAAAAAGAGAAGGAAAAATAAAAAAAAATCTTTTAAATCACGAGATATAAGCTTACTTGTACAAGCTCTATGCATAAAGACTTGTTTAAATAAACATTACACACATTAAGTAAAGTGTGTATATCACCAAATCCTAGTTGTTGGGCTTAATGAGTGACTAATTTTATACCTTAACTACAGTTGTTATTTTTTTTAATATAACAGAAAATAAAGTGTTATATGGAGTGTATATATAAAGACATTTTTACCTGAAGAGAATTGAAGAATATCTCGTAGTGCATCTGGATCTGCCACAGCAGCCCGGTAACCTCAGTATAAGGCAGACCCATAAACACCATGTAGTGTACACCAAAGAGCGGCATCAGCACCAGCGTCGACTTCAGCAGCTTCCTGTACGACCGACGACACAATGACAGCATGTACTTTCATGCAGTAATGTTTTTTTATGTTATTTTACAAGACGAATATTTTTGCTTATTTTTAACTTACATTAAAAGTTTTTTTCTCATAATTGCACCTGCGTTGTTCCTTGTGGTTAAACTATACTTAAACAAGTTAAATATGTACTCAATTAAATATGTACCCAATTAAAAAGTGTGGCAGTGTTGTTAAAAGGTTTAAAGTAAACATTTGCAGTTATTATGTCATTATATGTTACATTATGACAGAAATAGGGTGGATGTCCAAACTGTTTTCATTCTACATACACACACACACACACACACACACACAGTTCAGTAAAAGCAGAAGGTATGCAGCACGTGCTGACACAGTACTAGATTTCTATTTCTATTCTTATTGTCTCTTTAATTACTACTTTGCCCTAGTCATTTTCTTACTCTACCTTGTGTTTTTACTGTTTTGTCTGCTTCTTACTTTTATCTTGTTTATTTGTTGGTATTTTTTCTTTTCATTCTGGTTTATTCAGCAATTTTAGATTTATGAAACTAACACCCAGATGTGGCTAAAATGTTAAAATAATTACTCAAGTATGAGTAAAGTATTTATGTTCCTGGAGCAGGAGTAATAAATTATGGAATAATAAGATTACTCAAGTAGTGAGTTATTAGTTACTTTGGATTTGATTAAATGAAGAAAAAAATACTAACAATAGACTACATAAAATACAAGTTAAAAAAAAGTGAATGTGTAAGAATTTACAGTACCTTACAGTAAGACCAAAGTGGCCATAGTTACAGAATCCCTCTTAAATAGTCATTGCCATTAAACTTACTGTAAGATGGTTTCTCAGGTTGGAGCTGGAATTCCTGTACACTAATATGATTACTTATTTTGGTCACATAGAAGATATTGTTATGTAACTGTTCATTTCACTTATAAGGGTATTGATTAATTGTATGTGAGGTCATGTGTGTGTTTTGTCTTTATTGATGTTTTCTCTTCTTTTTCCTCTTCGGTT
Organism: Bagarius yarrelli; assembly: GCA_005784505.1. NCBI lineage: Eukaryota > Metazoa > Chordata > Actinopteri > Siluriformes > Sisoridae > Bagarius > Bagarius yarrelli. The sequence goes on from VCAZ01000036.1 coordinate 99,289, forward strand.
ATTATTTTCTGAATTGATCGCACTTTAAAAAATGAGCAGGTTTCCCATATGTACTTCAGATGGCTGCAATCTATCACAGGACTTGACATCTCATTATACAGGATGAAAACTAATTATTAAAACTACATTTTCATAGTTATTATGTGATAGTGAGTGGCGTGCATTTGGTATCTAGGCCTTCATTGGGGACTTTGCGGACTGATACAACTCTTAGTGGCACCACTATCATGTCGCAATTATAGAATACATCACTACTATACAAAAACATAATAAAACAAGGTGTGGCATTACAGAGAGAGAGGCATTTGACATATTGAAGGTGAAACCCATTTTTATAAAGCAATGTACCCCGTTAAGCCAACGTAAAAGTAAATTTTTAAACCTACTCTTAAAAGGACATTTATTCAAAATATCTACTAATGTAATTAAAGTAAATGTAACACGTTAATACCAACCTCTGCTAACTTAAAGCGTATCTCACCTACCACCTAAGCTTAAATTGGTTTTATATCATGTACACTGACACTTTAAAGCCCTAAGCAATATATTGATATAAGTGATCATTTGCATGCAGCTCGTTATCACTGTATCTCAATGACTGACTACTGAAGTACTGAGCAGACTGAGACACACCCATGATCCATTTAATTAATATAATGTTGCATAGCATCAAAATGTAATGCAATCTTATATTTAAGCCATGTTTATGAAAGAACAGCATTTTACTTGTACTGCTGCCTTGGGTCCAGTTTCCCCGTGTTTGTCTCCCACAGCTTTGATGCCAAAACTCGAATGATGTTGAGAAAAAGGAAGAAGTTGACCTAGCGAGCGAGAAAGTTGAATACCATACATTAAATAACTGTGATATCAAATCAAACCAGCTGTAAAAGACAAGCGAATGCAGTGAACCGTTTACTTACGACAATGGCTGTGAGGATGGGGACTTGAAAAATCCACTTCACGTTTCCTGCACTGATATCCCAACACCTGAACGACCAACACTGATGTTAATAAAATGTAAAGTCAAAAAAAGACTTTAACTTCTACAAAATATGTAGAATGACCTTTTAATGTCAACAGCGTCATTTATTAAAAATAAACAACATGAAAACTCTACTGCATCTCAAGTAGTGCAAGCTGTTACTACAGAAACAATATTCTTCTTCTTCTTCTTTCGGCTGTTCCCTTTTTGAGGTCGCCACAGCGAATCATCTGTCTCCACCTAACCCTATTCTCTGCATCCTCTTCACTCACACCCACTAACTTCATGTCCTCATTTATCGCATCCAAATACCCCCTCTTTGGTCTTCCTCTTTGCCTTCTGCCTGGTAGCTTTATTTCCAACATCCTTCTACCAATATATACATTATCCCTCCTTTGTACATGTCCAAACCACCTTAACCTGGCTTCCGTGACTTTTTCCCCAAAACATCTAACATAAGCCATCACCCTGATCAACTCGTTCCTAATCTTGTCCAACCTCGTCACTCCCAAGGAAAACATCCTCAGCTCTGCTACTTCCAGCTCTGCCACCTGTCTCTTCCTCAGTGCCACTGTCTCTAAACCATACATCATAGCTGGTATTACCACTGTCTGTAAACCATACATCATAGCTGGTCTCACCACTATCTTGTACACCTTCCCCTTGATTCTAGCTGATATTCTCCTGCCACACAACACCCCTGACACGCTTCTCCACCCATTCCAACCTGCCTGTACTCGCTTCTTTACCTCTTTCACACATTCTCCATTGCTCTGGACAGTCGACCCCAAGTACTTAAACGTCCTTCTTCACCTCTTCACTCTGTAATCTTACTGTTCCACTTCCCTCCCTTTCATTCAAACACATGTACTCTGTCTTGCTACGGCTGACTTTTATTCCTCTTCTCTCCAGAGCAAACCTTCCCCTCTCCAGGTTTTCCTTAACCTGCAACTTGCTCTCACTACAGAAACAATATTAATGCCTCTGATATACAAAGGAAAAGAACAACTGGAATGCAACTTACTGTGTATCAGCCAACGAGGCTCGAACACTGACCCAAATTGAGACAAACACAGCGGGAACACCTGCAGCAAAGAAGGAAAGAAATACTATTCACCTCCCGCTTGGCTTCTAATAAGTATTTAGTGTCCAACCAAAATATAACCAGGACTTTTTATTTTTGGATATTTTCATTCATTTTTCACTATTGTTAGCTTTTTGAGTAAACATAAAGGGAAACCCAAAGAAAATGCAGGGATTTTCTCTAAATTATAGGATTGACCAAGAAACATTATCACTTACAATAAAATAATAAATAAAATAAACAGGTGGCTCACCCCAGCCGATGATGATCAGAGCCCACAAGTAATTTTTATCAGACAGGAAAGCCATGAAGATCAGACTGTGCAGGTACAGACCCTCCACCAAGATCCAGTAGTGATTGGTGGCCAGAAAATAATGGAAAAAGGTCACAGCCACTTTACAGCCCACCTGTATATTAAATAAAAATGGGGAAAAGGTTAACAAACACTAATTCTTTTGGACAAAATATAAATTGTTAGAGATTTGCAAATTTGGTTAAAATGTGCTTGCTTAGTTTACTGGATTGCTACAACTTTTGAAGTAGTGAGGTAGTGAGGGTGTATTCAGGGTGGCAGACAAGGCAGACACACTCTGTCGGTTTAAATCTTTTAATTATTGGATTGTTAGGCTGCAATAATTATTTCAACCAAAACCAAGAGCACTTCCAAGAACATACAATGTACTTGTTCCATCGTAAGTGGAATCTAGACATCTACATAAATATTATATTGTTTCTTTCTTATTCTAAGATTACCGCCGACACCAGATCCAGTCCTTATCCAGCCCAGATGGTGTATCAGCACCTAGAGACAGGTCCCTGGTAAAGACTATGTCTTCTATAGAGCCATCCAGACAAGACCACTGGAAGCAAATAAGTCCTCTGCACAATCTAACATTGCTGCAGCATGAAACAACCTGGTGGTTTGTCTGGCTGGAAGAGAACTGCCCCCCCCTGACTGAGCCTGTTTTTTTCTCTATTTTGTCACTGATGGAGTTTTGGTTCCTTGCCACTGTCGCCTCTGGCTTGCTTAGTTAGGAACTTTAATTTACAGATTATAGCATAGCTGAACTGAGTGTTATAGTGAGTGTTTACTGTTGTCCTTATTTGAATCTGCAAAGCAGCTTTGACACAATCTCTAACGTGTTTAATAAATAAAAGTGACTTGACTTGACTTCTGGTCAAGTGAAAATAAGAATCAGAATTTAGAACAAAAATATTCGATTTACAAAAACTTTGCAAACAAAACAAGATGTAAATATTTTTCGAAGGAAATATGACAACAGTTTTCGAAACTTGCTAATAAATGGCTGAACACAAGGTCAAAGAGAGTACAGCATTGCGTGCAAATATGTATTTGCGTAAAAACCTTTCGAACATTACATATTCTATAACCTTGCAAACAATATTCTTATAAGCTACCATGGGCTACATCAGAACACATCATAGGGGGTTATACCTACAAGGACTTACAATACTTTTAATTTCAAATACAAATTTTCTGTATACAAATTACGGCAATTTAATCAAGTTATAATTTGTGTGTACCATCAGTCCTCTGCTTCCCACTTCACCATATTCCACTTCAGTGTCTTCCTCCGTGTATAGCACACCATCCTTAACAAAGATGCTGATGGCTCGGCAAATAAACGAGGTAAACAGGTGGGTGTGGATGTAGTTACGAGTGCAGTGTAAACGTCTGCAAGAAGAGTAAGGATTGTGTATTAAATTAATTCACAGTGGCATAATCCTGACCTTCCACATGCAGGGGCAAACGTATGGCATTATGGAATGAAACCCACCATTTCAGTTACATTTATTGTTTGGTGTTAATACTAATTAAATTCTTAAAAAAATTTTTGTTTATTATTTGGCCTGGTCATATTTTTATATGCATGGGAAAGTTAACACATGGACTCTTGAATTTTTTTCCATAATTTTTCTGTTTTTTCCACTTTGATTATAGTTTGGTGTGAGTCGTTCATGTTCAAACTTTTTTTGTTTCTTTTGGTTGTCTATTTTACCCTCATCTTAAAGCTGCAGTCTGTAAGTTTTGCCATCTATGTTTGAAACCTGCAATAGCAGTTATTTGCAAAATTCTCTAATTTACATGGGATGTGTATCAGCACAGCTCTTCAGTGCGGATTAATCTAATGTTTTGTGGTGCATGTGGTTGGCTGTCAGTGTGGATACGGCACTTTGGAAATACAGAACATTTAAAATTATTCTCTGTATTAAAATTATGACCCAAATAAGTATTGTTACTAGAGAATATCATCTAAACAGATAAATAATGTCCGCAACACAAAAAAAGTTATGGACTGTAGCAAGTTATTCTTGTTATTTCAGCTTCATTTCTCATCAACATGAGTAAATCTTGCGATCTCAACCTCAATAATCATTCGAAATAGGTCACTGGTGTTTAATTTCTTGTTGTTTCAGCTATGTGGATCATTTGAGATGGGTCATTTTTATTACCTCAGCACCATTAATCGTTCGAAGTTTGTCCTTCTTGTTATTTTAGCCTTGGTTAGAATTTATTCTGGATCATTTTGCTTCAGTTAGCTTTTGGCAGTCATTTTTTGATAAATCTTACCTTTTATTGGGTTTATTCTTGTTATTTACTATTTGACATTTGGTTCTTAGAGTTATCAGTCATTCATGTCTTATTTGCCTAATCCTCATTTATATAATTAAACTCATGGATAATTTTTTCACTACTTTCACCTCACTTGCTATTCAGTTTAAGTAGTTACATTTACATTATCCTTGTTTAGCTCGCATGTATCCAGAATTGCTGTCTCATCTCAACATCCCATTTGCATCTTGCACACTGCTAAATTAATATTAAATCTAGAACCTTCTATAACATTTGCATAAGAACCCAAAAAAGCATAAAGTTGAATGCATTACCACTAGATTTATCATTCCAAGATTTTACTTTAAGATAGATACCAGTTACCAGTTGTGGTATAACATGTCTTTTATGTCAGGTTAGGGAAGAGTAGGCTTTGAATATTCTTTTACATTGTTTAAAATCAGGTCACATCCATTAACAAATTATCTACCCATGTAATCTTTCTGTAATATGTGAGCAGACTTAGAGGGATCAGGTTTTTTAAAGGTCATACTCATTTATTGTATAAGATAACTTTTAAGAACTGCACGCTAAACATACTTGAAGTAGCAGAGGATAAAGACGGCCACCAGCAACGAGGTCAGAGAGATGGAGTAGCCCGTAGTGTACATCACGTGAAGCCTCCTAAACACCTCCTAAGAGTAAAGGAATAAACAGTAAAAATAAAAAAAACAAGTGTTTTTTTGGTTTACTAAATGGGTCCATGCACTTTAAGAGACTCAGAGAGTCAATAGTATCATTACTAGCAGTAATATAACAGTATGCTTTATGGGCATCGCTAGACCTTCTTCGTGTGCCCCAGAAAAAATCTGAGTGACACTTTAAAATAATGGTCAATAGTTAGAAAGTAACTATGCATAAAATAATAGGCAGTCCTACATTAACTCTTAAATTAATACTGTTAGAGGCGATATTAAATAAGCAGTAAGTAATAGCAAATTTCAGACAATGGTAGTTCCTTATTAATTATTCGATAATTACTAAAAAAAAAAAACATTTTCATTGAGAACTACTTGTGAACTATGACTAAATAATTAATAATGACAATAATAAGATATAATGTCAGCTATAAATGATGTTAAATATTTTTTTAACACTAGTGAAATCCATGTGAACCTCTTACTAATTACTCAAACATTATTTTGTCTGTAAAAATAAGTTAATAAATAAACATAAGTCTGTATTAACCTGACCCATTATTTTAACGTGAAAAACATGTTAACTTCTTACTAATTAAACAAGTGTTAACTTGTAACTAATCAGGAACTACTATTAACCTGGCCTATTGTTTTAAAGTAAAAAACATGTTAACTCTTCATTTGCACATGTGAATAAGAGGTCTGAGAGGAATCCTGAGAGAAATTATTAAACAACCTGGGATAATCCCGAGACATAGTGGTTAAATAGGCAGAGGTCGGTACACATTAATCAAAAAATAACCAGGTGAATGTTTGTGATGCTAGCTTAAATAGCTAACAAACAGGAAGAGACTACAGAAGTGCTGGGTCCAGATGGGTCCAGGATGTCTCAAGCTTTGACTCACGATCTCTCCTCAGGTCCGTAACCTTCCCAGTCCACCAGATACTCTAAAAACCCCTTTTTCTCCTGGAGACTAGGTTTTCATGAACTTAATATTCATGAAAACTTCAATAGGAGCAGGAGGCTGCGGAAGCTGAGGCTCATGATTTTGGTTTGGGTGGTGCGGTTTCAGCAAGGAGACATGAAAAAAGTTCTAACCTGTACGTAACTGGGTTAACTTGTCATAATATCTTGAAGGATCCAACGTACTTGGGACCTAGCTTCTTGCTTGGCAGCTGGAGCCATGAAATTTCTTGTGGAGAGCCATACTAGTTGCGCCGGGTAATACTCATGATGTTGCATGCTTTCACGAAATTCATTACAGCATGGTGGCAACCTGGCCAACAGTAAACATTTTTTTATATTTCTGTGGTACTTTTGACAATGGGGTGTCCCGAACTGAGAGCTGTGTGCACCCAGGACATAACCCATAACCTGGGAGCACAGAATGCGTGGCACGTATACCTTGTCTGTGGGGAAAGAAGAAAGGGGAGGGTCATTTTGGTGTCGTGGTAATTTTCCTATTAAGTTCCGACTGAATTGGGACCAACACGATCTGCAGGTTTAGAATGGAGCCTGGGCAGGAAGTTCAGTGTGGGGGTCATGCTGACAGGGCATAGGCTTTATTGTTTTTCGTACCGGGCTGATAAGTTACAGAAAACTGGAAGTGGGTGAAGAATAGGGCCCATTGTGTCTGTCTTGAATTCAGACACTTAACAGACTCGATGCCTCCAGTCAGTCAAAGCCTCCTTTATGGCAAGTAACTCTTTATATCCCACATCGTAATTTTGTTCTGCTGGGGTTAGTTTACGTGAAAAAAACGTGAAAAGAAGTCTGAGGGGAGTGCCTCACCTCTGCAAGAGAACAGCCACAGTCCAAGGCATCCACCTCCACTACAAATGTAGTAGACCTCTGTAGTATACAGGGACGTAGGCTGCCATCCTTTTTTATAGAACACAGGGCATGGACAATAAGCTTGACAGTGATTAGACAAGCGAGTTATGTCGTCCTCAGCCCATAAAATAATGGGGTTGTGAGGTTGTAACCATGAAAAACACAGGATGATGGTAATGATTTTTGGGTGATTGAATAATATGGAATGATAGGTGATCCACATGGAGCAATGGTGGTGATGGTGGTCCTCTCATGGTGGTAATGGCAGTGCGGCAACAAATACTGGGGCCAATGAATTGACCTTCAACTTCATAAATCTAGAGCGGTGGAATGCAAAGTAACACTTGAAGCTTCAGCTGTTGAACATGTGGCTGTTGATTAGATTAGGAGCTGCCCATTAGCGCTGGAAACATATAATGCACAGAATTCACGATCAGATAAGCAGGCACAGTAAGGCACTTGGTAGATGAAAACTTGCACACTGAATGATTTAATTTAGCTGATTGTTGTAAGGGGTTCCTTGGGACAGACGGCACTCAAATGTTCGAAACCCCCACAGTAGAAACAGAGCTTATCTTGGGAGAGCTTGGTGAACCCCACCCACATGGGTTCCAAATAGTTGTGAGTTGTGGCCACCATGGTGCACAGAGATCAAGGAGCGCTTTCACTCTTAATGTGGGGGCTATTGCGCAATAAGTTATCCAACCAAATCATTATCAACACATATTGCGAACATGCACGAGTCATTTTGACAGGTACGTTCTGCCTGGAGACCCCATCCTTAAACAATGATTTGAGTGCCACCTCATTCCATCGGTTCTGTGCAGCCAAAGTACAAAATCGGTGAGCATAATTTGCTGCAGTTAGTTAAACTTCGTGTAGTCTAATCAGCTGGCTAGAAATGTCAAAAGGATATTCAAACACTTCACAAAGTTTATACATGAAATAATCCACAGAGGCCCAATTGGGAGCTCTCCCAGAGAGCAGCATTAGAAGCAAAGCGCACTTCTTACTGTCAGTAGGGAAAAGGCTGGGATAATTCTTGCAGTGCTTGGGTGTAGTAATCCACCGTGGTTTGTAAGCAAACCAACCTGCTGGATTCCATGACGGCGAAGTATTATTGCAGTGGATAGTTTTATTAAATGACGTGGGATAAACCAGAGATGTAGTAATTAAACAGGCAGAGGTTGGTACACAGTAATCAAAGAATAGCCAGGCGAACAAATACAAAACACATAAGCAAGAATCGTAAACAAAACTGAGCAAAGATCTTAACCCTGAATACATAAGAAAAGAAGAGTTCATGATGATAGCTTAAGTAGCTAGCAAACAGGAAGAGGCACCAAAAGTGGAACTGAAACTAGTATTTTGGTGATGGCTCCATCTGTTGGTAGGAGGGCAGATTCGTTAAAACACGGGAGTAGATTTTTAAACCTCTACCAAGCCCCCCACCACACGCACAAACACACACACACACACGCACACAAAAACATCACGTTACATCCCAATCACACAAAAAAAAAAACTCCCATCACGCAGGATTCCCCAAAAATGTTAGCCTATTGCTTTCATGTCCAACTTAATTTTAATTATGAAGTGCATGAAGTGATCTTCTTCTCTTTTATTACTGTCGATGGCATATTAACTTTGTGCATTATTGCCACCTATTGCTATGGGTGTAAATCTTACTTGTGGAATTCACTTAACCAGCCACACCAAAGCAAACAAACAAAGAGAGACAGGACATCTTAGGAAGTGTTGCTGATAGACTCATGACTGGATTAGTTTAGTTGTTTTTTTAATGAGTGCAGCTCCATTCAGTTGTCAATGTCTCTGTTAAGTTGTCCTGTCTCTGTTTGCTTTGGTGTGAGATTCATACCTATAACATTAGGTGGTGGTAATGCACAAAGTTAAGTGAAAATCCTTAAGCAAGAGGCTAACATTTTTGGGAATCCTGCATGATGAGAAGGTTTTTTTTGTGTGATTGGGATGAAACAGGATGTTTTTTGTGTGTGTGGGACAGGAGAGATTTGTGTCACCCTGAATTGTGTCCGTGTCATTGTAGGAGATTTTACTGTGGCTAAGATTTTTATCAGTGTCATTATTCTGCCACAGTTAAATTTAGAACATTAATCTGGACATATTTAGCACACCAAGTTCTGTATTTTTTCATTATCTCTTTCATCCATGTTGTATATACTTCTCGCAGGGTGACGTCACTAGTAGTTCATGCAGACTTACAAGGTATTGCTTGCTTAATTAGTAAGGAGTTAACATGTTTTTCACTTTATCGTCATTTTTTTCACAGATCATCATTTTTTTTATGTTTATTTTCACATTAATTAAACTGAACAGAGCTCATAATAGTCATAAGCTTGTCACCATTACTTCCTAATTATTTAAATTTTTTAACAAATTATTATTATTATATGTTTAAGTTGAACTTATACTGCAGGGGCTTCACATAACATTTTCATAAAGGTAACCTAAGATTCATAAATTTACCAAAAACTGTAGGTTTTTTTATAGTGTAAGATTTAACTAATTAATCCCACAAAGCCATTTATTTCATTCAACTTTCAAAACTTCATCATAAGTTGCAAAAGTTTTGAAGCTGGCTGTATGTATAGCCACACAATTAGGAAATTTGATTGTACTTGATTTGTCAAATAATAAATGCCCAACACACACTTCCTCATGTCTGCCATGGTTGGACTGCAGCTTGGTGGTGCACTCTGTGTAATCAGCCCAGGTACGATTTATAGTGGGGACCTGCTCCCAGTTTCCCAGAGCATCACAGTTACGGTATGCATAACCTGAAGAAATTATACAAAAAAAAAACAAAAAACATTACAACATGTGCATTGTAAAAACAAAGAAAATGTAAAAATATCTACACAGACTTTTGTTTAGAGAATAATTACAATTACAAACGGATACACTAGATTAAAAAATAAACTAGCAAACTGGGGTACAATACATTAACAATATAAAATATACATAATTAGATAATGTTATGTGGTCTACAATACAAAAACATTTTTCTAATATTATACATTCTTCAACATATCTACTGTAATTATTATATATATTTCACTACAATTAGCTCAGTACTGTAGCTTTTACTGTGGGTTGTAGTATTTTAAGCATCTTTAGATATGTTTACTTAACCATTTACTTAATAAAGCAAGAATTTGAACCCTAAAAGTTACTATTTTGAACCTTACTGCTGTTATTAAACGGATGATGCTAACACCACCACATTACCCCAGATCATAATGTTTACATTGCATTTATGGCATTTGGCTGGCAAGCTTAACTATAGAGACTTACATTTACACAACAGAGACACTGGGGGTTAAGGGCCTTGCTCAGGGGCCCAGCAATGTTATATTGGTGGTGCTGGGACTCGAACCCACAATCTTCCAGTTAGTAGTCCATTACTAACCCAATGAGCTACCACCTTCCCTGTTTATGTTGACTGGTAAGCTATACAGTCATGTGAGAATTACCAAGTTCTAATTTGTCAGATTATACAAACCTCTGTGGTCAAAATCGTAAACGTATTCAGGGCAAGGCACAGTTACAAGCTGATTGCGCTTTCCTCTTGGCCAACAGATAAGTCCGTCCCACTCTGGCACACAGTCACCATCTGGGTGGGAAAAAGGGTAAAAAATTAAAATATATTTTATTTTTACTAAAACTACGTAATCAGATTCTGGAGGTTTATCAAGTCAAGTTTATCCTGAACTGTTTTGTGCCTGTGCATAAGAGTAGCAAACAATTGGGGCATCAAGTCGGTAACCAAGTTTTCCAACCAGTTGTGCTCACCAGACCAGTGAACAGAAAAAACCTAAAACAGCTTAAGCAGTTTCATCACACATCCCTAAGGTCAGGTCAAGTGTAGACATCAAATAGCAGAACAGAGTGACAAACCTGGAGGTTATCAATAGAGCTAGCCTGGTCAGCATTAAAGCCATGAACATAAAGAAAAAGCTTCATTACAGAGGTTATGTAATTCACATAAAACACTTCCGCATCTCTGGTCAGATTTTCTATGAAGCAAAGACTGTATCAACAAAGGTCTAAAGTAGTTTGATTTTTCTGGGGCAGAGCTGGAATGCAGAGCCCAAAACAAAACCACGCAGTGAACAAGCAAATTACAGTTACACTTTTATTGTATTAAAAATATAGCATTTAATATTTATCAATTTAAAGTTGCATTTATTGTAGTTTATGAAACTTTCATGAAATACATATTTTTTTAGCAAATAAACGTTATTCAAACATTTTTAAAAAGCCATAAAAAAGCAAGAATGAACCCCTAAATCTAGTTTATAAATTCTGTTGTCTCACCTAAAATACAGTTTTTTTTTGTTTTGCAAAGTCTCAAAAATAGCTTTGTAAATATATTGACAAACAAAACATTTCCTTTACCTTCATCAGTTCTTTTGGGTTGGTTAAAATACAGCTACTAAATTCACGGTAATACATTTTAGCTTGTGTAGATGCAGATTCTAGCTCTGACTAGCCCCAGCATCGTTACCTCACATTCCGTGGTTATTGCCACAATTTAGTTTCTGTTTATTTTAGGTTACTGCCATGCACACTTTTAATTCTGAAGGCAGATTTTTTTTCTGGACCTAGCAACACATGATGGTTGATGGGAGATTAGATAAAAAAACAGAAAAATGATGTGAACTAAAGACAATAGACTATTGGATATAATATAACTAAAAAGAAATAAATAGAAATGGAAATAATATATTCTTTAAACGTAACTTAGTGTTTCTGATAGTATTTAGGTCTTAGGCTACATTTATGTGACCCAACTGGGTCAATCATGTGACCCAATTTCGATTTTTTTTTTTCTCCAATGTCACACAGATAAGCGGAATGGATTCCGATATCATTTATTTGTGAAAATAAATTGGATATAAATCGAATCAGATTTTTAACTGTCATACATAACTGAATATAACGATGCCAACACCAACAGCGACCTACACATACGATTTTCAAGTTATGAAAATACTTAAGAAAACAATGTTGTTCTTTTTTAGTTAAATTGCACTTGTTTAACATCATCCAACATTTCCCTGTCAAACTGTTCTGACAACACATGACAATGTGAACACAGTGGATATTATTCATACTACCCATATTCATAATATATATAACACACATACATGGTCGGGAAGCACATACTAACCCAAATGTAGTACCTAATTAAGAAGTAAACGTTTTCTATGATAATAAGTAAATGAAGATTGTAATGAATTAATACTGCACTACTATTAAAGCTTCTGTTATATTATTCCTACTGAGAGATGCTGACCTCATTGCTCTTTCTTTGTTATTTTGTGGGTTTTTTGTACCACAGCACTGATTAAACAAATTAATCAGTGCTGTGGTACAAAAAAAACACACGTAACAAAGGAAGAGCAATGATGTCAGCATCCCTCAGCAGGAATAATTCTATTATACTGAATGCACTTTCAGATTGTGCAAGATCAATACAGAAATATATTGGATCAAAGATTAGCGTACAAATCTGGTTCTCTTCATCGTTTCATTTACAGGATTTATGGAGGCTGTTATGGGCAGGAAATTGGTTTAGAGCAGCTTTCAGAATAAGGCAGGTGCTACATCAGTGTGTTTATGACGCCTAACTAAGTTTCACTGATGGATGAAAGCTTCAGGCAGAAAGAACTGTGTTTTATAAAAGAGAAACACTGGTGGCACAAGTGTCTCTGGATTTAATTTGAAGATCAGGAATCAAGCCCAAGCACTGCCAATCTGACATTTTTGTAAAAGCGCTATATAAAATAAAAATAAAGGTGACTTGAATTTTGGGCCCTAGAGCAAGGTCCTTAATCCACCCTGCTCCAGAGGCCTGTATCACAGCTGACCCTGTGATCAATGTGAAGCAATAATAAACAGTGGGTTAATTATTTATTTTCTTATAAGTAATTCGCATGCACTTACAATTTATTCTAGTCATCATATAATTTTGTCTGTGATGGTTTTGCAGCTTAAACGCAACATCACCTAAAAAAAATTGCCACAGATCTCTGCCAAGTGAAAAAGAGAAAAATTATTTTACAACAACTTGTACTAAATCTACATTTACAGTATTTGGCAAACACTCTTTCTAGAGCTACATTTAATCTTGTTTATACACCTGAGCAAACGAGGGTCCAGAAATGGTGGATTGGTGGTACTGGAATAAACCTTTCACTTAGTAGTTCAACCGCTTAAACACTGAGTTGCCACTTGCCTTCTAATCACTAATTAAAGTACTAAATAAAGTAATATTGGTGAAATTAATGCCTTTATTTGTAAGTGAGTGGACTTTACTATCTTCACATCGAGGGTTGTAAGCTGCTACAACTTTCTCTTTCTCAATTTACTGAATAACTTATTATCCATAACATACCTGGTACCTTTCTCAGCTGTGCTCGGAGGCTCCTCTCACACCTTGTCCGGGCCCGAATCAGGAGGAAGATTTGTTCATCACGCGTAATGACATCATCAGAATCAATCTGCGACAAAAAAAAAAATGAGTCCAAATGAAAGAAGAGTTCCCGGCTTCTTGTTATGTCTTTACTTTTCATGGTTAGGAATATATTTTTACTAAAAAGAGTCTGCAGTTAAAATAATCATTTAAAACATCAAATCAAAACATTACACTTTTATGATCTGTTGAATGGCTTTAAAACTTGGAGGAATAATAAATAAAATGCAAAACAATACAATGTGTTGAATCAAGTGTTCCTTTCAGTGATTGATGAGCTCATTACAACTTGTAATAACCTGTGCTGAAATAGATTTTATCTCCTTATGTAATTTATGGGACTAAATATGCCCTATGGGACTAAGTAAGGGTTTTTCCATGTGTGCAACCTCAAAAACACAGCAAAAAAAATAAAATATGGTTTATCGTGGGGCTAAAAATAAAAAAAAAATTGCATGATTTTCTTTTTAACTATTTTTTGCTAATTTGAAAAAAATTGTTATTACTAACATTTCTGCCAGACGCTGAATTCATTTTAGCATTTCATCATAAGCGGTTTTCCGTCTGGGTCTGGAAAAACCTTGGCCTAATCTGTTACGAAATACTTTCACCATACTGCGATATGTGACAGTCTTGCTTTAACCTTTTTGTCTCGTCTCACTCTTTTAACCCCTCCTTCAGTGTCTCTCTTTCCTTTGGCTCTAATCTGTCCTTCTCACTTCTTTGTGCTGAAAAAGGTGAAGAGTCAAACACGGGAGGCTTTGTGCTTGAAATACATTTCACAACCACTGAGCAAATGTAGCAGAGGCAAGCTGTGTGTGAACAGAACTATCCAAAAATATCAGATTCGAATTGGGAGGAACTCCATCATTCTGCAACACGCTGGCAACCCAACACTTTATCAGAGGACACGACCAGAAGGGATTAGAATAGCTGAGCGAATTACAAAACTTTAAACAGATTGACTTTAAATCTGATTTTTATCTGCGAAGGAAAAGACTAAACTCCAAAAAGCAACAGTTCAGTGATGTCAGCGGGTCTTAGGCTAGATGCGGTTATTGCAAGCCTAAGATACACAACCAAACAGTGCGTTGTACAAATAAGTCGCCCAGCAGTATCAAAAACACTGAATTAAACCCATAAGGTATTAAAATGAACGGAATGCAACCAGTTTACTAAAAAGCATAAAAGGATATTTTTTCTCTAAACCCAAGACAGTTCAGTTTGAGCAGTCATGAGTCAGGGCCACATTTGTTTTTGTATCATCTCACAGGTTCCAGATGATTGTCCATCCCTAATCATTCTGCCTTCATTTAATGTTTATCTCAGTGATTTATTTAAAACCATTTAAGGCTAAATGGATGGAAACAGCATCTACAGTTCATGTCTTGTTAATCTGTCTTTACTTAATTGCTTAACAAATAAAAGCAATTGTGATGTACATAAATGATTGTAAAGACATTTTGACCACATTAGAACCTTTTTTATAAACAGTAGCAGAAGATATTTTTGGAAATACATAAGAATGTGTTAAAAATATACATATATAAACATATTTCCATGTCATTATGTTTAATTTCAAACTAAACCCCTTCACCGATTACCTTCATTGTTCAAGTCATTTGCACAAATGGATGGTCTTATAAATTTTTGTTAAATGCATTATTAAGTAACAAAATACTGTAAATGGCAGCAAATTTCAATTTTATTTCCCCCTATTGGCTGTCAACTGTGAGTGACGTGCCTCCCAAATACAAACATGCCCAATAGTATAGTCCCGCTCCTGACACAGGAAATGCAATCGAAAAAGTGATTTGCTATTCCTTTTGAGTTTTGGCAGTTACAGTTTGCAATTGTGCTTGGATTATGTCACAATTTATGTTTCCACATATAGAAAACGCAATTGCAAATACACTTTACACAATATGTGAGAAGGTGCAGTTATTAATTACAGAGCCACGGGCTGATAGGCTTTGTCACCTGAAGGTTTTAAAGCCGCCATAATGTCATTAGTAAGCCACTAAATTTTGCAAAAAGGTAATACACTACAAAGAAGACAGCTATCACAGATAGTTATAAGTCTACTACCTACACTACTAAAAGAGAGTGTATAATAAGCAGGGCTAAAGTCATTGTGGCATGACAAATTACATGTACAATGAAAGCATAAAATTGCTTTCTATAGATTAAGGCCCCTATAGAAACGTTTGGTTAAACTAGCAATTGCTACAAGCACAATAACTCATTTGTTTGGGAAAAAATCAACACAGACATTAACATCATTAGCCAAAAGCACTTAGACGTATTTAATCACACCCCTTTTAGGAACTAATAACAAGCTGCTGAAGAGATGGGTGACCTTACTTCACCTTTACTGGCAGAGTGGTAACCATTTACATGTCAATATCACCCAAAGTTCCTGATGACATTATTGAGATAATCACAAAGAAATTCCACTGCAAAACAAGAAAGCAATGATCTTTAGAAGAAAAGGTATTTTTAAACACAGAAACATGCAAATCAGCTACAACATTAGCAATTGGACCCATAAAACCTGCAGAACACATAGAAATGTCCACCAAAAAATATATATATGTATAGTAGTGAAAAACCAGATTAAATATTACTTAAAATACATTTACATTTAGAGCATTTGGAAAATGCCCTTATCCAGAGCAACTTACATGTATTTTTTTTTTTTAATACCACTGAGCAATTGGGGTTTAAGGAGCTTGCTCAGGGGCCCAACAGTGGCAACTTTGTGGTGCTGGGAATTGAACCATGATCTTTGAAATAGCAGTCCAACACCTTAACCACTAGCCTACCACTTCCCCTACAGATAAAGGCTGCCCGAGTATACAGTATGTGAAAAACAGTATCTGTGGTGAGTAGCATGTCTTCTGCCCAGATTCTGACATTTGCATACAAAGGACACTTTACTATTGTGTGAGCCTACAGAAGCGACAACTCTCGTAATATTGAATCTATATATAATAATCTAAATCTATCTAATATATATATATATATATATATATATATATATATTATATATATATATATATATATATATATATATATATATATATATAATCTATTAAAGATTAAAGAACATCTACTCAAGGATAGACAGAATGTCTTCTACAAACCAGGCTAAACGACACATTTGAATTAGACTAAACAGCCACTAAAGACTACATAATTCTCTTTTAAAGACCAGACTAATGAACATATGCAATATTAATGCATATTAATAAATTTAAAAAAAAAAAAATCACCTAATAATCAAACTAATAATCAAACTAGAAACTAGATCTTAATATACAGAGACTAAATCTTATTTTAAGCCCAGACAAAAACATCTTCTAACATACAAAAAAAAAAAAACATCTACAAAAGCATAGACGAAATAAATAAATTAAAACAAAGATACTAGAAACTCATAATGCATAATGAGACACAAAATCATTCACTTTGTCGATAATCTAATTTGCAATCTGAGCTCTGTTTGCGTCATGAGATTATGATGAAATTTGGAGGCATTGTCTTTCTAATATTCTCCCCAGAGGATTCCATTCGTCCGTTGTCTATACCCACTTATTCATACCCAAGGTCACAGGGTTCTGCTGGAGTCTAAGGCAGGGGTACACACTGGACAGGTCACCAGTCCATTACAGGTCCAAATACAGACACACACACACACTCAGTCCTTTGAGCAATGTAGAATCACCAATCAACCTAACATACATGTTTTTGGACTGTGGGAGGAAAACAGAGTAAACCCGGAGTAAACCCACACAAACACAAAAAGGCCCCGCTGCTGCTATAACCTGGGACCTTTTCTGTGAGGCAACAGTGCAATTTAGGCAATCTATATAGGTATTGGTCAACTGCAGCTGCTAGACTTCTTACTAGCGCACACAAACTTAATACATACAAAAATACTGTTTCTGTGCAAGAAATGACAAGGGCTATGCATGAATCCGCATTTATAAAATTTAGTGTGTTGATGCAAAATAGAATTGGTTCACGGTACCAGGAAAGTAACTTCAGTAACATGAAAACCTTTATCTCATCTAAATGAGGGGCAGGTGTTCAGTTCGCTTTAGCATTTTTCCACCACGTAAAGAAAAAAAAAACGTTGTATTTTAGGTCATTTAAAACCCCAGAAAACTTCTCTGCACATTTTTCCTCTAAATTAGGCCATGTAACTGTGAGGATTTGATTATTTAAGCACAATAGTATTAATGACAGACACTACTGCAGAAGTAAGGAGGTCTGGGTGGAGTTCAAGATCCCAAAAGGGTTTGGTAGGGTTGAGTCAGAACTCTGTACAGGACATGAGAGTTCTACAACTTCATAACCTTCAGAACATAGCATGTCTTCATGGAGTTCAGGGGTTTTGTGCACCGAGACATTGTCATGCTGGAAACAAGGTTTCAAAAGTTTTATTTTTGGCTTTCTTTGTAAAAGAAAGAATGGGAAACAGGTTTATTCTCCAATCACAGAAACTCTTAACTCTTTCTGTATGGTGTGGAACATACATGAGTGTGTGCGTGCGTGCCTGTGTGTGTGTGTGTTTTGCGTCTTCATTCATTTGTTTTCTGGTTTGTATGTTTGGAAATCAGTCTCTCATTTTTTCTTTCTCTCTTTTTGTCTTTCTTTTATTCTCTCTCTCTTCCCTTTCTTTCTTTCTTTCTTTTCTCCTCTTTCTTTCTTCTCTTTCTTTCTTTCTTTCTTTCTTTCTTTCTTTTCTCCTCTTTCTGATTTCTTTTTTTATACCATTACGTTCTTTTTCTGTTGTTTTCTCTGTCATTATTTTGTCTTTATCTCTCTATCTCTCTTTTCTATGATTCTCTCTCTCTTTCTCTCTCTCTCTTTCTTTTTTCTCTCTATTCTCTTTCTTTTGTTATTCTTTTTTTGTCTCTTTTATTATTTCTCTATTTTCTCTATTTATCCTCTTTTGCACTGTCGCTTTCTTCTCTTTGTCATCTTCTAGCTCTTTCTTTTTTTCTTTCTCTTTTTCTTCTTCATTCTATCATTATTTCTTTATTTATTTCTTTTTTCTTTTCTTTTTTCTTACTTTTTTATCTAATTCAAATTCTCTTTTTTTCCTTACTTCCTCTTTTTTTCGGTCATGTTCCTCTATTCGTTCTCTCTGTTTTCTATCATTCCTAATTTCTCTTTTGGATTTTTTGTTCTCTCATTTCTCATTCTTCTATTTTCTCTGTGATTTTCTGTCAGTCTTTTATTTTTTATTTTTTTTTCCCCATTCCTTTTGCTCTTTGTCTTTAACCTTCTATCTCTCTCTCAGTCAGTCTTTCTTTTTCTTTCACAGTGTCTCTCTATTTCTTTCTCTTTTACTATTTCTTCATTTTCTCTTATGACACCATCCTTGCTCTCTTTTTTTTTCACTGTCATTCTTATAATTTTTTATTCTTCTCTCTTTTTTTTTTAAATTTGTCTGGTCCTTGTAATATTTTTTCTTATGTTCTTGTATCTCTCTCTATCTTATTCATTCTTTCACCTTTTTATTTTAATAAATAATTCACACACAAGTTCATATTCAAAGTTCAGGTGACTGTAAAAGTCAGTTACTCACCAGCGCCTTGGCCATGGTGATCACGCTGAAGAGCACGAATGCTGTAGAAACCTCAATGTGCTCCATGTCCCAGTGGACAGTGATGTCTTCTCGTGCTTAGACGTAAATGTCCATTACTGAGCCGTGTCCAGGGCTCTAAAGCGTCTACAGCAAACCCAGGTTCTTCTCCGGTGTTCTCACACTACAGAGGAGCGAAGCTCGGGTCACTGTTGATCTCCCGCTTCGCAGCACAGTGTGTGTGTGTGTGTGTGTTTGAAAGATAGAAAGAGAGAGCAAGAGAAAAAGAGAGAGAGAGAGATGGACCTCCTGCCTCTTTGTTAACCCCACAATGACTAAAAAAGAAAGCTCGGTCTTACTTTTCACCTATCTTATCTATCTTTTTATTATATATCCATTTTTTCTATTTTTTCATATGCCCCTGTTCATATCTGTAGCCCTCTGTTTTTATATCTCTATGTTTGTTTTGTTCCATTTCTGCTTCTTCTTTTTTGTCTTTCTATGCCTGTATTTCCCTGTCTTCTATTCTCTCCCCCTATGTCATTCTCTTTTAGACTCTAAGAGAGTAGTATTTCTCACCCTTTAACAACCTCTATAAGAGATTTGAGATACCAAATTCCTATTTATTTCATTTCTTTTAAATCAGGCACTTTTCCAAATCGTCCCACTGAATCTGCATTTGATGCCTTCTTAAAGCTTGAGCGTTCTTGAGCTCACTCACAATTCTTCTACAAGCACGAGGCATGGGCTTATACAATAAAAGATTCGACATAGGGTATACTATACTAACCCTATACTTGCAAAAATATACTATACTACAAGTATTAGATGTAAGTCACCAGCTGATCTGATTCACATGCCCCCTTCTTTTGATAGATAGCTAAATGAAGTGTTTACTTGCATAAACTGGAGAAAATTTGACTGTTACTCACGGGTTCTTTAATGACCTTTGACAAGGTTTCTCTTTAGTTTTTTTCTTTAAAATTTCCCCCCTTCTTTTTAAGGGATGTCATAATAATATGTTGGGGTAGTAATAATAACAACATTGAAAAATATTTTTTTATAAATATTAAAAAATATCTTCTTCTGGAGACCAAGGCTCAGCTTAGATTGGGATGAGAGGGGGGAGGAGGCCATGGAGACTTTGTTCAGGATGGTGCCCTGGAACCTTAGGTTTAGCAAGGAGCCAGGCGGAGCCAGAGGGGGGAGCGAGGAGCCAGGCGGAGCCAGAGGGGAAAGCGAGGATGACCACGCAGCAGGGAAGACACAGTGACCTTATGCGGAGCTGTGGCGAAGAGCGACGTCCTCAGTGGAGCCGTGGCGAGGAGCCATGCTTTCTGGGGTGTCGGCAACCCCGGTGATGACCAGGGCGAGGCCAGAGATCTCAGTGCCGTCCTGAGCAGGACCAGAGACCTCAGCGACATCCTGAGCAGGACCAGAGACCTCTGCTCCACTAATCCTTGATTCCTATAAAGATTTCTTCCTTACTTTATTAGTTTTCCTTGCCACAGTTGCCACCAGGTTGCTCATAAAAAACAAAAACTTAAACTTATAAAGAATGATCCTACAAATAAAAGTGACTTGAATTAAATTAGAAACCTGTGCAAAGCACTGGAAGAGGAAGCATCAGTGGTGCTGTAGTAGGGATTTGCAGGCCAGTCATCGACGTGATGACGGAGTGACTGCCGGAAAAGAAAACGTCTTGGTTATGTACGTAACCGTCACTTCTTAAAGAATGGAGACTTCATGGCCGGTTGTCACAATTTAATTACACCTGTAAATCCCTTCTTAAGGTAACACAGATAACTTATGTAGCAAGTTTGTAGCAAGTTACCTGTTATGGAGTTTTGTGGGCATCAGCTAATGCAAATGAGCTGGAGTGGATGTGCATTTTGGTGACAAAGTAATTGTAAATATGGTGAATATAAAGGACCTTTAAAAGCATTTATCTTTGTCTTTGTCTTAGGTGTTTGGGTTGCCAGTAGGTAGTCCTACTACTTGGTGCCTTCACAGCGTAGGTGAATTATTGTTCTCTAAATGTTTTCAAAGAAAAGTTATACTCACATATTGTGTGTGGAGGTGGTAGCACAGTGGTTAAGGTGTTGGCCTACCAAGTTTGATTCCCAGCACTGCCAAGCCTGGGCCCCTGAGCAAGGCCCTTACTCCCCAAATGCTTAGTGGTATAACAGGAAATAATGTAAGTCGCTCTGGATAGGGGCGTCTGCTAAATGCTGTAAATGTCATCGCTATGAGAGATTTTAAAATTGATGGCCAGTAGGGGGCGACAGTTCCCTATAAACTGACCACCTCAAGCATAAAAAAGATGAAGGTGAAAACGATTATTTTAGTGTGGAACCACTTAAAACATCCGTTATTCACTGAATATAACCTCAGATATTTCATCTGTCCCGCTGCAACCATTTTAAACCCAGGTCTGTATTTGGCCAATCACACACAAAGCGGAAATGACGTTTGGGGTCGCCTTCGAGAGTGCCCGTAGTGTCCGTGAGGTTTAATATTCTTAGTGGGAAATGTAGTGTTGTTATTTCGTAAGTACTTTATAAATTATTATTTTTTATTTTAGACTTTTAACCTAAA
The DNA here is from genome assembly GCA_005784505.1 of Bagarius yarrelli. NCBI lineage: Eukaryota > Metazoa > Chordata > Actinopteri > Siluriformes > Sisoridae > Bagarius > Bagarius yarrelli. The sequence goes on from VCAZ01000036.1 coordinate 121,173, forward strand.
ACAGTAATCATTTAGATATATATAGTAGTGTATGGTTAGCTTCCGGCATCTCTGCGTACCAAACTAATCACTTCTGATTTGTGCGGTATTTCTATCATCATGTCTCTCACACGAGCTTTGGAACCTGGCCTGAAATAGGCTGTAGCTATGAGAAGGCTTATAAATAAATCCCCAAAACTACATTATTTATCTTAGGACTATTGCTACAACTGCCAGCGAATAAAACCTACAGTATATTCGTCTAGTTCTCTGCTTTGATTCTGGTTTTTAAACTCAAGGGCAATGGCAGCCGCAGCGGTGTTGCGCCCTTTACTGTCCGGCTGCGCTGCTCAACTGTTGAAGGTTCCGCGGCTCAGCGCGCCCCCGGTCTGCGTTCGGATGGTGCACGTGTGTCCGGTTGTGCGCGCCGGCCACAACAAATGGTCCAAAGTGAAAGACATTAAAATCCCAAAAGATGCAGCACGAGCGCGGATGATAGCCAAATACGTCATGTTGATCCGGGTGGCAGTGAGAGGTGAGGCACAAATAATTTATTATTATTATTATTATTATTATTATACAAAAATTATAAATATAGGGGAAAACGTGCCCTATAGACTGTGAAATATAAAAATAAATATAATGAACAAATTATCAATGAAAAGAAATATTATTAAGTTTAATAAATGCATTTATTAAATAAATAAATGTGTTTTTTATTAGAAGGAGGACCAAACCCGGAGTATAACATCAATCTAGCTCAACTTATAGAGCAATGCAGAAATAAAAACCTCCCCAAAACCACAATTGAGGCTGCTATTAAAGGAGCGGTAAGGGGAAAATATTGTGTTTTTAAATGGCTTTATTTTATTAATTTAAAAAATGTGATCCACATTACATTATCTTTCCAAACTCTTTAAAAGGATAACATAGGGAGATAATGTAATCATGTGGATTACAAATGAATTAATGTTAAAGCAGTGTTACAGTATTGGTAATTTTGCTGTTGTTATTTTTCTCTTTCCATTCTATAGGAAAAGTCCAAAGCCGGAACTCAATGTCTGTTCGAGGCCCGAGGGCCCGGAGGTTCCATGCTGCTCATCGAAGTTCTGACGGACAACAGCACGCGCTCTCACCAAGCCATCAAACACCTCTTAATGAAAAATGGGTCAGTGAGGACGATAGCATCTGTTACTCGAATTCTGCTGGATGCATTTCTAGTTAAATTTATAATAAAAGTTAAAAATTATATTATAGTTAAGTTATAAATAAAAGTTTATTAGTCACATACAGATTCATTCATAGTCCAATGTAGTAAAATACTTTTGACGGCTGTCCAGGCAACATTAAAAAAAGTACAAATAAGTACAGTGAGTACAGGTGCATACTAAAAAATTAGAATATCATGAAAAAGGTGAATATTTTTGTATTATATAGATTCATTACACATAAAGTGAAATATTTCTTAAAATTTTAATCATTATGGCTTACAGATAATAGAAAAAATTTAGTGTCTCGGAAAATTTAAATTTTACATAAGATCAATTAAAAAAATGATTATTTTTTTTTTCAACAGAAATGTCAGGCTTCTGAAAAGTATGTTTATTTCTATGCACTTAATGTTTGGTTGTGCCTCCTTTTGCATGAATTACTAACAAAAAATATTCACCTTTTTCATAATATAAAATTTTTTTTACATGCATTTGTAAATGATAACAGTGGTATTAAAGTGTGACACGTCCACAGGGGGGCGATGTGCGAGGGAGCCCGGCATAATTTCGACAGAAAAGGTGTCATCGTGGTGGCTAGAGACCAGGTTGCTACTGAGAAAGCGCTGGAGCTGGCCATAGATTCTGGGGCTGAAGACGTGTACGAAGCTGAGGATGAGGAGGAGAAACCGATTTTACAGGTGCAAAACAAAGAGATGCTTTAATTTCATCACAAAAATATCACAGTGGAAGTCAGTCTGAAAAAAATATATCCTTTTCTATTTCCTCCTCAGTTCATCTGCGACATGAACTCAACGAAAGTGGTTCGGGTGGCACTGGAAGCACTTGGGGTTCACACACTGTCAGCGGGGATAGAGTACATCGCCAACACTCCTGCTGCTCTACCACAAGACCAGCTGGAGGCCAGCGCTGACCTGCTGGAGGCACTAAATGATTACCCGGACGTGGTTAGAGTGTGGGACAATATTCAGGTGCTGGAGTGAGAGAGGAAAATGAAGATTGCTGAATGTTTAAAACTTTGAATGTTATATTGTTAAAAATATATGTTGTGTTGAAAATAAAGCTATATTTATGATTTCAAACAGAAATTCTAAGTCACACAAATTTCTACAAAATGTTTACCCTTAATTTAATACACAGTCAATGGTACAGGATTTGGTCCAGGGAATTAAATGTAAAAAAATGTAAATGCATTTATTTTGTCAAATATACTTTTTACAGTGGAGTGAAATATGTTTCTTCACATATCCCATCTTAGTTCGGGTCAAAGCCAGCTATGATAACGCACCCCTGGAGCAGGAAGGGTTAAGGGTCTAGCTTAAGGACCCAACAGTGGCTGACTGCAGTGGTGTGGTTTGAACCCAGGTCTTAATAATCTTCAGATCAACAACAGGCTTCCATTATTAGTTAAAAGCTTCTTTTGGTTAAATTAAGTGATACTTAATCACATATAGTAATAGAAACTATATCATTATACCATTCTAAAACACATTCTTCATAAATTTCAGTGTCTAGTAATGAGGGTTGTTTCAGTGATTTAAAAATCTGAAACACTCTTGATTGTGTTCATTTTTTTGGACATTATGTAAGCAGGCCTCTGTGTGTGTCTTGAAATTTAAAGGTCATCTCCTGCTCTAAACACAGATCCACATCCATCCACCGGGTCAATACTGTGCGACAGTGCACATTAATCAGGTTAAGCTGCCAATACTTTTGCTTTTCTGCTATTCTGTAATTTGTTAGTCGTTTTTTGTTGTTGTTTAGTTTTAGTTGTTATGAGTCAGAAGATCGAGGCTGGTCAAACTGGTTGTGTTCTCGTCCCACTGCTTAGCTGAGTGATTGATCGGTTCTCAGTTTAGTGAATACTGTGAGGATAACAGTGCTGACACTCGGATACATGAAGACAAAAAGACGATCAACTTACTAAAACCCTGCAGAAAGGAAAAAACAGAGGAACTGAACTTGTTATTCCGGTAAGAGCCTCAATCCTAATTTTTCAATTACAATTCTGAGTCTTAGATTGATTATTAAAAACATAAACATTAAAAAAGTGTAGTAAAACAAAATAACACTAACCGAAAGAAATCAAATCTTTAGGAAAAAAAACTTAAACAATTCAATAATGAAAATGTTTGTGTTAAATTATTTCTTTTTTTTTTTTTAAAAGGGCGAGTACAAAAAAACCTCACAAAGCCCACTATGACAAGATATTAATAAAAGTAGAAAAGTAATTTTATATGAAAAAATAGTATATTTTCAGGAAAGATTGTTGTGATAATTTACCATCATACTGATATTACACTGTTTGGTAAAATCTGTCTTCTGTCATCTGTATATATATATATATATATATATATATATATATATTATATATATATATATATATATATATATATATAATACATATAATATACATATATATACACTATTATAGGTTATAGAAACCATCAATACTATACAAAAACACAATATAACATGGCGTGTCATTACAGACAGACAGACATTTTTATTAAAGGAAGAAACCCCTTAAACCAACTCCAAACATCTACACTACAGCCACAACTGCACCACATACAACATCTGGAGCAGTTCAGAATCAATATTCATTTTACTCTTAATATAACATTAAAAAACATTAAAGATATCAATAAAATATATCAGACATTTAAAGGCTGGTGGTGAAAAAACTCCTTCCTGCACCGAAACGAGCTAGTAATCTTCAGGGTGCAAAACTTATTTTTAAGTTTGTCCAATACTAAGTTAATTTTTCCTCTTCAATAAGCCATTGTGGGGCCAAAAATTCAAATTTAACTGTACAAACGTGTTTGCTAGTCTGTGCTAGGCTGTAAGAATTTACTTTGATCAACCAATCAGTGGATGGGAAAATGCTGATGTCATCATGCACCAGCTAGTGGGCTTTGGGAGGCGGGTTTAAAAATCTGATTGGTTAAAGAAACAGTCTGTAATATTATTAATCTACCACTGCTAATATAGTTTAAGTTCCATGGGCAGCACTACCGATTCTGAAGGCAGATTAGATTACCATGGCAGCACATAGAAACTGAAATCTGATTGGACAAAAAATCTAACATACACATACACACACTGAAAGTAATGCAGTAAGAAAAACACTACTAAAGGAAGAGAATAATCTGTTGAAAAAAAAAATTAATACAATTTAATGGAACAAATATTAGAATTCAGATTGAAATGTAGGTCAGCTTCTGATAGTGTTAAGGCAGCAGAGACGGCCTGTTTCTTTCCTAAATTCACTTTTTTTTGTCTGCGTCCTTTCCTGATGGGACCGTGCAGGTTGGGTGTGCTGATCTCTTCTGCTAACCTTTGACCAGATGAAGTGCCGAGTTGCCGACCACTTTCCTGTTTTTTCTCGCAGCTTGAGTCGTCCTAGACGCTCCATCTCTAGGAGTTCGCCGACAAACATCGAGCTGGTCACCATCCCTAAGCTGAAGGAACATCACAGAGTAGGTAATTTAAGATGATTTACAAAGACGTGTGAAGGGCTATTGAAAAAATTTAAAATACACCAACAGTCACAGCACATCTTTGCGTGTTGCTATTCTTTGGCCGTGTCTAGAAACTTTTTTGTATGCTCAATTATGCAATGCTCATTTTCTATCTGCATCAGTGCACCAAATATCCATATCAAAAATATATTTCAATCAAATATTTATCCAGAGAGACTTAAATTTTTATTGTGCAGTTGAGGGGTTAGGAGCCTTGCTTAGCAGCCTAGCGGTGGCAGCTTGGTGGTGCTAGAAATTAAGCACTTTAACAGCTGAACTATCAGAAGCTTGGTGGTCCTGGGACCTTCCAATCAGCATTCTAACAGCTTATTGACCTTAAGAAAAAAATCAACTTTGTTCTTTTTTTTCCTGAGACAAAAACAAACAAGGTAATAAATATTAACCATGACCCTGACCAGGCAGTTACTGAGAATGAGTCAGTCGTATTTTTATTAGTCCAAATTACGTATTCATATTTTTGGTTACATCCCTTTCTTGTTGATGTATGCACTAGATGTTAAGTGAGGAAACAATTTATGCCAATGTGGTGCAACAGACCAGAAAGATCGTTAGGACAGAGAGAGACTGAAATCAAATCAATCTATAATGTTCTCTAAAGTACAGTTCAGACAGGGTTTTTATCCAGTCCCTAAAAGTCCCTGTGCACAAATATAACAAATCTTGTCAAATGTTTTATTTGGCCCTGCGGTCTAATAAACCAATATGTGGCTGTCTGTAGGACAGTGCAATCATCAGAAATCTAGAATTTCTTGACAAATCCAGGCTGATTTCACGCTAGTGCTTTCTTTCTTGCCAAATAAAAAATACGAACTGAACTGCCAGTGATGGATGGCTAAAAACACATCAGTTCAGTTTAATTCAGGTTTATTTCTATAGCGCTTTTAACAATGGATATTGTATAAGTTAGTTAGTTATATTAGTTAGTGCGACTACGATAGCAGGGTCCTTTCTAAAACAGAAATCTTTAAAAGGCATAATTAAACTGGATGCACCTGAATCCTCGCAGGGTTGGCTTTTTCTCACTGAAGGTCTACAATCTCTGGATACACAATCTCTGGATACATCGGGATGGGTTTAAAAGTGAAAACAGGTGGAGAGAAATTAGTGTAGCTACTGTTCAAAATATTAGCTGATAATGTGCCTTTAATCAGATGTACTGGACCATAATATTATGGGGATATGTTATGTGTATGCCTGGCTAAAAGTCTTTATTCTTTAGTCTTAAAATGGGGGACTGTGTCTGAACCCCGAACATTGTCAGGGAGATCATTCCAAAGTTTAGGAGCTAAATATAAAAACACTTTACCAACTTTTGTAGACTTTGCTATCTGGGGACTACCAGGACTCTGGAAAATTGAGGTTTGGAGCCAGACCATTTAGGGCATTATAACTAAGTAGCAATATTGTGTAATCAATCCTAAATTTAACAGGTAGCCAGTGCAGGGATGATAATATTGGAGTTATGTGTTCATATTTTCAAGACCTGGTAGGAACTCTTCCAGCTGCATTCTGGACTAGCTGCAGCTTGTTTACCAAAGATGTAGGTCAACTACCTAGTAATGCATAACATAAGTCTGGTCTGGAGGATATAAATAAACTAGTAGTGATAGTACATCCTTCTAAGTGTAAGTAGAAATGTGAGTGCTCCTGTGTGCTGTTTGTAACCAATATGTAATATTATTATATTATTATTAATATTATTAGTCTTATCAGGATTTCATAATAGAAAATTATTAGTTGTCTAATCTTTCATTTCATTGATACATTTAGTTAATCAATCATTTAGAACAATTTAGATAGTTCATCAGGTTTTGATGAGATATATAACTGGATGTTGTCAACATAACAATGGAAACTAATCCCATGTCTTGTAATTATGTTATCCAAGAGAAGCATGTATATTGAAAAAAGCAAACTGATCCTTGTGGAACCCCATTTTTCTGGCATTGTGCAGCCCAGCTGGTAGCACTAATCACTGGATGGCCAGACTATCCCACAAGTTGATAAAAAGACACAAATCAAGATTTGTCTGTTCTGCCACACAGAATGTAGAATGAACTTTCCATGGCTGGATAAAAAGTCGGGTGTCTTTTACCTAAGACCTACCCGTTTACCAACCACTTGGTTTTCTTGCTGTATTACCTAACTACTAACAATATTTTAGCTCCCTAGTACTCATAGACCGAACTTCAGAATGCCTGAAATGTATGAAAATTTTGGTGGGCTCATGACAGCATTAATGAATGTATTTAGCAAAGGGTAATGTTTATTCTTTTAGCCAACTTCTGATGTTGAAGTCTGATGTAACAACGTGTCTGTTGTACTGTGAGTTTGCACTCACAAAGATAAAAGCTCTCTGCACATGTCTATCTTCATACAGAAGCTGTCCCTGGGCATCAATGTGTTTCCTGAGTATCAGCTCCAAACTCCAGACGTCCATAAGTGGATCATGCTGCACTATGGACCCTTTAAGGCAACATGGGATTGGGTTATCCTGCTGTTGGTGCTCTACACTGCGATCTTTACCCCCTACTCAGCCGCGTTCCTGATTAATGAGCTCCCAGAGAACCAGCGGCATGTCTGTAACTACGCCTGCAACCCGCTCAACATTGTGGATGCCATTGTTGATGTTCTGTTTCTGGTGGATATTTTGATCAGCTTTCGCACCACATACGTCAATCAGAATGACGAGGTGGTAACACATCCTAAAAGCATCGCCATCCATTATATCAAAGGCTGGTTTCTTATTGACATGGTGGCTGCCCTTCCGTATGACATGCTCATCTTTAAATCTGGGTCAGACGAGGTAAGAAAACTGTCTTTGGAACAGAAGGATATTAAATTTGGCTAACACTGACCTATTATCTGGAACATAAGTTAGAAATATATACGGTATATACATAAACTCTAAAATTCATAGATAATTAAAATGAATTATTTAAATGAATTACTAATAGAGTATTTGGTTAAGCTGTTGCATACACTGTATGTTGCATATATGTTATGTAAATATAAGCATAAATATATATCTAAACCTGTGATTTTTCTTACAATAACGATTCCATAGGGATAAACTATTTTTAATGTAATGTTTATACCCTGAACTATCCCTCTCAGTTAACCTTGCTTGCTGTTGTTTAACTTCAGACGACAACCACTTTGATCGGACTCCTGAAGACCGCAAGACTGCTCCGATTGGTCCGTGTGGCTCGGAAGTTAGATCGCTACTCAGAGTATGGGGCTGTGGTCCTGTTCCTTCTCATGTGTACATTTGTGCTCATCGCCCATTGGCTGGCTTGTATCTGGTACGCCATCGGCCATGTGGAGAGGCCCTACATGAAAACCGGCTGGTTGGATAACCTAGCTGATCAGCTGGGAAAGTATTATAACGACAGTGATGCCACGTCAGGACCTTCTATAAAGGATATGTATGTCACTGCCTTGTACTTTACCTTCAGCAGCCTGACTAGTGTGGGTTTCGGAAATGTATCTCCCAACACCAACTCTGAAAAGATCTTCTCCATCTGCGTCATGCTTATTGGCTGTAAGTCATTCTACATTCATTCACCATCTCCTTTTTAGTCGCAAGTGCCAACCTAAACATCCAGATATTAAATCTGGAGCTTTATGATGCAAGGGTACCTTTATTATTGAAGATACCAGCATTCAGTATAACCCTCTAGTTTGCTACGATTTACACCTATCTACAGTATACCCTGAGTACCTTGGAAATTATTGTCTTCCCAACATTTGTTTTCATCATTTTATTATCACAACATTTTAGCATCAAGTCAAGTTTTAATCCTAAGAAAGAGTGACCCGCTGTGTAACATGTTGTCGCTGGGGGTTAAAACGTCTAATGGCAATTATACCCAGGAATACAATGTACTTTCCTAATGCTAAGCCTCACCTAGAAAACTATTTTAATTGCCTTGAGATTTTAAAGTAACAGTTTTCCAACATTTAACAAAAATTTTTTCACCTTTTACAAAATTGAATTTTTTTTAAATAGAAATCCAGAAAAAAAATGATTGGAAATATTTTTAATATAAAAAGCCCTACCACAGCTTAAATGCAAAAATCTACACACTCTAATGGGGCTCTCTGTCCTCATTGTCCTCAATGTTGAACAGTCACATTTAAAATTAGCCTGTGGGTAAATTCCATGCACCCGCCATCAATGAAAGAGATTCTGATTAAAAACCAGTTTAAAGATGCTTTAGCATTTGCTTAAATTCTTTGGGTTGCTTTCTACTGAGAGTCATAAACCACAAAATGTTGCCAAAGAAACAGCAAGAGTTTATTGTGGAAAGCTATTAATCAGAAGCAAGATGAAAAAAGAAGGCACTGAATGTACCATAAAAAACCATAAAAACTGGTGTAGGCTTCATATATCCACTGTTCATCTACAATAAAACAGAATTTCAATGCACACAAGGTGCTTTTACTTGGCATGGTGGTGACGTGGGTACCAAACATACTGTATTTTAGTCTTGGTTACAAATCCAAGGTGAGACAAGTCAAGTTTATTTATTAGTTTTTAGTTTATTTATTTAATTTTTGTTAGTTATTTAGCACATTTCATACACAGTGGTGCTTTACATGAGAAATTCAAATTATTATTAGAAAATCACAACAGTAAGAACGAATGAATAAGAATAACATGAATAAAGTCATTTAAGAATATAAAATGTTCATTCGGTGGAATGCAGAAGTATGTATGGATTATGGATTTAAAGATGGCTACTGATTTATCACATCTGATCTATCGTGGGAGCTGCTTCCAGTTGTGGGCTGCACAATAGTTAAAAGCAGATTTTCTTTGTTTAGAGTGAACCCTTAGTATGTCTAACTGATGTGATCCCAGTGATCTGATTTGGGTCCTATAGTTGAGTAAGTTATAAACAAGTAACAGTACTTCAATATCAAGCCTAATTGTAATTGGCAGTCAATGTAAGACCTGAGGATCGGCGTTATGTGTTCAGATTTTCTGGTTCTAGTCAAAATCGTAGCGGCAGCGTTCTGTCTGATCTGCAGCTGTCTAAGGGTCTTCTTGGAAAGGCCAATGAGGAGTGTGTTGCAATACACTTTACTGGTAATAAAGACATCAAAGAAAACTTAAGGTCCTGACTGGAAACAAAACCTGAATGCAATGTTTGCTGATTTAGTTATTGTGTTGACATGACATGTCTGACTCCAGAATCACAAAATACATGACTTGATTTTAACTTGTCTGACCCCTTAAATTAAAATATGCATTCATCTAGAGCACTTCATCCTTGTTTCCAGAAGCAATGACTTCAGTTTTCTCTTTGTTTAACTAAAGAAAGTTTTGGCACATCCAACTGTTGCATTTGCAGAGAGAGTCAGTCGGGCTGTAGTCATTTACCCATAATGATAGGTAAACCTGGGTAGGCAATGATTATGATAGGCAATTTGACAAATTGAGACAAGAGTGGCACAAGGAATAAGCCTTGTGAAACTACGCATGTCACAGAGGTCCACTTAGACTTATGGTCCCCTATACTCACAAATAACCTCTCCGTTCTAAGTATGACCTAACTATTTGAGGACTGTCCTAGAAAGCTTGACCCATCTCTCTAGAAGTGCGTCATGATCAACAGTGTCAAATGCAGCCTTTAGAGCTAGAAGTACCAACAATGATATTTTGCCAGAATCAGAATTTTATATATATATATATATATATATATATATATATATATTTTTTTTTTTTTTTTTTTTTTTTTTTTTTTTTTTTTTTTTTTTTTTAAATTCAAAAACTAGACATAGTAACCTCCTTTTAAAATTGTGATCGAATCTGTCTTACCTCTGCCTAATTTAAGGATGTGTTAAATGGGTTTTTGATATTAATGATTAATTTAATTGCATTTGCTGTCAGCGAGCATTTTACTGGGAATCTAATTTGAGGGGTCTTTTAGTCTAAACGGTAGAAAAAAGAATGTTAAAGTTACTGTTTATAAGGTCTGTACTGCTATTGAGAACAGTTATTACCTTGTTTTAAAATAAACTAAATAATAAAACGCTTTTTTGTCATTTTAAAATAATAAATCAAATTTTAACTGTATGTCAACCTTTAAGGAAGCAAAATGAATTATTTTATTTCAGCTCTCATGTATGCCAGCATATTTGGCAACGTCTCTGCAATCATACAACGTCTTTATTCTGGAACCACGCGCTACCACACACAGTTGCTGAGGGTCAAAGAGTTCATCCGTTTCCACCAAATACCACCAGGACTGAAGCAGAGACTAGAGGAGTATTTTCAGCATGCTTGGTCTTACACCAATGGCATCGATATGAACGCAGTAAGAGACATGTGCACTCCAACACTACTGTATGAAAACAGTCAACTGAGACAAGCAAAATATTTGATGGATAATACTTTGTGATTTTTTTTTTTTGATAAAACCTCTTTTGGATCTTATCCTTCTTGTAGGTTTTAAAAGGTTTTCCTGAATGTCTACAGGCTGATATCTGTCTGCACTTGAACCGCAACCTTCTACAGAATTGCCAGGCATTCAAAGGAGCCAGAAAAGCATGCCTACGAGCTCTTGCTATGCGTATAAAAACCACTCACTCTCCACCAGGGGACACCTTGTACCATCATGGCGATATTCTTCATACCCTGTACTTTATCTCTCATGGCTCAGTTCAGGTGTCCTGCAATGATGTTGTGCTTGCTATACTGGGTAAACACAAGATCCCATGTAGCAAAATCTGGGGTTTTTTTTACCTAAAACCTTATTTTTATAATATATTTCGTAAGATCTCCATCAATGAGCAAATAGTGAGCTAGGAGTAGCTAGGAGTTATCATAAGGAAGATACCATTAGAAATGCAAGACCATCTTTGTCTGGATTATACAAATCATGGTGTGATAAGAGTAAAGACAAACAGTACTATGTGTTTCGAAAAGAGTTCTGGACAGAGTTTAGCAAAGAGTTTAGAATCAGCACGTGAATGAGTTTAGGGTTTGCAAGTGGAATTATTGACTAAAACCAGGCTGAGAAGTTAGGCAGACTATCCACAACTGCAAAAATTCTAAGCAGGATAGAACATCTGGATAAACCTAGCCATACACTGTGATTCCAGCAATGTTGTGGTTATAAGTAATTAAGCATAAACATGTTAAAAAAACAAGTAGAAGTAGAAAATATGCTTTTCCCGGAAGAAAAAAAAACAAAGTAGAAAATCAATAAAAAAAAAAAGCAGCAATGCGATTATTGTAGATAAAATGATAGCTATAAAATGAATCTACCCGGCAGTAGTTTGGAGGTACCTCCAGATCAGAAATCCTGATGTGTGGGTGGGATTCCAGAGGACAAATGTGTGTACGATAACAATGAATCGAAGCAATATCCAATCAGAAATGGAGCTGAAATTGGGGGGGGGGGGGGGGGGGGGGGGGGCAATCACCTTAGACTGACTAATGACCTCTCATTACCACTTATGACTCAAAAAAAAAAAAAAAAAAAAAAAAAAAAGACAAAAATTGCACAGTGTATGCCCGGCCTTAAACCAGACAGTTATTGAGGATAAAAAGCTACAGCTACAGCAGTAAAAAAAAAAAGCTACAGAAGATTAACAGTGTGATCCTCACTATTGTAAGTAATTCTGCTGTTTATTACCAGGTCCATATAATGGTTTAATATGTCTGTATTTTCAGGCAAAAACAATATCTTTGGTGAGCCCATTAACCTGTACACAGAACCTGGCCACTGCAATGCTGATGTCAAGACACTCACTTATTCTGATCTCCATCAAATACAAAGAGATGATCTATTGGAGGTCCTAGATATGTACCCGGACTTTGCTGAAAGTTTTTGGAGAAATCTGGAGATCACTTTCAACCTCAGAGAAGTACACCTACACATCATACATTTTTTGTAGAACATACATACATTTGGTTTAATTAATTTTGTTTATAATCAGGTAGATCAGGTCCTTCCTACTTTACAAAGTAAAGGCAATGGCTGTCATTATCAATTTAATCACCCAAGACGCCAACAAAACTCACTGGAGAGACGCAACAGACCAGGTACAGTAACCGGACCAGCATGTTAAGCGGCAAACACCTAACATAACTTTTTAATTAAGTTAAAACTGCCTGCCTTTTGTGCGTTCTGGACAGATGGTATGGACCATGATGACACCTATTCTGTTCAAACATGTACCAGCCTGGGTCATCCCTGCTTTACTGACCATCACACTCACTGGGATGAGCTTTGTAGTTGTGACTCCTCCAGAAATCAATCTAGTGAGAACATCAACAAACAACCTCTTTCCCACAGCAAGGTCTACACCCCTGAAGGAGACCCCCGGCATTACCCTCCGCCTGCTCTAAGGGTGATTCCACCCCACAGCAAAACTGTGATGGGCATACGGCCTGACAATGGCACAGGTAGCTACTCAAATGAACAAACAAGGAATAGTAGCTTTCCTTGTTGTACAAATTACTTTATTTTTGTCTGTCCTACTGTAGCTCATCTTTCTGGATTGTACCATTACTGGCCAAATTGTTGGCCCACTCAGTATGCAGGCCGTTCCTATAGATCCTTTTCTGTCCAAGCCTCATATCACCCAACTCTCTTTACAGAAGACTGTCAGAGCGAGCTTGAGGCCAGACTTGAGTTGCTGCAAATTCAGCTCAACAGGTATGTCAAGCAATAATGTTACTCAAATGTAGTCTGTACATAGTAAAAATTGTGACGCATGGTTTAGGTTGTGCTTGATAGGAAAAAAAAAGAACATTTTACTATTGCCACTTTAAAATGACAGTCCCATATTAAAATGTAAAAACAACAAGATTCCTTTTTATGGTTAAAAAATACAAAGAATATTGGACTGTGAGACTGCAGGTGTTTGTTGTTGACCATATGTGAGCCTGTAAGTTGATTGGCTGAAGGCATCAATTTTACATCTCATTTTCTAGACTAGAGACAAGACTGACTGCAGACATTAACATGATTCTTCAGCTCCTCCAAAGACAGGTTACCCCCGTCCCTCCGGCATACAGCTCTGTATCACCTGGTAACCAATGCCCAGACCCACTGATCCTGTATGGAAGTAACAGACCGGTGCTCTATAACCTGTACCCCATTCAAATGGACAGCAAATCTACCATGATCCAGGTGAAGATTTGGGGAAAAAAATCTCACAGGTTTTGTAATGACCAAGTTTATTTCTCACATTATTCTTAAGCGATTTTTCTAATATAAGAACGAATACTTTTTCTAATAGTAACTCTACTAATCTTAGACAACCTCACTGAAGCAAGACACATCCCTTATGATAAGAGTGTATTGGATAGTATTTTAATTTTAATAATTAATTATATTTATAAACTAGCCACTAGGTGTCAGTAAAAGCACACTTGCCGAATTAACGCAGAAGTGTGATTGCAGACAGTTCAGTTGTTGCATGTGCCTTTTTCGAATGTAATACAATGAATGTTGGTTACTAAGAGTTTCCTTTAATTCATTTAAAAATAAATAAATAAAACAACACCGAAAGTCGTCATGACGCCATGAACTGAACTGCAGCACAGCTTGCCGTTTAGCTTGCCGTTACTGACACCTAGTGGCTGGTTTAGAAATACATCCAATATGTCCTTCTCAACTTGTTTTAGCTGCCACAATGATTTGTATCGACCTGGACCTAATTTTATGCACGTCATGCTGTGTCCTTTTTTTTTTGATTTTTTTTTTTTTATTAAGTGCTATTACAAGTGCTATTTTTTTTATCTCAGTAAAACAAAAAACATCAGTTAAAATGCTAAAAAAAAATAAATAAATAAGGAAAAAGGATTAGTGTGGAAACAGGTGTTAAATTAATATTCCGTTCAATATTCCCTTTCTACCTTTCTAAACAAAACTAATATAAAAGGACATGATTTTTGAAAGAAATGGCATTGCTGCAATATGAAAGTCATTCAAACAGGCCACATCAGGGTAGAAATAAACTTGTTAGTCAGTTTTAATATTTTTAATTACATAAAACATTATGGTTTTATGTTGATGAACAAATCTAAATTTGAATACATAGACTTAATAAAAACAAAAAAAAAATACGGTTTAAACCCCCAAAGTTTTGACTAGAAAAAAAAGACTTTTCATTCCAGTACTTTTGGAAGGGGTGTTAAATGCGTGGGATGTTCTGTATCCGTTGGCTGCTGTAAAATGAAGCACTATTTTCACTGACCAAGAAGTAAGGTTTAGAATTTATCCTGTTGCTGTTTGAATACTTTTTAAAGGGCTATGCAGTGGATGCTGTACATTACTTTAATTTTCAATGACATCACACTCTGCTTCAACCCTTGCAGAGTGTGACCAAACAAGACCCAGAGCTCACACCAAAGTCTTCGGACTACCAGCTAACCAGCGTTCATCTGATGGCGACAGAAAAGACTGATCCCGACACCAGACGTAACTCAAAGGACCCTGTTCTCCAGGCAGCACCTGGTATAATTGACACTACACATCTCTGGACCTCCCTGAGGTCCTGCTCACTTCCGGATCATCTAGATTCCTCGCTATCTCTGGATGAAGTACACAAACGTGCATCCGACCCAGTCTTGGTCATTAACCAATGAGTGTAAAAAAAAAATAAAAAATACATTAAAATAAAGAGAACATCAGAATTTAACAAATGTAACATCTGATGAGATTACAGAGATAGGGAACACTGCCCCATAGGTAGACACTACAATATTCATTCATCATTGTAGATTGTGTAAATTACAATGTATCTGAGCAACTAGAGGAACTAGGAACTAGAATAAATGTCATAATTTTAATCCAGGCTTAAAACTAAATACTGAAAATTAACCTAGAACTAGGAAGCATTACAAGCTAAACACTAGTGAATAAATGAAAATATTAACCCAGTACATTTTCATTTGAAGTAGCGACAGAGAAACTAATTAACTGTTAATCTGAGACTGCTTTATGTTTGTTGGCCTTCTCATGTGAAAAGATCAGACAGCAGGAACAAGCTAGATTGTTTATTAATTCTTCCTGTTGTACTAAGGCCATTTTTGCAGTTTTGTTCCTCCTGCCTTTTATTTGTCTTTTTATTTAGTAAATTAACTAAAATATGTAGCTAGTTTTCTAAGAATCTTAGTCTTTTTTATTTTTATGTCTTGTTTGTTTATTTCTTTCTTCTTTTTCATTCATTCATCTTCGATACCCTCTTATTCCCTAATTCGGGGTCAAAGGGATCTTAGCGGTCTCTGAAAGGACGAAAGGCCAGTCTTATTTCGTTTTCAATTTTTTCCAAATATATCTTTTGCCTTCATTGATAGAATAGAGGGATAAAATGGGGGAGGTAGAGAGAGGTAGGACCGGAAAGGACCCGGGTCAAAATCGAACCGGGGTTGCCGAAGTGCAATAACTTACACTATTGTACTCACTACACCACGGCGCCAGAAAAATGAACTGAATTATTACCTAGCTAGTTTAGTAATATTTTTCTTGCCTTTTTTTTCCTTTCTATTTTATTTGTTTGACTGTCTTTTTGTAAATTTTGCCTAATTACCTCAAGTTGTTTTTTGATAGATGACATATATCGTGTTTTACCTTTATGCAATGTATAAAAAAAACCTATTGTGTTTTCTATTTATATAATTAACAAGCTTCTACAGCAAAATTTTGGCATGCAATAAAAGGCATTTTGAATTCTGGAAAATGTTGGGATGAAGCTTACTGTCTCATATAATTATCAATGTTTATTTGAGTCATCCTCGTATTTATTCAATATAAAGCTGAACTTAAATGATCCACCTGCAGCAAAACTAAAATTTAGTCTGCTCCTGCGCGTAGTCAGCCGTCAACCTAAATATAAAAAAAGACTATTTTAAATGAACAATGTAAAATATTTATTTGAAAATAACAGCTAATTAAAATATTTATTTTAGATGGTTAATGTGGTTTTACTCCTGAACCTCAGTGCACAGTGTCTCCACATTAGGGCTATAAGACATCACCTTCACGCTCACTCAGGATTGTGAGCTGTCACCCGTGAGGTGTGAGTGATGTTGATAGTTGATATTGTTTCCTATGTTCATATAAAGTATAGGATGAATATGAAGTGTAAAGATGGCATTTCACATGGGGGCGGCGTGTCACATATCAGGGGTTGTAATGCATATTTTGAGCGACAAAAACAAACACATTTTATTTTAATGTTACAAGATTACCATCGGCTTTTAAATTTAGAATTATTTCTAAAAAAGGAACTAAAATAAAATAAATATAATTTAAATACTTATTATTTATTCTCAATATTTTTTTTTAGGGATGAAAGAGCCTCCAAAGCCGCGGGTTGCCGACCCCTGATCTAGAGCTTTTTAAAAAATTACCTTATCTTATAAAACTAAACTAAATTATATTGGCTGATGGTTTTAATAAATGATTAATGTTTATATTACCTGCTTTATTATTGGTCAAATGTTTATCATTAGAAACTCTTTTTCTTTTAATCAAATCAGTAAAGTTTTTCTTTTCAAATTACTTTTTTTTTCATTTTTTTATGCATTGCTCATTCTCTTTTCTTTTATACATTGTCTTTCTTTTTGCTGTCTCTCTTCTTAATTTGTTCTATTTTTCCTTTAGGCCTGTTTAGCCTGCTTTCATTGCTTCCACAATTTGTTAAAAATGTTGAAAGAAAAAAAAAATTTAGACCTACAGATTAGTTGTAATATACAAATATATTTTCTTTTTTTACTCAGTGAAAACATTTGATACAATTAGTTTTTACAAAAAAAAAAAACAACAAAAGAAAACAAAAAACACCACAGCCTGAATGAAGAATCTGTAATACATTAAAGACGCAACCCAAAACATACAAACATACAAACCTTACTGTACATTCATACTTACATACATTCGCACACTGGCAGTTTTCAGACATGAGAGTGCAACAAATCCGAAAGTACAGTAAAATACACTAAACAGCATAAAAATTAGATTTAAAAAAAAACATCAATACATACAAACGTATAAAAAGATTTTTTTGTTAAAATTACAAAATCATACATTAATTCATATTACAACTCCTTCAACAAATGGTTTACTCTTTAGTGTTGCTAAACTTCCTTCTCAACCCCACATCCTCCGGCAAGTCAACCACTGTTGGGTCCTTGAGCAAGACCCTTAACCCCTCCTGCTCCAGGGGCGCTGTATCATAGCTGACCCTGCGCTCTGACCCCCAACTTACTAAGATGGGATATGCGAAAAATGCATTTCATTGGCTCTGTACACGTACCTTACACAATGACAATGAATTGAATATACTTACTATACTTATACATACCATACAGCTTAAAACTACAACTTCACCTTGGGATCTTTTTTCTGTGTGTATTAGGAACATGACTGAGGTCAGTCTGCCTGAATAGCTGATTAGTTCCTGGATGTACGTTTAAGCTTGTCGCTTTTCTCGAAGAGAATTCTAAGCAAAAAGCATGTGTTTAGCACCGCCGACTTTCTGGACGTCTGCCCCCGACAACAACCCACCCACAGCCCCACCCCCAACCTCCGGTCTGGACCACAAGTCCTCCTTTGTTTTGTCTGGAACTTAACATGCACTACAGACCAACCCCCCCCCCCCCCCCAAACTTCCCAAAACACAGCATAGTCAAGCCTTTAGACATTTTTCAGCGCTTCAACAAATTCCTCTGTCCACTAAAAAAAAAATCATCTTTTCGGGTTATGACTGCAATAATGATATCGTGTCCATCATGAGTATTTTTGTTGTTGTAATTTGGGATTTATTTTCACTTTTTTGTTAACAAATTTAATTTTTTGTTTTTGTGTTGTTTCAATTTCATTTAAATTTACAATTAACAAGAAGCCAATTTTATTGTAAAATTGTTCTACTGATTGTATGATCGGGTTTGTAGCTATTAAATAAACTGATCACCATTTATATCAAATTGAGCACAAATGTGAATGACCTGAAGTAAACTTTAAAATGTGAGGATTCAGAGCGTGAATGATTACGAGTGCAGAAGAAAAACAGACGCAGAAATAAACAAGAGACAAAAAACAGTGAAAAGAAAAAGACTAATATTCTAATTTTAGATCTTCCAACATTTGAGAAATTAAATTTTGTGCCGCCAGAAGTTTTTTTGCAATCGAAAAAATGAAAGCAAACAATGCAAAACACTTATGGCCGATTATCCAAATTACCACACATGTTTTAGGCAGATTTGACATGTGACATCATATCACATGTTTAGCCAAAAACCATTATGACTCCTGTGTGTTAAACATGACGTCTAAGTTTTCGGTGAAAGAGCACATAAAAACCTAAAGTTTAACAGTGAGTCAATGACTCAATGAGTCATCTAATCCATCCCCACCCCCTGTTTCCCCCGTTACTGTTTCCTTCTCAGGTGCACTGTGTTCTCACAGTTTCGCTACATTTTTAGTTTTTACTGCAAAAGCACAAAAGTCTAAAAAAATTGCATTGCAAATTTTTTGTCAAATTAAGGATTTATTTAAATTAAGACACCCCAGAATCCTGGAGGGACTATTTCTAAACAAACATATTTTAAAACCTTTAAATGGCTGTATTTATCTATTTTACTTTGTCTACATAGTAATTTGTGTCTAAAGTCATATAAAAAAAGATTTTGAAAAAAACTAGACTGCAGAAACAAAACTATTGCCGATAGTGCTACAAGCTTGGACTGTGATCCTGGTCGGGAAATTTAACAAAATTAGTATAAAAGTCAGTTAAAACACACTGCATACTGGTCATATCAACTTGGTCTTGTTCTACATGTATAGGAAACTGGGATTCAGAACTGTTTATAACACCTTTCTGGACTTTCTTCGAGTGATTATCGCAAACATCATCACAACAATCGGTCAACTGCAGTGACATCATCTAACTCGTCGATTGTGTGTTGTGTACGTAATGGATATAATGATTAATAAACCTTTTTTCGTTAAAAGTTTGGCAATTTTGGATTTTTAAGATTTTGTACAAATCCTTACATTTAGGTTAAGGACGATCCTGTAATACTATCCTGTAAAATCTTCATAATGATCCGATCCCAGCGAGTGAGGAGTCGATATTTGTGCATTGAAAACAGGAGACTGTTCTACACAGATGACCCGATGTCCACTTCATCGCTCTCGAGAGTCTGACATGAAACTCTATTTGAGGAAGCTGCTCGATCCAGACATCGCCTACAAAAATAGCAACGCTAATGACACCGGTTTTCAGCTGCCGTGTTCGAAAGACCAGAAACAAAGTGATGGGAACAAAGTGTGGAAAAACCACAATAAAAACAACAACGGGAATATCCAAATAAGAGTCAAAGAAGTGATTTCCAAATCCAGTGTCTTTCGGTTTGTACATTCTCACATGCTTCATTTGCGTCATTTGTAATAAAAAAATAAAAACATTTGTCCCTGTTGGCTCATACCATGTTTCATTTACCCAAAGACATCATGTGTGGATTGATTTCAAAGAAATTACTCTTTGAATTGTACCTTTCATTCACATTTATGTGACGCCTACCAAAACTATCCAGGCTGTCCACACCCCTGATGCTACATTAGATTATGAAAAGGAAATTCCATGATTTAGATGTTTTTTTGCAGGTCAGTCTTCACCAAAAAGTGTTTACACATCTATCCATCCATTTATCCTTCCAGGAAGACATTCACTGCTTTAGATGTTTTAGGACTGTCAGAATAATATGTAATTATTTTTGATGATTATTTCATTGATAAACACAATGAAGCTCCTTGGTCTATGGCCTGACGAAATAATTCATTCTTTATTTAAATACTAAATATTTAAAACAATTAAAACCAAGATTACATTAACGCAATCTGACAGCCCTAGAACATACAGTACATATTGCTTGACTCCTCCCCCCTCCACACCCCTTTCTCAGGTGCACTCTCTCTGGCCACTCCAGGTATCAGCCAAGCCAAGGTACTCTGGATTTTCCGCTGTAGAACTCACAAAGCCGTTCACCTGCCGGGGAGGTGAAGTGGTTCCGGCTGCTGAAGGCCCACCTGGAACTTTAGCCACAAGATCCAAGTAATATGGATTATCAAAAGCAGGAGAAGTGGGCACCAGGTACTCAGGGTTCTCCACACTGCGTCCAGCGCTGATGCCATTGTGTAAACGCCTTTCGGTGGATTTACGCGGCAGCGTGTTCGCTCTCTCTGACTGAATATTCTGATTTACATACTCTAAAATGAGATAAAGAGGAAAAACATGTCACACGCTATGAAGTGCACCATATTTTCTTGTTTTTTGCAGAAATCTTTACTTATAATTGAACTTTAGTGAAAAAAAAACCAGCTCAAACTGTGAATAAAGTGGAAATTCTGGCGTGCGAGCTGCCGTGTAGTTTATCTCAACAGAGGAGAGAGACGTTTATTAATTTTGACTGTGCCAAAAGACATTAGAATTTACTTACTGCTGTAACCGAAAGTACAATTTAAACAAATCCTTCACATTCCTTTATATTTTATGCAAAACAGCAAAATGTTTCCCACAATCCAGTGATTTTTTTCCCCCAGATTTTATTACTTCAACCTGGTACTGCTTCAAGTTTATTCTTAAAGTATTTTGACTTTTAATTAACTTTATGGTAAATGTGGCACTAAAGCTCTGTCATAATGACTTGAATGTCTATAACATAAAAAAATGACCCCTAATATTTTTTTACTAGCTAGTTTACTACAGGAATTATAGCTACTGAATTATGTGGTTAGTCAAAAAGTTTAACATGTATCCTTATTCACCTGGTTGTCTGTGTGCTTTACGTGGCAATGAATGTGATGGGTAATTTATCGGCCCGTCCACTTCCAAATCTCCATCCATGCACCCAGGGAAAGTTGGGTCCTTACTGTAGCGTCCAGGACTGGAGGGAGTCTCATCTCTACCCCCGTCCAGAAAAACGGAGTCTGACTGGCCACCAGCGGAGCAATAGGACTGGCTTCTGGCTAGCGAGCGGTACTGAGAGCCTCCCCAGTTTCCATTGGCTGTCGCTCCGACAGGAAGTGTCGGATATAAACGTCCTAATGTGCTGACCGATGAATGCATGCTCCGCCCGCTCGGCACAGCTTCCGTATCAAGTCCCAGGTCTGTGCTCTAATTAGTTAAGACCACCGAAAGAAATTTAATGTGAACAGTGTATAGGCAAAATGAAAAATTATTTTATCTAAATATATTTGAAGTAAAAATGTCAAGAGAGAAGATTATCTGACCCTGTGTGAGTGATGTCTGTTCAGTCCATTCTGCTGGTTCTCGAAGAATCCGGGTTGTGGCACCAAATATTCCTCTGCATCCAGTAGTTCCTTCACATTGCCTCCTTCTTCTTCAAGCAATGTGCGATAGAACTTACTGTCCACCAGGCTTGACAGACTCATCTGCTCATCATTCTAAAAAGATGTAAGAATTTTAGACTTACAAGTTTTTTTTGTAGTCCTACATAGCCACATAGTTTGGAAATGGGTCTAGTGAAGTAATACTCATCACTGCCTAGCAAACATCTCATGCATTGTCCAATGTTTATGTTAACTGTGTAAGGTGCTTAAAGCGTACATACTGGAATAACGACGTAGCGTGGTGGATCTCGTGCCATGGTGCTAAAGTTATTTACCAGCTCCTTGAATCTGGGCCGACACTCAGGATCAATCATCCAGCCTATTGATCAGAGATCAGTTGAGATCGAAGAAATTTTTTGTAGCACACTGAAGTTTAAACTTGCCAGATTTGTCCAAGTTTATCGGTTATACAGCTAACACAACGGATTTGACACTAACCCGCAACTGTGCTGACATTAAAAGGGCTGACATTAGATTCTGCAGCGAACATCTTTATACTCAAGACTCACACTTGACCATGATCATGTAGACATCAATAGTGCAGATGAGGGGCTGAGGAAGACGCTCTCCTCGCTCCAGCAGCTCTGGAATATCTCGCGCTGGGATGAGATCATATGGCTTCATGCCAAAGGTCATCAGCTCCCACACGGTCACTCCTAAAATTAAATTGCATCAGGAACAGTTTTATTAAGGATGTGACTATTAAAACCCAATAGACCTTTCTTTTAAACTCTATTTTATTTATTGTCCCAATACGAACCGTAGCTCCACACGTCGCTCTGGTGAGTGAACTTCCTGTGAAGTATCGACTCCAAAGCCATCCACTTAATAGGCACCTGCAGGACGTGGGGTCAAATTAGCAAAATCGACAACACACACCTACACATGCATGCATGTGCACGCGCACACACAAACACACACACACACCTTTCCACCATCTGCATGGTACTCTGTCTCGTCTATGTCCAGGAGGCGAGCCAGGCCAAAATCTGTGATCTTCACATGGTTGGGATTCCTCACCAAAACATTCCGGGCTGCCAGATCTCTATGGACCAGTCTGGCATCCTCTAGGTAACTCATTCCCTGTTGATGTTAATACACACACAAAAACACAAACGCACACACACACTTGCTTAAATGATGCAAACTGAGATTCCGGTCTAATTGAATACTGCGTTTTATGGCTAATGTCTTTCTGACTGTATTTTTCACCACACTTCCGTTGAAACCTGTAATCTGATTGGTTGAAAACATCGATACATACAGTTGTGCCGGAAACTCACCTTGGCAATCTGCACACACCAGTTGAGGAGGTACTGTGATCCGATGCGGTCCTTGTTCTCTCGAACGTAATCCAGCAGGCAGCCGTATGGCATGAGCTGAGTGACCAGCTGCACCGTAGAGGTCAAGCAGATTCCCAGTAATCGGCACACATACGGACTGACCACACCTGCCATCACGTATGCCTCCTACACACACACACACACACACACACACACACACACACTGTTTACATTACACTATGTGCACGACTTGATATGAAAAGTAGCCAAAACAACAATAGTTGACACTGAATTAAATGTTACCAATAATAGGTAGCTTTGAATGTAGCAAAAAAAAAAAAAAAAAACGTCTACAGAGCCATACAAAGCACTAACTCACGTCTAGAATTTCTTTGTTAGCTTTAGGGGATGTGTTCTCACGCAACACCTTAATGGCCACAGGGATCTTCATGGTTTCTTCGTCAGGAGTCCAGACTCCCTGCAAACATAAACAAAAAAATAAAGATCTTTATCTAGAAAACAAAAAAAACATGCTAATATATACATTGCTATTATTAAAAACATCATATAAATTAAGATAATCTTGGTCTCAGATAATAAATAACAATTTAAAGTAGTAGCGGTAGCCTTTCATTTTAATTTGGGGACTCCAGCAATAAACTTGCTTCTTTCATAGGTTGCCTGCTTTACCTGAATGGGGCATGTTTTATTTATAGAAGCACTGACACATAACTAACTCTGCCCTGTTTGGTTCAGTGGTTATCCCACTGATTTGGTGCTTGTGCTGACCTTGTAGACAGTTCCAAAAGCTCCAGATCCGAGAACTCGCAACTTCTTCAGTTCTGTTTCCTTCAGGATGCGCATCTGAGCTTGATTGGGCTGAACTCCACTGGGTGTCAGGGGCTCTACCAGCTACAGGCAGGGACGAAAAAATAGTAAAGCTTAAATGAAGGATTGCTCAAACTGACTATTCCTGAAGCTGCAGGTTTGACGGTGACCGTGACATGTGTGGAATCTGCCACGACGAGTCACATTCTCACAAACCTACATTCCACACACCAATACTGCCCAGCTGACCTCCCTTTTTCCTTATATGGTTATTAATTCCTGTTAGCTGTTAGGTTTAGGGTGTTTCATGGAATCGTTAGTCACATGACAATTATGTGGTAAGCTAAGTTTTTAAAGTTTACTTGATTAAATCTGTGTAATTAAACCAAAAATTTTGTCAGTGTGGATTAAGCCTTAATTAATAACCAGCTTTTACTTAGCATCCATCTTACACAGTAATATTTTTTTTTCTCTGACCTCGTGCTCCTGCAGGCGTCTCCTCAGTGTCTCCTTCTTCTTCAGCTTTTTTTGCCGACACAGATAGAAGACAAGCAGACCCAGCAGGATGATGACGAGAATGACGCCACCAATCGCTGCTATCATCGTCCCGGGCCTGTCGATGTCGACAAATACATGACAACATTCAATTTTTCTAGTGTCTTACGGGTGTCCAGGTTAAAAACGTACTTATTTAATCAAGCATTTTGTATTGATTCCCCTTAGATAAAGGAGCAGATCTGGGGGACTCATGGGTGTTGAGTATTATGGTGATCTGGTATGTTTAGATGCTGTCTTCCCCTCTCTTATTGATCACGGTGTTGATGATGAGAGCGGCTGGTTGCTTAACATATCAGGGAGCCCTCATGTCTGTGTTTCCCTCTGGTTCTCCTTTTAGTTATGCTGACCTAGTTAGTCTTGCCGGAGTCCATCCTTGCACTCTACATTATTCATTTAATCAATCCAATTGTGTGATCCAATGTGATTACATTGTCACTTAACTGTTTTCCTTCTTTTTGCCTTCCTTTCCCTCTCTCTCTTTCTCTCTCTCTCTCTCTCTCCTCTCATCTCTCTCTCTCTCTCTCACTGTTGAGTTACATACGCCACAACGGAGCTGCCGGTGATCCAGTCCCCACCTCCGACCCCGTCCTGTGGGTCCCTTCCCTGTGACCAGCCCAGCAGATGATGCATCAGCGGGCGATCTAGGATGACCCACTTCGCCATAAAGACGCTCCGGCTGCTTGCTAAGGACTGATGATTATAGTTGTTTACACACACACAAACACACACGATGTAACCTCATGATCCCTGCTACCTGTTTTCACCCAAATGAGGATGGGTTCCCTGTTGAGTCTGGTTCCTCTCAAGGTTTCTTCCTATCTCATCTCAGGGAGTTTTTCCTTGCCACCGTCGCCCCCGGCTTGCTCATCAGGGACAAACTGATTTCTGTTTAATTCTGTCTCATAATTTCTTCAATTGTAAAGCTGCTTTGTGACAATCACCATTGTAAAAAGCGCCATACAAATAAAACTGAATTGAATTGAATTGAATTTTACAGTCAGTATACCATGTAAACATTTAGTAACGTAAAGAGTCGGAATAATAGGCAAAACAAAAACTAACTTGTTTAATCAACATTATCAGTAAATGGATAAAATCTTTGAGAGCATTTGGGGGTGGCCCTAAGACTGCTGCAGTGCTCACATGAACCAGAAAAGAAAAATGGATAAAGGTACCAAATTTCCACACAAAAAAAATGTTTCTGCTGGTACTCAGAATATGTGAGCGAAGCAGGGGTAGAACAATTTAACAACAAGTTTTTTCGCTCCGAGCGTGTTTACTTAATGCTCCATCACGAACTTAAATCATTTTAATGGCCCATAACTCAACAAATTCACATGTTGATAAACAGTTAAAAACCACCGATTGAACACAATAAAATAGTCAGTTATAATAAAAATGTTTACGGTGGAGCATTACTAAGGCACTAATTATTTCATGGCATGAACACATAGCGAGAAGAAAGTAAAGAGTGGGAAAATAAATATCTGGAGTGGAGCGATTTTAACATTTTTTGAGTGCTGCTCTACTCAGATCACATATTATGGTACATGTTTATAAAGGAAAAAAAAGATGTATAAATGTTAACATGCTCTTTTTATTGTGTATTTTACCGTTGCCCACAACATAACTTTACTAAACTTTAAAAACTTAGTACCAATATATATAAATAAACATTTATTTTTTCATTCTTTATGCTGTGTAAAAAAAACTTACCCAGTTTTCTGGGGAACTGGACATCCTCGGTCATCCATGGTACAGCTATCAAAATAACAAATATAAGCAACACTACAAACAACAGAACATAATTCTTGCATGTATAATGGTAGAGGATTTATATGTCTACAACATTAACATTAAGACAGCAACTTATGTTTAAAAATAATGTCAATATTTACATGAAAAACATAGCGTATGTTGTGGATTATCAGGATGTGCTATGAAGTTCGTGCAAACTATGGTTTTTTTTGTGTAAGTTTTTTTTTCTCCTTATTATACAAGTTTCTAAAGTAGCACTTGATCCAGCATGTCCCATTAGTTTAAAAGCATTTCTTCAGGCTAAAATTTCAGGACGCTAAAAATGTGTGCAAATGATACAGCCAAGTTTTTGAAAACATTACGTACATTACAAGTATAAGGTAATGTGTATAATAATAACTGGTTCGTAATTACAAAAATTCTGTTCTGTTTGAAAAGCATGTGCTTTTTATAAATATTAATTTACTACTATCAATTAACTGAATAACATTTGGGAGATATATCCTAAACTGTTGTGGTTAATATGTGTGCATTTTCGGGGAGATTTTCTTACGAGACGGTGCAGTTGGTGGTGCAGGGAACACAGTGTCCACTCTCGTTGGCGTATTTCCATATGGTGTGCTGTTCCTCTTTTACGCCGCTGGGGCAGCGCTCCACGCAGGTGTCCCCGTCCTGAAAGTGCACACACTCCACACACTGGTTTGCTCCCTATATTTGAAACAAAAAAAGGGTAAGTCAAATAAAAGCAATTTACTTTAGTATCTAAATAACTGAGTGTTGTTTTGTTTTAATGTCTTACAGGGCCGTTGCAGGAGGCGGAGGCGTTGATAAGTCGACACTCTGAGTGACAGGAAACGCACAAAGATCCGTTGATGAACTCTCGGATGGCACTACACACACACACACACACACACACATTAGTTGTACTAATTGTTAGAAAAAAAATTGTTACAATATCATTGAAACATTTAAAATAGACTCATTTGAAACTGACCCATGCTGGATGTTGCACTGTTCCACACACTCCATATTGCGCTGAAATGACTTGCACGCCATACACTGCTTCGGCCCGGGACCCCAGCAGCTTCCATTCGCACAAAGCGAGTCACACACATGACCCTCAGCCACTGAATTACAGAAACAAACGCAGGCGTGAATTTCTCAGATGGCAAAACCTGAATATGGTTTATACTGAATTTTAAAAGAGGACATGTGCACTGGATTATTTTTTTGTTACTTCTGCTATGGCTTAAAAAGATTTAAAAACTTTTTGTTGGAGAGTGTGTGGAAAAAGTGGGTGAGTGTGTGTTCCTCGTTTGTGTGAGATACATGTGACTGTAAGAGTGTGAGAGAGTGGGAGTGTATGAGTGTGTGTGAAGCTGTGTAAGAGGGCGTGACAGGGTGTGAATGTGGGAGAGTGTGTAGGTATAAGAGTTTGGGTGTGACAAGATCTGTAAGTGAGTAAGTGTATGAGAGTGTAAAATTGTGTGCAAGAGTGTGTATAAGAGTGAGTACTTACATAACAGTGTGAGGTTGGCTGAAGACATGTTAAAGTCTGTGACAAGGTGTGTGTGTGTGGAAGAAGTGTATGAAAGTGTGTAAAAGTGTGTATGTGCTTGCAACTTTGTGTGTGTGTGTAAGAGGGTGCTTACAGAGTGCACAAGAAAAAGTGTGAAGAGAGGTAATGCAAGACAAAGTGTGTGAGAGAGAAAGGGTGTGCAAAAGAGAGGGAAAGTGTGGCACAGGTTACCACAGGTGTCAGGGTCGCGATTATTGTTGCTGATGAGGTTGAGCTCCTGATTCGGGTAAAGCAGTTTAGACCAGGGCAGAGACGACGTGTAGCACAGTTTGAAGTTGTTGTAGATAAGGACAAGGCCGCCACTAACACGGCGCAGAGAGCGCAGACCGAGAGACTCGATGTGAAGAGACTGAACTCCCAAAGAAAACACCCCCCTAACATCAAAAAAGGGAGAGGGAGACACTTTTAATTTTCTTTTTTTTCAGTGTAATATTCAGAAAGAAGATGATCTGGATTTATTTAACGTCTCAAAATTTGCCAGATTTTTTTCTGAACAGAAGCACTTGGGTTTTTTCAGGGCAAAAATGCTGACTGAAAAAAGAAATAATTTTTTACTTTTCTATCAAAATTAAAATTCTGCATTGTACAAAGAAATTAAATAAACGCTTATATAACTAAGATATTAGGCTTAGTTTAACAAAATGGTGGTCATCCTAAGTAATTAAGAGCTTATAAAATAGCAATGAATCCAGTGGACCATATATCTGTTTAACTTTTGGGTTTAAATGATGTATATCTGATCATAAAGAATTTTATAACTAGCATCAAATTCATAAAAGCGAGGTTCTTATATGGAATAAATAAACTATGACTTAGATCACACATGCTGAGGATGATTGACAGCACATACTTGTAAAGCATTCGTCCTCTGATGACCTTCAAGTTTTCAAAGACACTGAGATCGCTCATGTTCTCTGGCCAGGCATCCATGTACAAGTAACCTGGAGAGAAAACTCTTGTGAATCCTAGGTTTTTAAATTTACAGACTTTCACATATAAACAAACACCCGCACATATACTAGCACTTAAATATTACATATACACAGACTCACGTCTCACACAGACAATTGCACAGGCCCTTGCACTCAGACATCACATATACACAAAACTCACACAAATAATCACACTCAAACATTATATATATATATATATATATATATATATATATACAGACACTTACACAAACTCATACAAATAATCACACTCAAACATTACATATACACAGACACTCGCACAAACTCATACAAATAATCACACTTAAACATTACGTATACACAGACATTTGCACAGACTTACACAATCGCACAGACACTCGCACAAGCTTGCACGCCCTAAAGAGAGCAGGCTGAAAAATAAAGCGCAGCTGGAGGAAAACTAAACTAGAGGTATTTCGTATTGCCTGGTGGGAAAGTATAAGTACAAGTAGACTATCCTTCAGAAAAGCATTAAAAACTGCTAGATCTAATTAATCTCTCCTAGAAGAAAACTAACATAACCCCAAGTATTTATTGAATACAGTGACTAAATTGACGTAAAATAAAAGCATCAACAGATGTTGACATTTCCCCACAGCACAGCAATGATGGCTACTTTAATTCCAAGATCGATACTATAAGAGAGAAAATTGTGAACATGCAGCAAACAGCAGCAGTATTGCATTATATTTCCATTGTGGAACAATTCCACTTTTTTGTTACTATATGAGAGGAAGAACTTTATAAACTCTTAAAATCATCTAACATCCAACAACATGTATGTTAGACCCTATTCCATCTAAGCTCCTAAAAGTGATAATTCCTGAAGTTATGGGTCTGCCTCTGAATATAATTATCATTGTCATTAGGATGTGTCCCCAAAACATTTAAACTGGCTGTTATTAAGCCGCTTATTAAAAAGCCACAACCTGATCCCAAAAATCTAGTTAATTACAGACCGATCTCAAACCTTCTATTTCTGTCCAAAGTACTAGAAAAGGTAGTATCATCACAATAAACTTTCTTCTTACAGAGAAATTAAATTTAGATTTATATTTCATCATAGTACTGCTTTAATTAGAGCTACATTACCGGCTACTACCAGCTAATATTGGTTTTCCTGATTAGTGCTATTGGACCTCAATGCTGGGTTTTACACTGTGGACCACAACAATTGCACAATATTGCACAATATTGCTGTTAATTTGCACATTCCTGTCTTACCCGCACATTTTACAATCTCGTTGGCGTTGTTGTTTTGTGAAATTCTGTGTTTTGTGTAGCACCGGGGGTCCTGGAGAAACTTTATATTATTTCACTGTGTACTGCATCTGCTATATATGGCTGAAATGACAATAAAGCTCCTTGAATTTGAACATTCTTTTAAATAGATTAGAAAGCTTTGTTGGTATTAGTGGAAGTGCGTTAGCATGGTTTAAATCATGCTTATCTGAGCACCAACAGTTCGGGCAATGAATGAAGAGGTATCATATCACTCGCAAGTAAAGTATGGAGTACCCCAAGGCTCAGCTCTAGAACCGTTACGTTACATGCTACCCTTGGGCTATATTGGTAGGAAACATTGTGTTAGCCTTCATTGCTTTGCTGATGACACTCAGCTATACATTTCTTTAGCTATATTTTTTCTTTCGCAGCCCGGCAAAACTTACATATTCCAAAAACAGAATGCAGTGTCAATATAAAATACTGGATGACAAATAATTTCTTACTGCTGAATCCTGAAAAAACAGTGATGTTAATTATTGGACATAAAGCTCATGTTGTAATAATCTAGATATCTATCCAACATTTTGTGGCTGCTCCATCAACTGTTCATCGTTAGTTATGAACTTAGGTGTGCTTTTTAACAACAATCTTTCCTTTGAGAGCCACATTTTTAGCATTTGCAAAAATGCATTTTATCATCTTAAAAATATATCTAAATTACAACCTATGCTCTCGAGGTCAAATGCAGAAATGTTAGTTCATGCGTTCATGACCTGCGTTCATGCGTTCATGAAGATTAGATTATTAGATTATAACGCTTTATTGGACGGTTGTTCTACGCTAATAAACAATCTCCAGCTGGTTCAAAATGCAGAAGCCAGGGTTCTTACTTGAACCAGAAGGTATGATCATATTAGCCCAATTCTGTCAACATTGCACTGACTCCCTATTTAATATCGAATAGATCTGATAATCTTGTTAATTACTTATAAAGCCCTTAATTCTTTAGCACCTCAGTACCTGAATGAGCTTTTACCCTGTTATAGTCCTCCACACCCGCTGTGCTTTCAAAGCTCTGGCAATCTGATAATATCTAGAATAACAAAATTTACTGCAGACGGCAGATACTTTTCTCATCTAGTGCCCAAACTGATCAGGAGGCAGACACATTCTGTCAGTTTAAAACTAGATTAAAGACCCATTTTTTAAACCTGGCTTACACATAATACACACATTTTAATCATTCAAATCCGTTAAAGGACTGTTGGGCTGCTATAATCAGGTCAACCGAAACCGGGAACACCACCAATAACACACAATATATTTGTCCACGATACCCAATATACACCGTTGCTGCCAGATTCAGTCTGTATCCAGCACAGTTGGTGGATCAGCACTTGGAAACAATAAGGCACTTTACCCAGTGATAACCTTGTTTTCTACATGGCCATCTGGACAAGACCACAGAAACTGCAGCATGGGTAACCTACTGGTTTGTCTGGTCAGAGGAGAACTGACCGCTGACTGAGCCTCTATCAAGGTTTTTTCTCCATTCCGTCACTAATGGATTTTTGCTTTCTCTGGCTTGCTTACTTGGGAACTCTTAATTTGCAGATATTAATCAAATTAAGTGTTTTAGTGAGTTTTTAATAATGTGTATTTTGATGTGATTCTGTAAATGTGCTTTAACACAATCTCAAATGTTAAAAGCGCTATATAAATAAAGGTGACATAGCTTGATGTTGCGCAGGTACTCGTACGCATATACACAGACAGTCGCACTCAAACATAACATATACACGGACACTCGCACAATCAGACTTACAGACACTTACACTCAAACATTACATATAGACAGATACATTTACCATTTAACTTGCACATTTACCAGCTTTCTCTTACATACCCACACACACACATTTACAAACGCTTAGCAAAGTCACACAATGCTCTCACACAT
Organism: Bagarius yarrelli; assembly: GCA_005784505.1. Taxonomy (NCBI): domain Eukaryota; kingdom Metazoa; phylum Chordata; class Actinopteri; order Siluriformes; family Sisoridae; genus Bagarius; species Bagarius yarrelli. The sequence continues at coordinate 153,474 of VCAZ01000036.1, forward strand.
ACATACAGTGCCTTGAAAAAGTTTGCATAACCCTTTAACATTCATATTTTGTCACCTTACAACCACAAAATGTATTTTATTGAGATTTTTTGTGATGGACCAACACAGAGTAGCACATAATTGTAAAGTTGAAAAAATGATATACGGTTTTCAAAATTTAAAGCAAATAAAAATCTGAAAAGTGTAGCGTGCATTTGTTTGCCCCCTGTACTCTGATACCCCTAAATAAAATCTAGTGCAATCAATGCCTTTAGAAGTCCCCAAATTAGTTCACAGAGTCTGCCTATGTGTAATTTAGTCTCAGTATAAATACACCTGTTCTGTGAAGGCCTAGGTGGTTTTTTAGAGAACACCAAGTGAACAAACAGCATCATGTTGACCAAGGAACTAACCAGACAGGTCAGGGATAGGGTTATAGAGTCTAAAGCAGGGTTAGGTTATAAAAAAATATCCCAAGCTTTAAACATCTCAAGGAGCACCATTCAATCCATCATCCAAAAATAGAAAAAGTATGGCACAACTGCAAACCTACCAAGACATGGCCGTCCACCTAAACTAACAGATAGAGCAAGAAGAGCCTATTGTCACTCTGGAAGAGCTGCAGAAATACACAGCTTAGGTGGGATAATCTGTTCAAATCCGGCTTTATGGAAGATTGGTAAGAAGAAAGCCATTGTTCAAAGAAAGATATAAGAAGTCAATTTTGCAGTTTGTCACAAGCCATGTAGGGGACACAGCAAACATGTGGAAAAAGGTGCTCTGGCCAGATGAGATCAAAATTTAACTTTTTGACCTAAATTTAGAGCGCTATGTGTGGCAGAAAAGTAACACTGCTCATCAACCTGAACATACCATCACTGTGAAACATGGTGGTGGCAGCATCATGCTGTGGGGATGCTTTTCTTTAGCAGGGACAGAGAAGCTAGCCAGAGTTAATTGGAAGATGAATGGAGCTAAATACAAGGCAATCCCGGAAGAAAATCTGTTGGAGGCATAAGACTTGAGACTGGGAAGGAGATTCAACTTCCAGCAAGACAATGACCCTAAACATACATCCAGAACTACAATAGAAGGGTTTGGATCAAAGAATATTCAAGTTTTAGAATGGCCTGGTCAAAGTCCAGACCTAAATCCCATTAAGCATCTGTGGCAAAAATTTTCGCACACGCTTCCCTACAAAGTATTTACGGAGGGGGCTTAACATTTTAAAAGCCATTTTCGTTTGTGGCTGTAAGGTGACAAAATGTAAAAAATGTTTAGGGGGTATGAATACGTTTCAAGGCACTGTACAAACAATATTCATGTTGCCTGATGTGTATAGCGAAGTCATCTGTATATCAAATCTACCTGTGATCTCCTCTAGAGTTCGGAACACCTCGAGGTCGCTTGACTGCAGGCCTGATAAATTACTGTGAAGGTCCCTGTAAAAGACACATACACCATTTTATTATTGTAAAGAATACATGGCTTTTTGTCACTGATGACTAAACAGTCAATTTTGTAGAGTCAATTCCTAATGCCAGTTTCTGATCTCACACTTGAAATGAGTGTGTAAGGAAGGCCAGACTGCCGTAGATCTTCTTACAGCCCTGGAAAGAAGCGATGTTGGAGGAGTTCACAGCTGTTATTCCCTGAAGGTTTCCCATTCCAAGACCGTAGCACACTAAGCCACCACACACACAGAAAAAAACAACAACATTAGTTTACATTTTACTGCTCCATATTTACTATCAGACTAACAAAACAGAAGAGAAGGGGCTTGCTCAGGGGCCCAAAAGCGGCAGCTTTGTGGTGCTGGGAATTAAACCCATTATCTTCTGAATCAGCAGTTTAAAACCTTGTCCACTCTGCTCTTCCTTCCCCCTTTTTATACACAGTACTAGACATACTCGTACCTTTTGGACACTCCCCTTCGCATTTCTCACATTTCTGTGTCTCCTGACCATCTGGTTGAACATTGATGACCTCCTGATTGTCTTTAGGGCAAACCATTGTGCACGCTACAGCCATAGCCAAATAGTTATCTTTAAAAAAAGTGAAAAAAAATATTACTACATAAACATAAATAATAAGAAAGATAACATTTATTTTAACATAAAGAAATGGTAACTAATTTAAACAAATAGGACACTTTACTTGGACACTTCTTCACACAGGTGGCACCGAAGCTGAACTTCTTGTTGGGGTTCGGTTTGGACTGATAAGTCACCTGATCATAGATGGAGGGACCAGGGCAGTTTTCTTTGCACGTTCCACTGTCATTAAAGTGGCGACAAGCCTAAAGGGAAAGGCAAAAAAAGATATAATCTTACTCAGAGTTTAGGATCAAACATCCTAAAATACAAAAAGGAAACACGCACCAGACAGTCTGAGTCTTTGGGGCCGGTGCAGCCCGCAGCACACTGCACATGACAACAGTCGCTCGCATCCAGACCTTTACATCGCTTACAGCCTGACGTACAGCGCACATTGGTCACTAAAAACACAGGGATCAGTAATCTTTATTCAGTAGAACAGCCAAATTTTCATATAAAATTTTAAATTCATCTTTGCCGACAAAAATGGTAATATCTATTATATTTATATTATGTGATGAGATTTAGCTTCACTCGACATTGCAAAGCACCTGCTACAGGAAATCTCTCTATTTTCATTTTCTTTCGAAAGATTATTGGCTCACTCTAATGCATATAACTGTCTATTGACACCAGTATGCAAATGAGCAATAAGAATGTGCCACTACTCTAGAGAGTAAGTGGCTGACTGCCAGTACTGCATCGAACTGCTGGTGCACGTCCTGAGAGCTCTTAGCAACATAGCACGCAGTAGCTTCAGGGTTGGAACTGCATGATGATGACTGTGGTGGCTTGGCACAGTCAGCCACCCTTTTTGCTCATGTAGACTGTTTACCCCTGGTGGGGGAGGCAGTTGCCATCAATCTGTGCCCATTTTCACTGTGGACTTTCACTGGGTACCAGCCGCGGCCTGCCGTGCAGCCGTGCAGAGCCACAGCTCACCTAGGCAATAAAGAGTATGCCACTAATAGGGAGGTGGCATCTACTGTTCAGGCCATGGCAGTGCTCCGGGTGTTCCAGGCCAAGCTCCTTCAGGCTCTGGATGATGGCACCACCAACGTCCTCCCCAAGCCCCCCCAAGACCCCATAGACCAAGGCTACGAGTCATGTAATGCCCAGGCAGTGTTCTCAGCAGCAGCCAGTAAGGTTTCGTCACGGGCTCAAAGGTGAGAACAAGAAAGTGGCCAGCTTTAGGAAAGAGATGGCGTAACCAGAGAGGGAGCTCGTGCATTTTCATAACGACATGAGACATTCTAAAGTAAAATTAATTACTACATTTTTTATGAGATAGGAGGTTCTTGATCTCCTTGAGAAAGGAGCGGTGGAGTGAGTTACCCCAAGCAAGCTACAGATGGGATTCTACAGCCGCTACTTACTGGCCCCCAAACGGACAGGAGGGTTTCATCCGAATTTGGATCTGAGACCAGTTAACAGAGTGCTTATTAATGCTTATTCAGGATGTTAACAGTAAAACAGATCCTGGTGCAGATAGACCGTGGGAATAGTTTTCATATCTGGACCTAAAGGAAACATACTTTCACATTCAGATCGCTTAGCATTACAGGCGTTTCCTGAGGTTTACCTTTGAATGTGTGGCATACCAATACTCAGCCCTTCACTTTGGGTTGGCTCTAGCGTCACATGTATTCTTTACGGGCCACGAATGCAATGCTTCTCCCCCTCCTAACGAGGAGGATGTGCATTCTTAATTATTTGAATGACTGGCTCATCCCAGTCAACTCGCAGCAGGTGTTAGTCACCCACTTGCACGCGCTGGTCAGCCACTTACAGTCACTGGGGCTGTGCGTAAACAGAAGAGTGTCCTCGAATCAAGTCAGTCTACAACATCTGGAAGTATGTTCTAACTGGATGGAGATGCTCACCCGACTGTCTCAGCAGCGCAAAGCGCTCATCTTGTCGACCTTCAATCTTATAAGACAGGGCAGTTATACAAGGAACTGTACAACTGGAAAGTTCCCTTTGAGGGCAGTGAAGTCGTGTGTGGTCATTACAACAGACACATCGACCCAGGACTGGGAAGCCATCTGTGAGAACATGCCTGGAATTCAACACGGTATTTTTCACTTTAATATTTTTCGGCCACAGGTATAGCAGCAGGTACTGATTCGTACCAACAACACGGCTGTGGTTTTATACACAAATTTCCAGGGTGGTGTGCATTTTGGGCGTCTGCGTGAGGGCTGCACACCTATTGATGTGGATGGATCGCCAACTGCTATTCATCAGAGCAGTGCACATCAAAAGGGGGCACTCCACAGGAAAAGTGGAGGCTGCATCCCAGGTCTGTCCTAATGATCTGGAGCTGCTTTGGTGAGGCATTTGGAGTTTGGGTTCCCCCAGTGAAAATCCTGGTTTTAGCCAAGATTAGGGAGAAGAGAGCGTCTGTGATCCTTGTAGCTTAGAACTGGCCAAATCAGCCTTGGTTTCCAGACCTGAGGAAGCTCCTAGTGGCCTTCCGGCTGATTCCTATAAGGAGCTACTTACTGTCTCAGGTAAAAGGCATGGTCTGGCATGCAAGCTCAAAGCTGTGGAGCCCACATGTGTGGTTGCTTAAAGGCCGCTAAAAAAAACTAGATGCTCTGGGTGCACAGGCATTTGGCATGCTGGAGAAAGCCAGAGCCCCATCTACAAGGATAATGCATGCTTTAAAGTGGCTTAGTTCACTAAATAGTGTCGCGGAGCCAGCCTCGACCTAAACAACTGCAGACATACTCTGCTTTCTTCAGTACAGGCTGAATAGTGGGTCCCTGGCCTTCACCCTTAAGGTGTACAAAGCAGCCTTTTCCACTTTTTGCCCATAGATGGGCAATAGATCGGCAAGCATGCACTTATGGTTAGATTTCTTGAAGAGTCTCAATGGCTTTTCCTGTCTGCCTTCATTACCTCTTTGGGACCTGTAGTTGGTGCTGTGAGTCCTTTGCCAGCCTCCCTTTGAGCCCTAGGCATCTTTTGCAGTTAAGGAGGTCTCACTTAAAATGTTTTTATGCTTAACCCTAGCAACGACATCTTGTGGCCTGTCTAAAAAATTAGGCGTAAGACCGTTACCACAGCAGTGCGGAAGAGATGATTTAACAATTTTGCTTACATGTAAAATAGCTTCATTTGCTCTAACTGATACACTTTATAAAAATAAAGATGCTTTTTTAGTTCAGTATGGTTTTTATCATTGTGTCAAAAACAGAAGTATAAACATGAATAACTGTCGAATTTGCATACAGCATAACAGTCACAAGTAGGCAATTGATCCTAATCAGCATCGGTTCTAAAAAAAATCAGTCAATCTACAGAAGTGTAAAAGAAACCCAAGACAGTAAAAAAAAAACTAGAATAGTAAAGAAATGGGATTGCTATAAATAAAAATTAATGTGTAAAGAATGTGTAAAAACATTTTTCTGAATTCCATTGTGTGGAAACAAATTCTGACTGTATAAAGTAAGGTAAAAAAAAAAAAAAAATAAAAAGAAATACGGAAAAAGATAAAGACAAACTGATGGTATAAATAATAAAATAAGTGTAAATAGAAAGTGAATTTATGTACAAAAACGAGAGCAAACATGCATTATAGAATTAAAAAAATCTAGACTTGTAATAAGACTTGAAGTGGATAGAACATTGTAAAGAAAAAGGCAAGCTAAGAATATTATCTAGCAAAAAAATCTGGTAGTTTAATGAATATTTGATTATGTAAAGTAACGCTTATAGTGTAAATAAACTATTATAGTGTAAAAAAATATAATGTAAAAAATTTTTTATATCTATTAGGGCATATCATATGTAAATGCTCACATGTTTGGCAGTCTGCTACATTTGGGCCCCAGCAGCCCCTGGAGTTGCATGACTGAGGACAAGCTGGACCTGTAAAAAAAATAGCATAAAAGACACATATTATGATACGTCTTACCTTTAAAATACAGGCCTTGTAATATCCTGTAAAGCTGATACAGGCCACCCCACATTTGGAAATTTGATTTGGGGCCCCTGCTGTAAAGTTTACAGTTCATGCTTACAGTAAGGTGCTGCTGACTGTAGATGCTGCAGTTTTTCATTTAGATCCTGGTCGGCCATGATGTCCTTCCAGGTGATCGACTTTGGGTTTGGAAAACATAGCAGGGGGTTTCCCTTGATGTAAACATCACCCAGTAAAATCTCTAAGGGAAAGAATAACCCAATGATAATTAGCATGTTAACTAAGTACAAAGATTCTTACAAAAGTGTTTTAGGCTTTCTTGCTAGCTAATCTAGCTAATCTGTTCAGGCTGACAGACAGACACACTCTTTACCCGTCAGACTCCTGAGCCACAACTGTTTGATCCCAGTGTTGTCCAGAACAGCGAGTGCGTAACTCGAGTTGTACAGCTGACTGCCTCTGATGATGCGCAGATTCTCCAAAGGAACCATGGACACGGAGACATGGGCTATCAGCACATAACCCTGAACCTCTACTATTTCCTACAAACGGAAATGATATTCATTGTAAATGACAATCATCCTCATCACTATTAATGTTTCCAGCCCTGATTTTATCTTCAGTTATGTTCAGCTTATTCTTTCTTGTTAAGCTATAATCGTCATCTACAGAAAACAGTTTAGGGAAACATTTGGAAGCAAAAAGGAAATCTGAAAATACACTGATCAAAAAAATAAAGGGAACACTAAAATAACACATCCTAGATCTGAATGAATGAAATATTCTTATTAAATACTTTGTTCTTTACATAGTTGAATGTGCTGACAACAAAATCACACAAAAATTATTAATGAAAATCAAATTTATTAACCTATGGAGGTCTGGATTTGGAGTCACACTCAAAACTGAAGTGGAAAAACACACTACAGGCTGATCCAACTTTAATGTAATGTCCTTAAAACAAGTCAAAATGAAGCTCAGTAGTGTGTGTGGCCTCCACGTGCCTGTATGACCTCCCTACAATGCCTGGGCATGCTCCTGATGAGGTGGCGGATGGTCTCCTGAGGGATCTCCTTCCAGACTTGGACTAAAGCATCCGCCAACTCCTGGACAGTCTGTGGTGCAACGTGGCGTTGGTGGATGGAGTGAGACACGATGTGAAGGATGAAGGCTGCCTGTCAGTACCGCGCATTATAAAAACCCGGTCCTCTGGGACCCTTCCCTGTGACCTGCCCAGCGGATGATGCATCACTAGGTTATTATGTAACCTCATAATCCCTGCTGCCTGTTTTTCACCCAAATGAGGATGGGTTCTCTGTTGAGTCTGGCTCCTCTCAAGGTTTCTTCCTATCTCATCTCAGGGAGTTTTTCCTTGCCACCGTCGCCCCCGGCTTGCTCATCAGGGACAAACTGATTTATGTTTCATTTTCATTTCATAATTTCTTCAATTGTAAAGCTGCTTTGTGACAATCACCATTGTAAAAAGCGCCATACAAATAAAACTGAATTGAATTGAAATTGAATAGTAGAAACAACTGATCTGTTTAAAAATCCAGACCAAATGTATTTTTAAAAGTGTATGAGAAAAACATTTATATATATTAAAAGGTAAACATTTCAATGGGTTAAGAAAAGCATAATGTATAAAGTGAAGGTAAACTGTACAGGACAATAGCACTGCAAAGGACTGTATGAATGCTAGACATGGAAAGGTGAGCTGATCGTCCACATAAAAGCTGGGTGCATAAAGGAACGAAAAAGTGTGGAAGTAAAAGGTAGAGTTAATATTGTTAAAAAACAACTTGAAGTATAAAAAAAAACTGTAAAATGTGAAGAAAACCTAAATAATATAATAACGCTTAAACTAAAGGTATATTTCTCACTGCTGAAAATTTGTAAATTAGCGCCAATAAAAATAAACGACTTGTACAATAAACATACTCTGTGTGAATGAAAGTAATCTACCTTAAGGAAGGAAAGATCTGGGGCCCCTTGTAGGTACGTGATCTCCAGGTTGCCGTGGACGACCTGGCAGCCGGTGTAAAGGAGTCGTAGCATCTCATAATGGTTCTTCAAACTGGAAGGCAGTGCCAGCTTCATATCCGTACCCAAACATACTGTAGAATTAACACACATGCCGTTATTAAGAGTGTCAAATTACTTGTAATCTTCGACTCAAAACAAAAACCTGTTTCCTAGATGCTGGCTAATCTTAATCCAACGCTAACAAAGGTTTATGCTTCAGACAATCAACAATGAAATTTAGACCAAGGTTCAATCCATGACAGAGATGCAGGTCCATTATAATTGAACCAGGATCAGGTGTCACCAATATTGCGTTCTAAATTTAAGGCGAATTTGCAAAACTAAACAGGAGAAGTTAAATCCTATTGGTGAGACTAAGCAGATGAGATCTACCAGTAAGGTCAGCCAAGGGCTAATACTTAATTCTAATTTTATAACGACAAAGTTCTTTCAGATTTGAGATGAATTTTAATAAAAACTAGATTGTTAAAATCTATTATTTGAATAACAAAGGGCTGCACAACATTGAAGAAAGATGCAATATGCAATAGGATGCTAAATAATGCGATATTCAATATGCAATGCGATTTTTTTTAAATGATATAACCAACGTGTTTCTTCAAACACATTTATCTGTATTTGAAGATTTTTCTGCTGATCATAGCTGATACATTGTGTTTGGTTTTGACGTAACTAAAGATTTTAGTTACGTTGCCACTCAAGATGCACATGCGCTACATAAAACTTCAGTCTGTACATGGTCTTCTCTTTTAAAACCAAAATAGTGCCATATTCTTGAGGTGCTTTTTTATTGTCGGCTGTAGCTGCGGGTGCCTCAGGCTTATTAAGATTATCTCGCAAGGAAAGCCTTACAGCATCATAAATGTCTTACATCCAAGCACGCTCACGCATATCCAAACTAACATCCGCTGCCAGATATTTTACTATTCGCATTGATTTAAAACTGTGATCAGACATAATTATTAAATCATTCATTCATCACAAACCATTGCAATATGCATATAGCGATACGCACATTTCAATAATTTCGATATATTGTGCACTTCTAGTTAAGATATTGCTCCTAAGGACTACCTGTCCTGTTCAGGGGTGCCAATACTTTGTGCAGCAAGTAATAACAGTTATTCCACAATTTCTCCAACATCCAGTTTGTTTTAAACAAGTACAACACTTAACTAATAAAAAATATGGCAGACTTGCAACGAGAACAGGACATACACTATCATCTCAGTAGACAAAATAACTGAGATGATGTTTAGATTACAGAGTGTTCCTGGTAGGAAGGTCGGTGGATTAAAACATGAAACGTCTCAGATCTGGATTCCAAAATGTTGTTCCGGCAGTGCAGGTTGGTAGCTATTGCTAGGTCAATATCTGACTCTTTCTCTCCCATTTACACAAAGCAGTTGGAAAGGTTAAACATTATCAACTAAACACACACAACTATTTACATTAACACCACAACTAAGACAAGCTCTTCAGTCCCAGAGTCCACAGTGGGACACTGACCAACAGACCAAAAAGTCCCTTTGCTAACTATCGAATATCCATCCCCCATCCCAACATTCCCTTACGAGGCTATCCGTGTATGTATGTGTGTGTGTGTGTGTGTGTGTGTGTATGTGGAGGCGCTGACTGGTGGCCTTGAATAGAATCCGACCCATTTCCTGTCTACTCTCACCTACCCTCGTTTGTCTCAGTCTTTTTCTGTCTCCCTGACTTCCATTTCACTTCTGTCTGTCTCTATCTTGCGATCTGTCTGTCTGTCTCTACTTTTTTTTTCGGTCTCTCCTTCTTTGGTCTTTATGTTTTTCTCTCTCTTTCGTTCTGTTTGTCGAGCTGTGGTAAATTTTACATCACGTGTGTATAGTAATTATCACATTGAGGTGAAAATGCACTCTAACCACAGCTATTTAGCATACACACACACACACACACACACACACACACACACACAAAACAAAAACTATTATTACTGTCTTGGAAAAAAGAGATAGAAATTTTGTTTATGTCCCCATCAGGACAGCTGACTACATGCTGTGTAAACATCTGCAGCATTTCAGTCGTATAAATAACTTTTCACACAGAGGGATTTTCTTTCACAGATTTTTGACTGGAGGGTTCTGAGGTTTGTTTTTTGGGGGACTTGCTAAATACCTGATTCCGACCTGTCAGTAACGTCTCATCGTTTTGGTGGAAATGAAAGTTGAGAGGCAGGCTGCATTTAATTCAGCTAGCATTTAGTGCTAAGTGTAATTCTGTTCTGTTTGTGTAGTTCCGAGCATTGTATAAGTTAAACACCAACACATCTGAGGTAAATGTTAATATTACTGATATAATGCTTTCATATTGGCGTTCGCCAGGTCACAACTTTGTGGACTTCTACGACCTCTTTACTATATTAGTATTTTTTGAGCAAATTCTGTATAACATGTTGCATTACTTTTTAAAACAAATTTATCAGCCTTAAAAATGTTTCATATACAATTTAAAAAAAAATTGTTTTAATAACCAAAAAAATATGAGGTGGTCTTTACTGATATAGAACTTTTTTTGTTATTATAAAGCAGTAGATGGCTGAAAAACAGTTGCAAAACTGTCCATGTTACAGTTGCAAAACCACAAACGTTTTTACCTATAATAATAATCATCACCATCAAAGTGGAAAAAAAGAATTAAATTTATCTATAAAATCTATTTGTTGATTAAATATTTATATAAGTTTTGTCCAAAGAGCAGCACCCTCATCCCTCCAAGCACTCGTCAGTCGTCGCATTTATATTTTACTCAATTTGTTACAATTTTTGTATCACTGGCTTTATAGTCAAATTTTTTTTAATGGTTCGCATCATTCAATTACAAAAATGCTGCTTTTCCAAAGATATTTTAAATGTTTCATTTTTTTTTTTCGTTGAGTGCTGTACAACACCAAGCTTTCACTCATGCAACGCAGTCTTTCACCAGGAGGACGGTGAAACCTTAACAGGTTTAATCTATAAATGTCCAGAGTTTATCATTGTTACAGTCATTGTACATTACATTAAAATAATTATCACAACTGACATACTGTTTACCGGCCCAGCTCTAATGATGGACTGATAAAAAATGGTAAAACAGAGCAAGAGTGAGAGAGAGAGAGAGAGAGACAGAAAGAGAGAGAGAAAGAACATAAATCAGCACTGCATGATGACATCATAAAATTGATGTCATTGCTTTATCAGCCAATCGTCCAATCAAATCGTTAACCACATCAGGGCTACACAAACACAGGCGTCTTAAAAAACACGTTCGTCAGACGCCTAATAACAGTTTCATATCGAACCTCCATTTCCCAAACAAATATTATTATCGGAGTTATTTTTTACTGGACATTCTGTGTTACACGTTTAGGTTTGAGAAAAACCTTGAAGCAGCATCGTATTGTGTACTCTCTCTCTCTTTCTCTCTCTCTTTTACACTCGCTTTCACACACAATCCTTGAACAAACGAGTGTTGCTTAACCAACAGGAAGAACAGGATCTGAACCGGCTGCGGTGTGTGAGCGCGCAGGTGATGGATGCACGTACACACACACACACACTCATAAAAGCTTGGCAAGCCATGAGTACAACAGCAAATGTATGAATTCCTCAAGTATGACACATTCGGACGAGACGAAAAAAACCCCACACACTCACACACACACCTTATGGAAGCCTAATGTTTTATACCTCACAGGTATGTGACAACAACAATGTCTGGAAAACAAATGATCACTTACGGTGAAAATTTAAAAATTCCAAGATGGCCGTCACTCAAATGCTGAAGTTGCCATGTTGATGTTTATTTTGCGACAATAGAACCCTTACATACAAGAGCTCATGTCAACAGCAGGGCATAAATTTTTTTTTCGATTTGATTACAGAATTTTAGACAAATAATCAGAGTCTTAAAAACCTAGTTAGTTTTGCAGAATCAAAGGACCAAAAACAATTATGATTCCGTTCACTTATATTGTGTTCATAAGCAGTCAATGAAATCACTTGATTTAAGTAAAATTAAAATAAAATATTTATAAAACAAGGTCACATCTTGGCACAACTCATTTTTAATCAACATACAACCTGAATCCTAAAAAATGTGGGTTGAGATCAATAATGACAATAAATGTTATAATATAATAACCATTAACAATTTAACAAAGTTTTTTCTCACTGACTTGTACTTTCACCAGACCCGAAAAGTTTCTACTGTTGTTGCTTATTTTAGCATTACCTAAGCAACAAGATGACATCATCAAAAAAGTGACCGACAAAATCTCACACAATGAGCTAATTCAGGAAAGTATTAAGGTGGCAGTAAGCTGAAAGCTAAAAGCTGAAGCACAAGAAATCTGGTGTATTTTCACTTTTCATATGTTACCAACACCACCATTCAACTATCTTCTGAACTACTTTCTACACTGCTTGAATTTAACACAATTAAGCGACTAAGCAGCTTTAATGCTGTCAAGATTTTACTTTAGTCAACAACAGCTTTACATATGTTCACTCAAACATTAATTAGAGTCAGGCCACAGTTTTCCCTGTTCTTCTTATTCTGGGACCATCATTGTAAAATGATGAGAAACGTCGTTAAAATGTCAATGAGAAAGCCCTACAATCCTTATATTCTTATGTGAATAATAACAAGACAGAACATATTGTTTATGGTAAGAAAGAGAGGGATATAAACTGGGGCAACGCTCTACAGTGGGGGAACTGCACTTGACTTTGTTATTGTATAGAAACTGTAGTTAGATTGCTTACAGTGGCATGAAGAACATAGGATCTGTAGTCAGAAATTGTAGTGTGATCCTTTACAGTGGAACTGGGGAACAGGAACTATAGACCGATTTGTTACAGTAAAGTCCCAGTGGAAATAGGGGAGTCTGGAACTGAAGGGACAGAATCTGCAGTTTGATTGGTTGCAGTGTAACTGGGGGTCAGGGACTGTTGTTTGAATGGTTACAGGGGAACTGGGGGGCAGCAGGAACTGTAGTGTGATATTTGGAGACAGGATAAAAGTGGGTCAGGAACTGTAGGCTGATTAGTTCCAGTGGAAGTAGGACTAAGAACTGTAATCGCACTGGTTACATTGGATCTGCGGATGAAAACTGTATGATTTTAAAAGTGAACTACGAAAAGAAATTGGGATTTTACTGTAATGCTAGTCAGAGTTTTTGTTACAGTAATGCTGTAAAAATAATAAGGACGTATCGTCTATTAAAGCAACATTAATCTGGATTCAACTAATAGTTTAGCTCATCACATAAAAAGAGTCTATATGTTGTTAACCTGATACACTTCAGCTAGGACAATTCATTGTCAGGTCTCAGCTTATTCCCGCCGATTCGTTTACGATCAATAACACACACACACACACACACACACACACACACACACGCACCTGTGTGCAACAGTCCAAGTTTGTTCTGTGAGTAATCAGAACCCTGACACAGTGTGACCTTTGAAACTGCCAAGAAAGAGTGTGTTCATTTGTGTGTTCTCGTGTGCATGTCTGTGTGTGTTCTATAAAAAATATTCGTGAGTTTTATTAGCCGTTCAGCTCCAAATGAAACAGTCTGATTGATGTTAAAAATAAAAACATTCTGTCTGTTCTCTCTCTCTAATGTCTTCTCGGCTTCTATCTCTGTCTATCTATCTCCATCTCTCTTCTCTCGCTCTTCTCTCATGTCTCTCTCTCTCTCTCTCTGTCTCTCTATCTCTCATTCTGTGTGTTTCTTTCTTCGCTCTCTATCTCTTTCTAATTCTCTCTGTCACTCTCTCTCTTCTCTTTGCTCTCTCTGTCTCTTCTCTCTCTCTCTCTCTCATTCTCTGTCTCTCTCTCTCTCTCTCTCTCTCATTCTCTCTCTCTCTCTCTCTCTCTCATTCTCTGTCTCTCTCTCTCTCATTCTCTCTCTCTCTCATTCTCTCTCTGTCTCTCTCTCTCTCATTCTCTGTCTCTCTCTCATTCTCTGTCTCTCTCTCTCTCATTCTCTCTCTCTCTCTCTCTCATTCTCTGTCTCTCTCTCTCTCATTCTCTGTCTCTCTCTCTCTCATTCTCTGTCTCTCTCTCTCTCTCTCTCTCTCATTCCCTGTCTTTTCTCTCTGGGAATCCCTTCCATCTTGCAAACTCCAGATTATACATTAAAAGCTTTTGAGTTGTAGCAGAAGATTCCTGTGACTTACAGAAAGCACGTATTTGATTCCAGTCAGTATTTCTAAACAGAATGTTTTTAAAAACACATCCTAGCCATTTTGTTGTTGTTGTTTTTTCAGGTTTTAAATTCCAGTAGGTTATCCGGGTAAAAGGGAACTTTTTTTTGGCAAAATATCCTCCATATTAGCCTTGTCAACCGTTTGTGTGATATTTATTGCATCAGTATTGTGTGTTTATGAACAATAGAAATTTCAATAAATAAACGCCCCCTCATTCTTTCTCACGCATTTTTGCATTTGTTTACCTCACTAAGTTTCGGGTTTTATGTTTATAATTGCAGGTTGTCATGCTGTTGCCAGTTCAAATTTACGTACGTACGTACGTGTGTGTATGTGTGTGTGTGTACTACATGACATGAACTGCTACTGGTCCCATCCTGTAAACGATTCTTACAGCGAACTGATGTCTTTAAAGCAATAACACACACACACACACACACACACACACACACACACACACACACACACTACAGGTTTCTGTAATCAAATTGTGAAAAATATGATATTATTTTGTAAAAAGAGATTGAAACGGACAGCGATATATCGCTCTATACTTCTGACCTCTAAAATACTCACTGATCGCTTAGAACATCAATTACAAGTAATATTATTTCTGGGGGTTTTTTCCCCCGTAAACTTATAAACATGGAGGTGTTTAGGGGTAATTAATATTGCCCAAATACCCACCTTCTCTCGCCGCGACTCTCGTATTTCCCAAAATCCAGAGCAGCAGGACGAACCAAAAACTTCTCGCCGCCTCCATCTGGTTTTCGGCCACCATTCAGTCCATGTTTAGCCCGCGAGTCGTTATTTGCGTTAATAAATCCGTTCAGAGATCCCGATCACCTTTACTGAAATCTTAAATCTCCACTTGTGGTTTCCGAAACATAAATAAGTCCCGTCGGTGTTGTTTGCTTTTCTGTCCAGTCTCTTTTACCCTTTACAATCTCGACAACTTCCTGCCGAGTAGTAAGCGCGCGCGCGAGAGACGACTAGGAGAGAGGGAGAGCAAGACTTGTCAGTTTCGGCCGCGGTTACGCGCGTTCCTCGGCAGGGCGCGCACCCGTGAGCACGATGCGAGCGGCGCGCCTCTGCGCTTCTCAGTGACTATTTACTAGACCCTCTTATAACCGCACCACGTAGAGAAGCACATAAAAAAAGGAAAAACAACATTTACTGGGTTTCTCTGTGTACGAGGCTCCTACAATACATAGTAAACTTTCTATGCATTTTTTAAATATTTTTCTGTTACTTAGTGCACAGATTTGTACATAGTCTGCACAGTTTTTGTTCTGGTGGTGAAAGTAGTGGTAGCTTAGTAATTAAAAATCGTGGGGGTATTATTTGCCGCAGCACGTCAAGCTGCCAGCCATTAGCACCAAGCTGCCACCGCTTGGCCCCTGAGAAGTCCCCTAACCCTCATCTTCTCAGTTGTGTGAAAGTTTGAGATAAAACACTTGATTATAAGATCCATTTGTGATTATTTTTTTAACATCCTACTCCAGATGTAGTAATTACCTCCACACATCTGGAAAGTCTTTCCGCAAGATTGTGTGAATTCGATCATTCAGACACAATATTACTAGTGAGATCAGACACTCATGTCCAGTTTATCCCAGAGGTGTTCAGTGAGGTTAAATCAGAGTCAGGATTTATGTACAGGATATGTGAGTTACATGAGACTTCGTGAAGCTTGGGGGATTTGTGCACAGGGGCATTGTCATGCCAGAACAGTGCCTGTGGTTTGTCTTTTAGTTCCAGCAAAGGAAGAATGCAATGCTACAAAATGATTAATTATTCTAGACAACTGTCCACTTCAGCACTTGTTAGGCGAAGGTGTGATGGTAAAATGTCCACAAACATTTGATATACTAACTACAGACTATATATGTATTATGGCACCTACACTACATAACAAACATTTGATATAAAGTCACGTTGTGTTTAGTGCACAGTAGCATGACATACAAAATGTATACAGAGACTCATAGTAATCTACTTTTGAAATAATGACACAGTATAGGACTAAAAATGCCCTTTGCAGTGCCCTGCGTGTGAAAACACTGAAGCGTTTAGGACACAGTCGAGGTCACATTGTCGGTTCTGGCTGGATGAGTCTTTTGTGATTGTGCACTCACCTAATTAAGTACCTAATTAAGTCTTACTCATACACAGTCACAGATTGTTTTCAGGCTTGTTTATGACAGTTCGGGGACGGGTTTGACTTCTTTAACGCGCGCACACACACACACATGCACTGCATTCCAGCAGTTAACAATGGCATGCTCTGCCACGCACTGATCACAAGCCTGATTGTGTCTCAGCACTTGGGTAAAGAATACACTCCTTTCACAAGACTCTCCATCCTCCTCCCACACTGTGTGTGTCCTGCTCCAACCTCATTTTTGCTTAAAATGTGTCCCTCTATTGGATGGGTTGTAAAATAACTTGTGTCCTGATGCAATTTTAGTTTTGTTTTCAACCTGAAAAGTACATACACATTTAAACAATATGTACAAAATAAAGGAAAAGTTTACTCGGCACCAGATGCATTTCCCCTTTGAAGTGTTCTACTGAGATGGAAAGCAATAATGAGAGAGTGCGTTAATACAGAACCACTTTATTTCTTCCTTAAAGCTTCTTTGAAGACTCTAGAGAGAAAGGAGAGGTGTGAATATAAAGAAAAAGAGAGCGAGAGAAAAGAATGGATATGCACAGGGCGAAAATACAAAAAACAACATGGTGCCTTTAAACTTCCTCAGTGGATAATTTTAGGATTTGTTGGGAACATTAAACCAGTTTTTCCACTCATCCCAAATTCTGATTTGATCCTTATTGATACAACACATCACCATCAATCCAGAATCAACTCGATTTATTCATCTTAGCTTGTATTTAAATTTTCTAAATAACCAGAAAAAACCTACACAATATCCAGATGTAAAAAAAAGGTAACAAAATAATTTAAGCACACCCAGATTAGTCTAGAAAAACTAGGCTAAAATGACAGATTTGATTGTAGCTAAATTTAGAATCAACATAGGTTTCATGCAGTCCACCCTGAGAAATTACTAAAATACTACTCAGGCTAGCTTATTTTAATAGGGGAAGGGGCAGCACAGTGGTTAAGGTGTTGATCTACCAATTGAAAGATCAGGGTTTAATTCCCAGCACCAACAAATTACCACTGTTGGGCCCCTGAGCATGACCCTTATCCACAATTTCTCAGTTGTATAAAAAAAAAATAAATGTAAGTCGTTTTGGATAAGTATATCTTCCAAATAGTATAAACGTAAATGTAGACCGTGCTAGAAAACTAGCCAGACGGCAGTGATGGAAATAAACTCATTACAAATACTTTTGTTACAGCACTTGAGTAGATTTTTCCAATTTTTTTTCATCTAATTAAATTTGGGTACAAAGTACATAAAAGCTATAAATTTATTTGTAAGATTTATGAGCCAATAAAGGCGCTTAAAATAAATAAATAATAAAACAATCTGGCGCCATTTTGCGTCGATTTTTTGTTGTTGTTTATAACATTTAGTGTTTCTTTTTTCACTGTCCTACACTTAAGCAGGGTTCAGTATCATTTAAGATATGACAAAATAGTGATCCTGTTTCTATTTTTTCCCCCAATTAAAATAAACAATTCTTCTCAAAGTTATGATTTAAAAAAAAATTAGGTATCAAACATTTTTTTCTGTTGCAGCTGAATACCATGAAGAAAAAAATAGCAGCAAACAGAACACGAAAACGAAACAAACAAACAAAGCAAACAAACAGAACTTCAGATTATAGTTTTACCAAAAATATTACAGCAACAACAACTTGATTAAATATTATAAAATATTGAACATTATTAAATGATAAATGGTAATAAAATAAGAGCTGTGTTTATAAGGATATTTTGACAATTTTGGATATATCTTTGATCTGTTTAAGACCAGAAAGACAAATCAATTCAGAATTTGCCCACTATAAAAGGTAAAGTATAAGTATATAGTATATAGTAGTATATAGAAGTATATAGTAGAAGTATATAATCTAGCCACAGGGGTCTCAAGCCAGTGACTTCGGTGCCAGTCCCAAGCCTGGATAAATAGAGAGGGTTGTGTCAGGAAGGGCATCAGACGAAAAACTTTGCCAAATCTAAATACGCGAATCATCCGTCAGAAGTTCATACCGTATCGGTCGAGGCCCGGGTTAACAAAGACTGGCACCGGCACCGTTGGCCTACAGGGTGCTGGCAGAAATCGGGCTACTGTTGGGCAAAGGAGGAAAGGAAGAGGATGAGTGAATAGACAGAAAGAGAAGAGGAAAGGCAAGAGTGTAGGACTGAAAATAGGGACGCTGAAAGACAGGGAAAGGTATAGAGAGGTGGATTTGATGGAGAGAAGGAAGGTGGATATATTGTGTGTACAGGAGACCAGGTGGAAGGGTAGCAAGGCTCGTAGACAGGAAGAAAGGTGCTAGGTGTGTCATATGGAAGGAGAAAAGAAGATAAGGAGACTTGGTGGTGGAATGACGAAGTTCAGGATAGTATAAAGAGGAAGAGGTTAGCCAAGAAGAAGTGGGACATGGAAAAGACTGAGGAAAGTAGACAGGAATACAGGGATCTGCGGCACAGAGTAAAGAGGGAAGTGGCTAAGGCCAATCAGAAGGCATATGATGAGTTGTACGCTAGGTTAGACACTAGAGAAGGAGAGAAGGACTTGTACAGGTTAACAAGGCAGAGGGATCAAGATGGGAAGGATGTGCAGCAGGTTAGGGTTATTAAGGATCAAGATGGAAAGGTGCTCACAAGTGAGGAGAGTGTACAGAGAAGATGGAAGGAGTACTTTGAAGTGTTGATGAATAAGGAGAATGAGAAAAGGGTAGAATAGGTAAACAATGTGAAGCAGGAAGTGCAAAAGATTAGTGCACTACAGATGCAATCTTTGCTCTGAGAATGCTGATGGAGAAGTACAGAGATGGTCGTAGGGAGCTGCATTGTGTTTTTGTAGACCTAGAGAAAGCATTTGACAGGGTACCAAGAGAAGAGCTGTGGTATTGTATGAGGAAGTCAGAATAGCAGAATATCAGAAAAGTATGTCAGAGTGGTGCAGGATATGTATGAGAGGAGCAGGACAGTGGTGAGCTGTGCAGTAGGTCAGACAGAGGAATTCAAAGTGGCGGTGGGACTGCATCAGGGATCAGCTCTGAGCCCCTTCTTGTTTGCTGTGGTGATGGATCGTTTGACAGACAAGGTCAGACAGGAATCTCCTTGGACAATGATGTTTGCAGATGACATTGTGATCTGTAGTGAAAGCAAGGAGCAGGTGGAGGAAAACCCTGGAGAGGTGGAGGTTTACTCTGGACAGAAGAAGGTCAGTAAAAGTAAGACAGAGTACATGTGTTTGAATAAAAGAGAGGGAAGTGGAACAGTAAGATTACAGGGTGAAGAGATGAAGAAGGTACAGGAGTTTAAGTACTTGGGGTCGACAGTCCGGAGTAATGGAGCACGTGTGAAAGAGGTAAAGAAGCGAGTACAGGCAGGTTGGAATGGATAGAGAAACGTGTCAGGAGTGTTGTGTGACAGAAGAATATCAGCTAGAATCAAGGGGAAGGTTGTACAAGACAGTGGTGAGACCAGCAATGATGTATGGTTTAGAGACAGTGGCGCTCTGCTTCTTATGTTAAGGTTTTCTTTGGGAGTGACAAGGTTGGACAAGATTAGGAACGAGTTCATCAGGGGGACGGCTCATGTTAGAGGTTTTGGGGAAAAAGTCAGGGAAGCCAGGTTAAGGTGGTTTGGACATGTACAGAGAAGGCATAGCGAATATATTGGTAGGAGGATGTCAGAAATTAAGCTACCAGGCAGAAGGCAAAGAGGAAGACCAAAGAGGAGGTATTTGGATGCGATAAACAAGGACATGAAGTTAGTGGGTGTGAGTAAAGAGGATGCAGAGAATGGGGTTAGGTGGAGACAGATGATTCGCTGTGACAACCCCTAAAAGGGAACAGCCAAAAGGAGAAGATATAGTATAAGTATATAGTAGTATATAGAAGTATATAGTAGTATATTGTATAAGTATATAGTAGGCATATACTTTTATATACAACTATATACTATAAGAATATAGTATAGGTATATAGTAGGCAAAGTAGAAGTATATAGTAGTATATAGAAGTATATAGTAGTATATATAGGTATATTGTATCAGTATATAGTAGGCAAAGTAAAAGTATATAGTATATAGTTGTATATAGAAGTATATAATAAGAATATAGTATAAGTATATAGTGGGTAAAGTATAAGTATATAGTAGTATATAGTATAAGTATATAGTAGGCAAAGTATAAATATAGTAGAAGTGCTGACTTGAGATTAACTTGTTACAGCTGAATGATTTAAAATCACATTTGGTAACACAGTAACTTGGAGTAGATTGTTTAACAAAATACTTATTCACTCTTACCTAAATGATTTTTTACTTATACTCAAGTGAATTATTTTTAAGTAACTAAACTTTTACCTAAGTGGAAATGTTCCGTACTCTTTCCACCACTGGCAGACAGGTATACATTTATTTGTAAGTAAAGTAAAAGCTTCAATAATGCAATAAATAAAAACAAAATAAAATATTGTTCTCTGTGATTTATTAATTGGTATATTTATACAATTATTTGTGTAACCAATAGCAAAAAAACCCATACTATTAATTAAACAATGGTTGTATTTAACCTTCATTTTCATTCATACACATTATTTATTAATATACTGTAGCTTGGTATATGTTGGAAAGGTGGAAAAAAAAAGAAACCTAATGAAACCAATTCATTCAGTCACAATGATAACGTTACATTCAATAAACTCAAGTGGTTAATTCATGTCAAAAAGAAAAAGAAAATCAACAAAACCTAAAAACGATTCTCTATTATTCCAAATAATAATTTCAGAATAAATCCAATTCTTAGCTGAACTGATGACTGACAAAAAAGTCGAACCCGTCTCAATTAAGTCTTATAGAAACCTTCAAACCTGTTCAGACCCACTGGAAAAGCTGTGTACACCATAAGATAGTTAGTAAAACTCATTGTCACCCTTTTCCGTCTGTGTGTTAACACTGTCATTGAAAAGAGATTTTTTTGGGGGGATAAATATAGATTTAGTACCTCTTAAAAAATATGATCAAAAAACATTGTGTATGTAGATATCATTTTAACACAATAAAAAAAACTCTTTGAGTCTTGAAGTGTTTTAGCGTTCTCATGGTGACCGTTATGAACACACGCCGAGCCCCTCAGCTCAAAAATATCTACAGGCTATATTTACCCGCCAGCTGAACACGCTTGTGCTCTCTCCCTCCCTCCCTCTCTCACACACACACACACACACACACACACACACACACAAACACACACACACACACACACACAAACACACACAAAAGTGCACAAGTGGCAATTTGGAACAAAGACAGGCTGACATCAGGGTTAATTCCCGGACAAGGAAATAAGCACTCGCATCGATCAGTGGAACCAGAGTTTTAGCAACGAAACACAGATACAGCTGTACACTGGACAAGGTGAGATAAGGCATAGGTGGAAAACACACACACACGCACACTTAAATTCATCTGCTTTTTTTCCATCAAAAGGCATTCCGGGTAAAGAAACATGCTTAAAATGACTCCATGTAAGGAAAAAATATAAGAAATCAAACACTGCATAATTTAAAAATGTCAACATAATATAAACGAATCAAACATGGCGGCGGTGAAAAGACAAAAAAAATATAGAAATAAATAAAAAGGCAAAAAAAATATTACAGCCGCTCCAACATATCATTTCCTTTTTCCTTCAATAAGCCTAAATACTGCGCTCGCACTTGGTAAAAGAGCAAGAGAAATAATCACACACCCTTGTTCACTTAATTGCAAAACATGTCTTCTAATTTAACACGTTTGCATTTACATTCTTTTTTGTTTCGGAAGGTGCATCAAACTAGCACAGATTCTTTCTAATCATTTTGGTCTTTAGACTAGTTGGCGCTCCCTCTGCTGGCAATTTACAGGGATTACAGCACGAGGCAATCGATAAATTTACGATAAACTTTAGGATAAATTTTTGATCCATGCTAATGCCTCGCTGAATAAAATGCAATTATATGCGAATGTTGTTAATATTTAAAAGCATACGTTTCTCATTGTGTGGTCATTTCACATAAAATGACACGTCTCTAGCTATCGAAACATTAAGCCTATCCCCAAGATGACTTGATACGAAGGGAGCAGTTAAACACATTATTTTTTTTTTATATTTCAACAATTCTTTCATAAATCATTTGGTCAAAAATAGCATATATACAAGGCTACACAATGCAACAGGATTCCCATGTAATTGAATTCAGCAAATTTGGAGGAAAAAAAATAGAGAATACTTTTTCTGCTTTTTACAAATAATTCGTTGCAGCATGCTAAGCAGTCGTATATGCTGCAACATTACATCTCAAATTGCACCATAACATGTTAAGGTAAAAGTTATTGTTCTGTAACTTACAGATACAAACGAACACTTGCATGGAATTCATAACCGTATCCCTCTGCTGCTGGAGGATGGCATGCAGGCGCAAGTATTGCATTAATGCTAATCTTTACGTAACAATATAAGCAAACATGACTATAGTTTATCCTTGTCTTTTGTTTGCACATTTTTTGGAGTGACAAAATAAAAAAACGGCAGCTGCAGCAGACTCTTGGTTTCTCTGCTTTACACCATTTTAAAGATTTCTGTATGAATTATATATTTATAAGGTCACACTTAAACACACTGTGTCCGTAAAGTTTGGCGAAAAAGCCAAAGCTGTTCTACTCAAGGCAAAGCTCACTAAAGGCAAAAATATGGTGAAAAATGTGAGAAAAATGAATCAAGCAGGCATGACCAACGAAACTGAAAGGAACTCCCCTCCCAGCTGTATGTAGTAGAGTGGTTAAAAAAATGTCAACTCAATTCGTAAACTCGAAAGTCACAGACTGGAGGAATGGAAAGGATGGGGGGGGGCTTTGAGGCAGGCTCCGCCTACTCCAGCTTGACTCCGGCTTTCTCAGTGTTGAGGAGGTGGAGGCTGTCATCGATGAGGAAACTGAAAAAAAATTTTCATTTAGCAGGAAAGATTTGAAGTTCAACATGATTTTCTTTAATTCTATTTTAACCCCTGTATAAATTTAAACAAACATTTAATACAGAAATATCTGCTAAACCACTCATAATCCAAAATGATAGCGAAAGAGAAGGAAGTTGTGTTGATGCATGCACCTGTAGAAGAGGAAGTGTACAGGAACGGTGCCCAGGTGCCAGGCGGCATGAGCGTCCAGCACCCAAAAGAGTGGCGGGAAGTCCAGGAGCTCGAGCAGTGCCAGGCCATGCAGCAGCACCACCACCACGCCACACTTCCACCAGTACAACAACGTCCTCCGGTTCTGCCAGCACCAACCGAGCCACCACAGCAGGTTCACTAAGCCTGAACGAAAGCAGAAAATACTGACAGCTCACACAGAAAGAGAATGAACACACAGCTGCTTTTAGTTAAAGCTTTGTGACTGGACTTGATAAAACATGCACATGCTTGAACCAATCAGCTTGTTTTTTGTGCACTGTAAAATAATTTTGGATTAAGAATAAAAACTGATTATAATTATTTAATATTCAACAGACAATGTCTGATGTTAAAAGCGCTATACAAATAAAATTGAAATGAATTGAATTATCATAAATGACAGATAAACACCATGTCAGTACTGACCTATGCTGGCATTGGCAACCATGTTGTAACCATAGTCAAAGCTAACAAAGGTGAGATAGGAGACGTGAGAGGTAAAGGCCAGGATGAGGAAAACTCCAACGGTGCTGGACACTCCGGGGCGCCGCAAACCCAACGTCCTAAACACTACAGGCCGTCATTTCAGCTCAAAAACAGAACCGTCTAACAGTTTGCCTACTGTGTGAATTTGGAATTTATGAGCCAAGTTGTCTTAACAGAAAAAGTTAATTCAGTAAATATATAGTTTCATGAATACTGACCTGACACAGCACAAGTAGACGGAGTAGAGGATCACCGCTGATGCACAAAAGTAATCCATCTTCTGTAATGACGAAATTAAACAGTTGTTAATATTGTATATTAAATCTGATGAACCAATCTCTTTATTTTTGCATTAGCGTGCGAGATGCTTCCATCAGCAGCAAATAATTAACAACCAAAGGTGTAACGTAATGGAGTAATAATACTTCCTTACAGTACTTCTAAGTTGTTTGTTTGTCACGTGACCACTTCCTGCTTCACTCTTTTACTGTCAGTTAAGCTCAGTCATGTTTACATGTTTGCTTTCCATTGGAGCATTTTTACAAATCCTTTCAATTGTTTAATTATGACTAATATATTTAGATAAACAGCAATGAAGTCTCTCCATATTCAAATTAAACAGTTTTCAAATCTTTGTACAATAAATAATAATAATACTTATGTTTATTGTTATTAATGTAAAGAAACATTTATGTATCTGACAAACGGTGTATCTGGCAATAGAACAATTAAAAAATATATTTTTCGTTTTCTATTTAGCATTTACTTGAAGCGGCTGCACTTCACTTGTGTGTGTTCACTTTTGTTAGATTTGGGGAATTTATTAGGAATAAAAATTTCCAAGTACAATTGCCATGACATGTGTTGAACATATATAATAAATAACCTTGACTCCAGTACCTCGGTGAGATAAGTGTCTCTGGTGTGAAATACTGTGGACCAGAACCAGGCTTTTAGCGACACCTACAGGAACAATAGAAATATTCCAGATAAAAACCAGGTGTTATTTTAGTTAACTGGTGGTTTTACCACAACAGGAAGTAAAACAGGGCATGAAAAAGTTGTTCAGACCTTAGACTTTAGACTAGGATAAAGTCGGGTGCTCCTGTTGACTATCAACAAAAGTAATCTATATCAAATTAGCCATAAAATAGGGATAGGTTTGTGTGTGTTCTTTAGCTATCTAGTATGCGGTACAAATTGTAACTATGAGTAAATTAAGGTTTAAAAAAATTATTACATCAATGCATTAAATTATATAAATTCATTTTGACAAGTGACAGATTAACTCAAGATTGTGGCTGGTGGGTGTGGCCTATTCGTATCAAAACAAAAGGTAAGTATTACAGTATGTAAAACAACCATATGTTTCATTCCCACCACACACACAGACAGGGTTCTTACCACTGAGAAGGCGGTGACTGTTTGGTACATGGGGCACTGGCGTGGGACGGCGCTGCGGTAGCGCAGCAGCATCAGTAAACATGCCAGTCCGTTGAGCAGTGATGCCAGAGCTGATGCCGGCTCCTCGAAACATAAGAAGCGCACAAACGGCCACTAGACACACACACATCCATGTGCATGGTTACTTTTAAAAAAGTAAGTAAGTTTAATAAAACATAATGTTATATATAAATACAACAATAGCCTCAATAAATTACAAGCCAAATACACACATAATAACATGACACTTTAAGGAGGATTAAATTAAAACATTGAAATTTATTAATATTAACTAACCAAGTTCAGTGTGTGACAACTTAAAGAAAAAAAACTAAGGAAAAAATTCACTTTTAAAAGCATTAAAAATAAAGTCTACAGCTTTCACATTATTTTATCATGTACCAGTATTCATTGTTTTTAACAGATTGCTCAGCAGCGCTATTGCAAACAGGAACAAAAATTCTAGAAGATTTCAGTCACAGTTTTATTTGAGCGGACTTTGCTATTCCTTTAAACATGAGCGGTACACATGTAAAGCATTCGCAACGACCATAAGCTACTCAAGGGAATGAATATTTATTGGGGCGGAATATTGAGGAAAGCGTCACACCATGCAGTGACGACGGCTGGAAGTGAAATCTGGGACGAAATATAAGCCCAAAATACATGCAGTGCAGCGTCGCTTCACCTGGCAGAGTTCAGTGCGGCAATGCATATATTTTTCGGCTTATATTTCTGACATTTTTCTCTTTCAAAATTTTGGTGAATGTCTATAAAAATGCTGGTGAATGTCTATAGAAACCTTTCCGCAAAGCCCCCCCCCCCCCCCTATTTTTTTTAATAACTCCTCAGTTTGGGAACCACTGGCATTAATGTCAAAGGAACCATATTCAGGAAAAAATTGTTTGGCAGACTCAAGCTCCATCCAGAATCACGTACAGTGTCTTAAAAAAAGTATTTATAATTGTATATTATTTTATATACTTATTTATAACTTTTTTACATTTTGTCACCTTACAACCACAAACTTAAATGTATTTTATTGAGATTGTATGTCATAGACCAACAAAACAAAGTAACAAATAATTGTAAAGGAAAACGAAAATGATATACGGTTTTCAAAATTTTAAGCGAATAATCTGAAAAGTCTAGTGTGCATTTGTATTCAGCTCCCGTACTCTGATACCCCAAAATATAATCCAGTGCAATCAATTGCTTTCAGAAGTCATCTAATTAGTTAATAGAGTCCACCTGTGTGTAATTTAGTCTTAGTATAAATACACCTGTTCTCTGAAGGCCTCAGTGGTTTGTTAGAGAACAGTAGTGAACAAACAGCATCATGAAGACCAAGAAACTCACCGGACAGGTCTGGTATAAATTTTCTAAATGTTTATAAAAAAATATCCCAAGCTTTGAACATCTTAAGGAGCACTGTTCAATCCATCATCCAAAAATGGAAAAAGTATGCCACATTTGCAAACCTACCAAGACATGGCCTTTCACCTAAACTGACAGACCGAGCAAGAAGAGCACTGGTCAGAGAAACAGCCAAGAGGCTCATGGTCACTCTGGACGAGCTGCAGAAATTCACAGTTAAGGTGGGAGAATCTGTCCACAGGACAACTACAAGTCATGTACTTTACAAATCTGGCCTTTATGGAAGAGTTGCAGGAAGAAAGTCATTGTTTAAAAGAAAGAAAGACATAAGAAGTCACATTTGCAGTTTGCCACAAGCCATGTAGTGGACACAGCAAACATGTGGAACAAGGTGCTCTGGTCAGATAAGACCAAAGCTGAGCTATTTGTGTGGCAGAAAAGTGAAACTGCTCATTACCCTAAACACACTATTTCCACTGTGAAATATGGTGGTGAAAAGATCATACTGTGGGGATGCTTTTCTTCAGCAGGGACAGGGAAACTGGTCAGCCAGAGCTACAATGGAATAGTTTGGATCAAAGAATATTCGTGTGTTAGAATGGCCCAGTCAAAGTCCAGACCTAAATCCCATCAAGCAACTGTGGCAAGACTTGAAAATTTCTATTTTCTAAAAAGCTATTTTTCAAAATAAAATGAGCAAAAAGTTCAGTCTCTAGATGTGCAAAGTTGGTAGAGACATACCCTAGAAGACTTGCAGCTGTAATAGAAGTAAAAAGTGGCTCTACAAAGTATTGAAGCAAATGCACCACACACCTTTTAGATTTTTATTTGCTTGAGATTTTGAAAACTACGTACCTCCCAACCAATAAAAAAGTAGGTTCTATATAGTATGGTTACAGGTTGAATTCAATTTGTATCCACTATTTACAACTGACACGTTACATTTACTGTCACAGCATTTCGAGTTGAATAATGTTTGATGTTAAATGATGTTAAACCAGTGCAATTTAATGTCTTAGAATTTATTTTCTTTAAGCACTTAAAAAGATTTGCGTTGATTCTTTTACGACATTTCTGCATATGATGAGTCGTCTCTCCAGTGACCTCATAGGCTATTAAAGTGTACATTGTATGCATACTTCAAATTCTGGGCGGGAGTAGTAGATCATCCGGGAACGTTTCACATACTGCAATTAACATACTAAGAGTTTGTACGTTCTATTCACCTTGGGTACTTAGTTTTGCACACTATGTAATATGAAAGTATGCAAATCCTGAGAGAGCCGTCCTGTTTACTAGCATCCCAATTTCGACCCCGTGCGTAAAATTAGTGCTCTGTATTTGCATGCTGTAAGATGATTGGCTTCTTTAATAACATTATAAAGATTAAATTTTGCTATCTTTACAAAACTTGCATATTTAGCTACTAATTTATTTCCACCCTGTATAAATCAGCTTTGGCTTTTTTTTCCTGTTCTGTAACTCGTCTTATTGATTTATAGCTAGTTCTAAGTATTTCTAGTTTATAGCACACAGGATATTTTTGGCTTTATGAGATAAATATAAAAATAATTATAGTGCTTCAAGGTTAAATTAATGCAAATGTTACCTCATCATAAAAAACCTATATATAACTGACAATGTTTAATAAAATAGTCAACAGAAAATTTGTTGAAATTTATGTATTTATTTATTATTTATTGTTGAAGTTTGTACTGTGGTTAATCAGACACCTTATATGAAACAAGTACTAAGAAAAAAAAAAAACACGTGTAAATTGTCTGTAAGAAGATATTTATTTCGGCCCGGAAACACTTCTCCAACAAGGCCGGTGCCAGAGTAGAATACACTGCGTAACAAACATGTTTGCTTCTCTTCTTCAATCTCTGTATTATTTTTACATTTTTTTTTTAGCTTGTTAACTTTTTTCTCGCACTACCTTCTAGTTAGAATTGTTGGTGTTGACAATTTTTCTAAATGATGCCTCTTAAATTGCTGTCTGTGGTAGAAGCTCCGCCCTCTGACATCATTAGTTCCCACTCGAGACCAGCGAGGTTTTGAACCAGGTTCTGGGCCCAGGATTTTTTTTTTCAGTGGAAAAACACAACCTAGTTCTTTTGGTTAGGCAGTGTCTTAGACACCGGTGAAAATGTGCTATCAGTGTTAAAGCTGCAACTTTAACTTTTCAGACATCTTTAAGACATAGAAATTTACGTCCTCACATAACAAGCCAGCACAATGTCTCCTAATACCATTTAGAACCAACCTTGCCGTGGAACTGAGGCACTCGGTAACCTTCGGCCTGGTAAAGTCCAACTGTGGTCCACATGCATTGATAACGGCAATCATCCCGACATGTCCAACCTAAGGTTTGAGATGGACCAGACAAGGCAACACCATAAGTGAGAAAATACAGTTTTGTTTAAATTCTTTTTTTAAGAAAAATTAGTTGAAGTATTTTACACACCACCTACTAAACTAAGCTGGTTAGTATTTACATGCACACATATTTTATGACTTTTTTACACTTTTCTGGTTATTTATTTGAATTAAAAGTTTATATGACCTAGTTTCCCATATGCACCTTCTGTATGCAAGGTTTTTCCTTCACCTTTGTTTCCCAGTATTAAGCTGTTATTTGACCGTGTGTTGTTGTGTAATGTTTAGCCGTATGCCTACACAAACGTCTACCTTGTTGTTTCCAATTACATTAATATTATACTGACGAAGCTGAAACCATGCACTGAAGTTTCCCCACTAAAGCACCAATTGTTCGTTTTGGTTGCTCAGCACTACGGGTATACAAAAAGACCGGGATCCTGTACATGTAACAAAAACAGGACTCGAGCAGGAGGTTAAACAAATAAAGACCACATTCATTAACGAGGGAGTGTGCTGAATAGTGCTGTGTTTTTATTGTTTGAAATATATCTGATTGGTTGATAGTGCTTTCCCACATCGCACAAATACCCCCACAGAATTTGAATGTTCCTCAATCAATATTCTGGAACCCTTGCAAACTAAAATCATTTTCAAACCAAAAATCATTTACAATGTTCAGGCTCTTTTAGGACTAAAGCTACAATGGTCAATAACATTAACAATAAAAACGTGTCGATAAATGTTTTTGTTGTTTAATAGTGGTTTGATTTTATTTGACCCAATGTAAGGGCCTGCAATGGCACAATTGAATCAGTCTGTCGCTGTAGTGCAAGACTGTAATTTATTGCTCAATAGAAGAAAACACGGCACTTACGAGAAGTTGAAAGACTTTCATATTAATCACAAGCTGAGGTTTAGTTTTATTTCTTGTTTAATTTATAAGTTATAACAGGCAACGCTCAATATTTTATCTAAGAAAGAAACATCATTTATAATAACACTCTCCAGTGGTTATGATTGATTCAAGATCACACATTCTGGTGTGACTCAAATGAGGATATGTTGGTTCTCTCTTGATTCTAGTTCCATGTAAGTTTTCTTCCTCATACCATCTAGAGGAGGTTTTCCGTGCCACAATCACCACAGGCTTGCTCATTAGGCATAAATAAATTAACAATCAAATAAAATTACACATACAATTTAAGTCTAATATTATTCATGAACTTTTTCCCCCCATATTTCTTATATTCTGTAAAGTTGCTTTGAGACAATGTCTATTTGTTAACAGCACTTTACACATTAAACTAAATTAAATTAACTAAATAAACTTAAATAAAATATGAATTAACTAAAAGACTTTCAAATGAGATGAGCCAATTAAAAAAAATAGAACATAAATGTTCAACCACAGAAATTTGACCACTGAATAAGATCATTTAAAATTTGATGCCTGCTACAGATCTCAAAAAAGTTGGCACAGGGCAACAAAGGGCTGAAAAGGCAATAGATTTTTTTTTTTAAATCAGCTGGAAGAACATTTACCAACTAATTACGTTAATTAGGTATGCAACATGATTAGTTTTAAAAGGGATGTCTTGGAGAGGCAAAGTAAAGATGGGCAGATAATTTTTAATCTGTGAAAAAGTGTGAACATTTTTTTTGAAATATTTAAAAAAAAAAAATGTTCCTAAGATGTCCAATTGCAAATCGTATCACCATAGCATCATCAAAAGATTCAGAGAACCTTTCAGAAAACACAGAAATCTCTGTGGGTAAGGGACAAGGACAGAGACCTTTGTTGGATGTCTGTAGGCTTCGGGCCCTCAGACGACACTGCACTACTCATTAGCATGATTCTGTGACTGATGTTACTAAATGGGTCCAGGAAAACATCCAGAAACCACCGTAAGTAAACACAATCTGCAGATACCAACTAAAGCTCTATCATGCAAAAAGGAAGCCATATTTGAACTTGAACAAATTTGACATTCTTGTTAAAAAAAAAATCACAGACACCGTGTCCAGTGTTCAGTTCAAAATCCACCATCTCCAATGGTAAAGGGGTGTATAACTGCGTGCGGTATTGGCACTGCAAATGTTTTAAAAGGCACAATAAATGCTGAAAGTTATATAAAGGTTTTGGAGTAGCATATGCTCCCCTCCAGACGATGTGTCTTTTAGGGAAGACCTTGTGTATTTCAGCAGGACAATGTAAAACCACATACTGCAGCTATTACTATATGCAGCTATCACTGCATGACCTCATAGTATAAGAGTCCAGGTGTGGAATTAACCTGTCTGCAGTCCAGATCTTTCATCGATAGAGAACATCTGGCACATCATTAAACAAAAAATACGCCAGAGACCACAAACTCTTCAGCAGCTGGAAATCTGAATCACCAAAACTGGTCATCTAGATGTCTTCAAACTGTTTTGAAAAGAAGATAAAACATGTCCAGTCCCAACTATTTTAAGATCTCTAGCAGGCATCAAATTTAACATGAGCTCATTTTGTGCATAAGTGGAAAATTTCTCAGTTTATATATTTGTAATGTTATCCATGTTATATTGTAAATTAAATATTGACTCATGTAATTTGAAAGTCGTTCGGTTTTCATTTCATTAAAATTAAAAAAACGCCCCAGCTTTTCTGGAATTTGGGTTGTAATTGCCAATTAATTGAGTGATCATTATAATAATCGTCAATTAACCTACTAGCAAAATAATATATTGTCGCAGCCTTATTCAAGACATTTTATTTAAAAGTTTCCCAAACAATGTTTCTGCCCATCAGGTAAAACTAGACATTCAACATTACGACACTTCTGTGTTATAGCTTCTCTCTTAATGTACTTGATGTCGCTTTGTTTATAACAAATCCTTATTTTTTTTATAGATGTTTTAAACTATTCTGTAAAACCTGCCGAAGCACAGATACTTTACAAACCTATAAGAACAACAGTTAATGTGGGCAGTGAGCAGCTACAATATCAACTTCTTCTTCTTCTCATTTCCCTTTCAGCTGTTCCCTTTTAGGGGTCGCCACAGCGAATCATCTGTCTCCACCTAACCCTATTCTCTACATCCTCTTCACTCACACACACTAACTTCATGTCGTCCTCCTTCTCTCCTCCTTTGACCAACAGTAGCCCAGTCGACGGTGCCGGTGGCGGTCATTGTTAACGGGGGCCTCAACCGATCCGGTATGAAATTATGATGGATGATTCCCATATTTAGATTTGGCAAAGTCGGATTCCCTTCCTGACAACAACCCTCTCTATTTATCCAGGCTTGGGACTGGCACCGAAGTCACTGGCTTGTGACCCCTGTGGCTAGATTAGCTACAATATCAACTGATAAATCTTTGTGTGTGTTTTCCGATTTCATTACATTTCACATCAATCTAAAAAAGTTTTAAGACTGTTTATAGATAAAAACAATAATCTGTTCGTAAAACATGTCAGAAACAAAGACAGTGTCATGATTTTTTTTAGCTTCTATTCCACAAAAAACAAAAAATTTTAAACAAGATTTATTTTTTTTTTTTTTCAAATGCAATTTTAATTTAATTAAATGTCGCAAGTCAAAGTGCTTTAAAATAAAAAGAAAAAAATACTGGCTAAGTTTTATTTTGAAAAAAAAGTTTTTTTCAGTGGCTCAAATTCTCCACAGAAACCCTGAGGGAAGATATTTGTTTTACATTCAGAGTAAAAGGTAAAGGAAAAAAGAGAAGAAGGAAATATTATATATTTTTTTATTGTTAAATTTGCTTTTCAGAATACAGGACATTCATTCATTCATTCATTCATTCATCTTCTATACCCGCTTATTCCCTAATTCAGGGATCTGCTGGAGTCTATCCCAGCCGTCTCTAAAAGGATAAAAGGCAGGAGGGGGCACCCTGGACAGATCACCAGTCCATCAGGGGCACACACACACACACACACACACACACACACACACACTCACTCCTATGGGTAATTTAGAATCACCAATCAATCTAACATACATGTTTTTTTTGGACTGTGGGAGGAAACCAGAGAACCCGGAGTAAACCCATGCAAGCACAGGGAGAACATGCAAACTCCACACAGAAAGAACCCCTGGCCGGGAATCGAACTCTGGCCCCCTTGCTGTGAGGCAACGGTGCTAACCATATATGATCCAATTTAAGGGCACATTTACATTTACGACCAGAACAATCAAGAACAACTTACGTTTATTTCATTGTTGATCTGCTCAACAATAATTTATATATTTTTTTTTATTGTCAATCTGCTTTACCATTTTAGTACACAGGACTAATTGGTAGCTTCAGTTAATTGCTAGCCTGTACTTTGTGTTTAGTAAACAAGTTGCCTAGCAACAGCACCCGTGTGTGTGTGTGTGTGTGTGTGTGTGTGTGTGTGTGTGTGTGTGTTGTGTGTGTATATATATATATATATATATATATATATATATATATATATATATATATATATATATAAATAAGTTATATATACATATAGAATGTTAAAATGGGAACATTTAATCGGTTAAATGATCTGATATATATATATATAGAATATATATAAACACATGTATCTGCCATTTTGAGAAAGTTTTTAAAGAAACTTTGACACTTTTTTCAGACACCAAATCATGTCGATATACATAATAACACAATTTCATTAACCTGTTTGTTTTGATAAAAATCCACACCCGTATTACGTTTTGACCCCCAACAATATGATTGGCTCAAAGCTCTTTACACTGTCCAATTGGCGACGGGGACCCGTTATCGGCGCACACTACTGGTCAATCCCAGCCCAAAAGGCGGAAAAAGACTCATAGCAGAACACGGGTACGAAAACAAAACTAAAATAAAATTACATTTAAAAAAATACTAAACAAAAGCAGCAAAAATCATCTAAGCGCTAAAACTAAAGCGACGTAAAACGGTGTGGTGAAACCTGTGAGGGGTAGCAGACTGATATAAATGTAACTTTAGCTATTAGACGGGAACTTACCCGTGAGCGCCATGTAGGGCGGCTGAACGGACTGAAATCCGCGCAGTTTGGCGCCGGTACAGTTGGTGCGCGCGCACTGCTTCACGCAATCCCGGTACACGGGCTCCTTATCGCCCTGAGAGCCCTGCACGCGACCCGCTGAGCACAGGAGCAAAGCGGTGGCGAGCGCAAGCCGCAGTGACGTGCAGTGAGCCATCATGGTGTCCACACGCCGTGTAGGTTTATATATTTATTTACTTATTTATTTTAATCTACAGGCACGAAAAGAGAGAGAGAAAAAGAGCGAGAAAGCGACTGGTCCCTGTCACGTCATGGGAGCTGGAATAAAATGCTAACGAGCGGTAGTTACAGCGACATGGCAGCCTCGCGCACTGCGCGTTTTATTCCAGCGTGCACACGCGTGAGCGATGCTGTTGGAAAGTATGCGGAAACGCGGAGCGCGCGCGGGCAGCTTGCACAGTTAGTTACAGTGAGCGCTGACAGAAACCCGGAAGTGAATCTGTCTTACCACTAAAATGTCTACATGAATAAAATAACACCTAAATATAACAATTTCCAGGTGGTTCTTCTTTTTTTTCGTGGAAGTCATTCGTTCCACATGGCTGTCATTAAAAACCCTTTCACCGTAACAGCTGATTGTTATTGCTTTTACCCCACAGCAAATTGCTAATAATTACATATTTGTATTCAATTAAATAACCACATTATGAGATTATG
This sequence comes from Bagarius yarrelli, assembly GCA_005784505.1. Taxonomy (NCBI): domain Eukaryota; kingdom Metazoa; phylum Chordata; class Actinopteri; order Siluriformes; family Sisoridae; genus Bagarius; species Bagarius yarrelli. The sequence continues at coordinate 188,537 of VCAZ01000036.1, forward strand.
GCGATATTTAATATCCTGGAAGATCTGTGTCACTGTCGAGTCCTTACATAAACATTTTAACAGCTTTCCTCACCGAAAACTTCATCACTTAAAAAAAACCCAAAACATTCCAGCTCATTGGTTATGTTGTTCTGATGATTTTTTTTTTTTAATTCCCTGTGTCACCAAGATGCCACTGCTGGGGCCCCTAGGAAAGTCCTTTAACCCTTTAACTTGCACAACTAGATAAACAAGACAAAAGAGTCACTCTGGATAAAATAACCGTGTCTGCCAAATGCTGTAAATGTGAATTGTCATGTAGAGCAAATGTTGTGGAAGATCCTGAAAAATGGCAAATTTAACAGACACCAAATTCAGAATTTAAGCCTATAAAGCAACTGAATTGCCATTTAGTGTAAAATAATCTAGAAGACTTTTTTGGTGCTACAGACGTACTAGTTAAACTTTAATTTATCCTGGGGTTATAGATTAACTCTCAGAATGCAGTCTGTGTTTACATGAACTATTAGAGTGTTTAATTCCTAAACGTTTGACAGGACAAAATGTCGTCCCAAAAAAAATGAAAGGTGCTTTATATAATATTACTCATTAATTTGTCAATTATGCTTATAAATACAATTGTGTTAGTCATTTAATAAAAGTTACTGAAGGTTCATTGTATCAAATTTTCTTTTAGATGTACCTGCATGTTATAATATGCAAAAAGAGTTAATTTAATTCTTTTGTGATATTCTGTGTAAATTCAATAATGCCGATCTATAATGTAAAAATAGCAGTGCAGTGGATAATCTAAATATTTCGAAAATATAATGTTATATTTCACAGAAACAACTCAGAGCTGGTTTAGGCTTGGTTTAAGCCTAGTTTCGAAAAGAACATTCAGCAAAACCAGTTTTTCTTGAAAAGCCACCACCCATGAGGGCGTAGAGGAGACGTTCTAATTTGTATGTTACCTAATTGCCTTTTATCATTTAACGTTTTATTATTTATTATTTAACACACTAGTTAAGTTGTCGTTAATTATAAATCATGAAAATTTAATGGTAAAATAGATAACACTCTTTAGACTAGTAGGCTTTTTGATTCCAAACAACATTTTGCTGGATTAACAATTGAGTACATTGCCCTCTGCTGGTAAATATATGCATAACTGGGGTTTTTTTTTTTTTGGTTTGTTTTTGTTTTTTGAGTCAGAAGAATCGGTTCATCAAACCTATAAGAGCCGACTCCTTGAGTTATTGTTTTTTTTCTTATCCGTCATCTTAGTGCAAGTTATATTACTGTTTAATTATGTTATTTAAACTTTTAGACTCCGAATAAAACAACGAGGCACTAAATAATTTACACAAAAAAAGAATTGTAGTAAAGGATTTGTAACATAGTAATGTTTACCTCATGTATAACCATTTTTAGTATTATATTTCCTTTCCGTTATACAAAACCTTTTATATATTAAAAATATCAAAGATATACACATCAAAACTTAATTAGGACATACTTTTTTACAATACTATAAGTTAACTTGACTCTGAGGTAAACCTTGCTTTTTTGGGAATATTTTATATAGCTAATGCTAGTTAGCTAAGTGTTTAACACAGTATAACAATTTAGTATAGCACACATATCTATATTTAACTTTATATACATCTAGTACAAGGATTTTGGGGTTAATTTAAAAATGTTGGTTATTATAATTGTATAAATGATCATTTCCTTTATTTGTGGGGGGAAATGAATGTTAGATAAATTAGCTAGCCATCTAGCTTATCGGGTGGATTAGAACGTTGTCAGGTGTTAAAAATGTTTAACAGGGAAAGAAAGAAAAAAGCAGTGTGGGAAAACAAAGTAGACAAAGTAACTAAACCAAACTAAAGACACCTGTTTTTATTTGCTTTCGTAGGCTCATCTGCTTTTTCCCTTCTTTTCTTATTTTCGTCTCTTACTTCCATAGAAATAAAGAAAGGACATAAATGGAGGTGGATCTATTTGGATTTTACTGTAAAACTGAACTTGTTTTTCTTAAATTTAGCACAAAAAATACTTCAGCATATTTACAACATGGATGTTAATGAAAGCACCTGAGAAATGCACGTTCCTCCGCTCTTTATTGTAGGTTGTGACAATTAAAACACCAAAAGAAAAGCAGGGAGAACATTGTGAGATGGAGCGGTGTGACGACACGGTGGTTTATTTACTGAAAATTATCCCACCACCACCTCCAAAAACCATTCTGACTTCCAGTTCAGGATCTCGGCAATAGAGATAAAGTCTTTTATTGTCAGCCGTGTTTGCCAGAGGAGTTCAAATAAAGAAGAAACCATTACATAAACCGTATGTGAGAAAGGAGGGGGTGAGATGGTTAAGGTAAGAGGTAGATAAATAGTGGATATAAAAAGGAGGTTACTCCTCCTCCTTCTCCTCTCCGTGTGTGATGACGTAGCAGATGTTCTTGTAGTCGACATTGCCAGCCACATCTGGAGGGAAGGCGGCCCACAGGTTCTTCATCTAAAACAAAAAGTGTCAATAAAACGTATTATTAAATGATCAATAATTGCAAACATTAATAAATGAATTAACATTAATGCTTGTGCTATTAACAAAACACACCTCTTCGGCGCTGAACCTGTCGCACTGGGTGGTAAGAAGCTCCTCAAGGCTGGAGATAAAAAGAGATTTATGCACTTATCCGAAAAACCCAGAAAAAGTAAAATGGAAAGAGTAAAATAATACATGCAGTACGTACAACTCCTTCTTGATGGAGCCGGTAGCCTCAGGGTCCAGAACCTTGAAAGCGCTAACAATGACATCCTCGGGATCGGCACCTTAAAGATTGAGGTTATTATAAGGAGCTGTTTAAATTAAGGTAGCCAGTGTTCAGGGTAGTAAGAACTGTGTGTAGCATGAAGCTTTATAAGAAATAGTTATTTAAGAAACATTTCTGAAAGGGAAACCATCAGTCGCATGCTTTATATAGACCAAAAAAATACATTTAAATCAAATTTTAGCTATAACATATGTACACAAATGTCTCTATTCTGCCATACTCATACTAAACAATCTTTGTGATATTCTTTAGTTTTTAATTGGTACTTCTGTATTGCTGATGTTCTATTTTAGCTTGTGCTTTGATACCCTACATTTAAAAGTGCTATAGAAAATAAAGCTCTGTCACATCTGAAATGACATAAATACCTACCCTTCAGCTTTTCACCAAACATGGTGAGGAAGACAGTAAAGTTGATTGGACCACTGGCCTCCTTGATCATGGCGTCCAGCTCCTCGCTCTTTACATTCAGCTGACCCATGGAGGCCAGCACGTCCCTTAGATCGTCTTTGCTGATGATGCCGTCCCTGTTCTGGTCGATGATGGTGAAAGCCTGTGAAAAGATTTTTACAAAAATCAAATTCCAGTTGTAAATTCTTAAAAGATATCATAGATAAGTAAGTTATTCACTCGCTTTCAGGGAAGTCAGCAAAGAGAGGCCTTGTTACAGCAATCACAAGTCCATCCGAAGTTTTGACACCACTTCAGACCTTAATTTAGGATATTAAAACTACCCGCTGCTCAGTTTAACATCAATGTTAAAAGAGATGTGCTTTAAGTTATTTGGTTTTGTTTGGTTTCAGTGTGAAAAGTAATAACATTACCTCACTCTGAGGACAACAGACATTACACTGTCCACATTATCAGAATTGACAAAGTTTGGTTTATTCGTTTTTTTCCTCCGTTTGTATTCAATTCTATGAATGTATTGTTTGTATATTTTAGATGATCTTATTCTTGTGAAGTGCTTTAAAGGTGCCATAGAAAATAAAGTTGTTTATTATTATTAATATTATTAACTGTTTCCTCTTTCAGTGCCAGAGACCTTGTGTAATCTGAGAAGGCAGCTTTCACACAGCAGCTGTTGGCCAATTGCCTTTCTAAGGTGTTAAAAATGGTCTTGGAATTTATGGTATAAGTTTGGCAACCGTTAAGGTATTGACTACACTTTCTCCATGACCATTACAACCACAACCGCACTCCCAAAAAATGAATCAATACCTTCGTTATGCACTTTTTCCAATTTCACTACAAATTTGTCACATAAATTAAAGTCCATTAAGACGAGTCAGTCCCTTGGAGAAGATATACACAATTCTGAGAAATGTGGGATGTTGGAATATTACTAGCATTATATAACACCTGTTGAGCAACCCATTCCATTTTTAGCACATTCCTTGCATTAACAGAATAGCGCAAAAGGAGTAAGTTTAAGTAACGTTTCAAGATGGTTTTATTTTTACCTCTGGCATTCTAGGAATCCCCTGAAACACCAAACCTAATGAGGACACCTCAGTTTTTGCTGAGCCAAGTGGTGCTTAATTTAAGCCCTGATTTGTTTAATCAGTAGGAATATTCACAATTTTTTTAATGACTATTTTAGCATTTTAAGGTTAAGCGTTTTAGTGTTTAGGTTTTTTTTGTGTACAACATTTGGAGCATGTTAACAATAACCTTATAATTAATTTTGTACTGAGAAATAAAGGGAAAAAATGGCCTGTGCAAACCAGTGATCAATGGGTGTCTTAGGTCAATTGTAAAATTATAGACTTTTATGCAAATTATGTTTTTATAAAATGTTTTTATTGATCAATCAGTCAAGGATTTTGGATATTGGAGTTTAAGTGCTTTAAATATATTGTAGTGTTAAGTTGATTATTCCATAATAACTACAAATCCATGTAATAAAGGTGTGGAGGTCAATTGAGCTGAAAGTCTTACCTCCTTGTACTCCTGGATCTGGCTCTGCTCAAACATGGAGAACACATTAGAGCTGCCTCCCTCTCCCTGCTGCCTCCTCTTGGCCTTTTTGGGTGCCTGGAAATAAAGAACATATAAGAATTGTTTTAATTTGGTAAACAAAGCCAAGGTGGTGCCATTAAAATGTAAGGTAAAAATGTTTAGGTTTTGGATGATTTTTTTTTACTGGGAGATGGGAAGGCAGTACATTTGGAGCCCCAAAAAGTTAAAGGTTCAGATGGTAGGATTTATTTTTCTTTATTTTCTCTACAATGAGTTAGATTCAGTTCTGCCTTCTTACATGGTTATACATCCATACTTCCTGATGATACAGTAGGAACACTCACCATCTCTTGGGGTTATGTGGAGTTTTAGGGGTTGATCAGAAGAAGAGCCAAGATCCTACGCCAAGTCCGTGTGACTGACATGTACATTTTGACACTGTGGAAGCTTATATACTAGCACAGGAGAGCTAACTATAGCCTAATGATCAGGTTTGGCAGTGAAAAAGACAGCAAGGGAAAGTAATAGAAGGAGTGTGGCTTCAAGTGTCACCTTTCGCTTCTCAGCTAAAATAGGCTTGAGACGTCTTGAATTTAACCCTGTGTGTTCTGTCTGCTGTTTGGTACAGACTGTGGACTTATAAGGAAAGATAAGTGTTTTTAATCAGCTTGAGCGTTGATTCTCCATGTGGGGACTGTTTTTTATTGTGGATTGCTTACTTCTCAGACAAAACAAAGTAAAGCGTTAATATACTGCTACAGAAACGGTTAAATTAGTGTTGTCCACAGTCATCTATCTTTTATCTTGGTTTATCTCTCACCTGTGCATGCACACCTGCCATAAGGGAATTCCTTCAGGCACTTCTTTTATGACAACTCTGTTAAGATTCTTTTTACCTTAAAAAAAATGTAACCACATTTTAGCAAATACCGGTAGGCTTCGACATTCATTTCTTTAATTAAGTATGAGTCATATCTATGTAGACCAATTATCAATTTGGATCAGCTACCAGTTGGAAATCTTCTCACTTCAACACTCGTTTTATGAATGGAGCCCCTATAAATAGAAGCATGTTACTGCCATGACACCTGAAAAGACCCAGATTCATATTTAGCTTATAAGCGGCTCCATGCTGTAGCCAACTATTAGTTACAGAAAATCTTACAGGTTCATCTGATAAATGATCTGATATACATTTTTGTGTGTTTCTTTGTTTGGAACAACAAAGAGGCCAAGCTGCACATGATCTTGCAAAACATATCAACCATTTGATTCAATGGCTTGACTTACAAGTACAGCTGCAACTAATACATATTGTGACCTGTAAAAGACAAGCTCAGGGAAGTGGTACAGAGTGGCACAACAGGAAATTGTTATCACTGTTATTAGGTGCCAGGAGTCCAGAGAGCAAAATAGTCTGTTTGTGCTGAGTGGGACGGATTAGTCGTGCTCCCTCCGCTGTAAATCAATACAGCACTAACCACGTGGGCAGGCACGCTGTATGGGGACGTGGTAGTGCAGTGGTTAAGGCGTTGAACTACCATCTTTAAGACCTTATTATCCATACAATGATCCAAAAGTGTTCAGTGGGGTTGGGTCAGAGTCAGGGTTCTGTGCTGGACAGTTCTTTGTGCATAGACCCGTTGGAAAGCTGAAACAGGGTTTCAGTCACCTAAGCCGGGCAGTTATTGTGTCATTTTTAATAGTCTGCTGCAATTGTTGCTTGTCAGACTGTACAAACATGATCGCCATGTCACACTGTAGGATCTTAGTTGTCATAATGTTTTACAGATATCAATCCGTGACACGTTCGGTAACCCGAGTTTTCTAGCTAAATGTTTGCTAGCAGCTGTAGCAATAATTTCCTATGACATAATTCAATACGTTTCTTTTCCCGCTGTTCTGTCCACCGGACTTGTTTCCACATTTTTCTTATGTGGTTTGTAGTTGTCACGCTAATTCAACATCCTATTGGTTCTTTGTTTGACTATTGCTGTAGAAGAAATCACACTGCAGGTGAATATCTGAAATCCTCTGATAGTTGCAGAATGTCATCAGAGGAAATGATTAGGATTTAAAAATTTTACTTAGACGACCAAATTGTGGCTAAAATTGCACAGTTTAGGCCTAGCTTTTGATCCAATAAAGAAATAATAGACGCAAAAGTAAAAGAAGTAAAAGAAGCCCAAGTTTAGTGGTAAAGTCAATAGGTAACAGATTCAGGTGAAACACATCTACAAATGAAGGGCATTCAGCATGACCAAAACTCGAAGTCTATTTCCTTATTAAAGCCGGGGGTTTTAGACAAATAGCAACGCTGAAATTCCAAGAAAAGAACCTCCTCCCAACAGTAAAGTATGATGGTGGAAAACCTGAAGGTCTGGAGCTGCTTTTCTGCCTCCGGGCAAGGGCGACTCCGGATTATTCAGAGAAACTTAAATTCTATCTGACCTAATCTCCTGCCATCAGTCAGAGAGCTGAACCTGGGCCGAAAATTGCTGATGCAACAAGACAACGACCCCAGACATTCAAGCAAATCCACCAAGAAACGGCTTAAAAGAAAGAAGGTTCACACTCTTGATTGGCCTTGTCAAAGTCTGGATCTCAATCCAATTAAAATATTGTGGCTAGTCCTGAAGCGGGTGGTACATGCCAGATGTCCTTTCAACCCCGCAAGGAGAAAAGAGCAAAAACTTACTTCTGCAAGTCAAATTTCCAGTTTTCTGATTCTAACCTTTTCTGTTCAATAAATATTGACAATATATTTGTTTCTGCTGATTTGGATGTCTGCTACACAAATTGGGTTTTTGGTGTACATTTGATTAGGTTGTCGTGTTTTGTTTTGGGGTTTTTTTATTTATTTATTTATTTATTTTTACACAAAACCTGATCATGTCTGGAGGGTTCACAAACTTTTAAGCAGCACTGTATTATCAGTTACAGACACCGGTAGTGAGGTTGCAGCATATTCGAGGTAACAAAAAAAAACAAAAAAAAATAAACACTTTGAGAGACAAGCGTTAAAGAAAAAAGTATCAGCTGCTGAGTCAGAAGTATCTCAACTTCCTTTTCAGTCACGCATTTTTTTTAAGCCACAAATAACAGACAGTTTCCATTACGCAACACTGCATTCTGACGAACAGGCTATATTAAATGCATGACATGGTGTAACTACACCAGGCCTAAAAGTAAGTGGACCAAAATTATGTACTTTTTTGCAGGGTATTTTTTTTTTACTTTAGACACTTTTACTGTGCTGGATTTTTTTCAGCAGTCAGTTTGATGCTTCTGTAAATTACATTGCATTCCAGCTCACTTTCTCTCCCTATTAAGCATGCTGACATCTCTGACCCTGCCATCTGTCTGCCTCTTCAGCATCTAGAAAAAAACTTTTCTGTTAAGTGGCAGTAAAACTGCACCTGTTTGCTGTACAGTTGGGTTTGGAAGTATTGGCACCTTTTTGGAAGCAGTTTCTCTGCGCACTCAGGGAAAAAACAAATGCTACTAATAATTTATAGCAATAATTTGTAATAAAAAGGGTATAGAATTATTAGCAGAATTTTTAACACTGCTTAAAAACATACTTTAGGTGTAAATAAACAGGTCTCACACACACAATTAGTTTGAACACCAGTCACTAGATTTAAACCCTGAAAATACAATACAAAGAACAATTAAGATGATGTACATGCCTTTCTTAGAGTTTCAGAAGTGGTCCAGGCATTATTATATGTGAGGGTGCCAATGCTTTAACTACATTTTGGTAGAACTTTATTTTTTACAATAGGTGCCAATAATGATTGATAGGTAACATTTAACACCGATCACACTGACAAGCTTAATCTAGGGAACAGTGTCATCTCTGAAATTGCTATTCAGAGAATTCTTTAAAAATTATTACAATTTTATGTATTAAAATGTAATATTTAAACTAATCTAATAGAGTCTAATAGACATTAAATTACTGCAGCTATAGAAAATAGTGAGTTCGATTAAAAGAGTAATGATTAATATTGTAATGTAATAAAACATGGATTTTTCTCTAGCCGTTACATAATTAATAAATTATTATTATTATTCTGTACATGCATAAATTATAAATAATATGCATGTACAAAAAAAAAAAAAAAAAAAAGACTGAATATTTGTCATTCTAAAACATTTCGATAACAAATGACTTGAAATAATTTAACGATTTTAAAGCCATTACAAACCATCTAGGCATGTTTGTGTACTGTGTGTTGTTCAAGGTAACATGATATTGTCACACACTGACCGTGATGTTATACACAAATTCATTACCGTACAGAAAATTTGAACATAAATGACGAGTCGAGTGCAACGAAAAAGTAGTTTTAGCGCCTTTTTCCGTTTCACCCCAAGTCGATCAGATTTCCTTCAGCCGGTGACGTCTTTTCCAGTCTCTTTTTCTGCCATTCCGCCACCAGCTGCCTGACTTCCTGTCCAAAGTACTCATGCAGCTGGCAGAAGTCCTGCATGGGCTCCACCGTCTCCACAGCGAATGCTTTGGGTTCGAGATTGCGCTGCTTGTACCTAAGTTTAGGGGAGCGTTTGTGAGCTTGCTTGGATCCCGTGGACGGGACTGGTAGCCCCTGGTTTTCGTTTGGTGTGTAAAAGACAGAGTTTGAGCCTGGGAACTTGTGAGGCTTCTGAAAATGCCGCATTGAAGACATGCTGTCCACTGGGTCGACTCCGGCTTTTCTTGCTGCCTCTAGAAAAAGGAAAAAAAGTTTATAGGAATAAAATTTACTTTCTACTATCCTGCTTGATGAAAATTTCAGTTAATCCTTTTAGCCTCACACGTCCGCAAGGACAAATTTTGCAACCTTCTCTTACTGGACTTGCCCTAACTCACACTACAGCACCAAAATTTCAGATTACTGTATGATTAATAATGTTTCTGTATCCTTTAACTTGACAAACATAAATCAGATGGTGACATTCTAACAAAACACAATAAGTGGGTTAATAGAGAAAACTAAAAAGGCAAGAAAAGAAGCGATGACACTTTTGTACTGCACATGTTTACTCTTTTAACCTTTAACAGCGAATATTGCTATGAGTATGTTACATTTTACACCGCAGCTCCTTCTGCCACGGCCCCAACTTTATAACACAAAACAGCTACATACCAAAACACACACAAGAAAACAGGGCACTGTTGACTTAAACAAAACCAAACATTCTAGTTTTTGGCAAAGCAACGCTACACACACTACTTCGCTAGTTAGAGCAAATGTAATTAATTCAGCGATTCACACCGACCGTATATTAGTAATCACACTGTTAGCACATTTAAATCTTGTTGGTGTTAAATAAGCTGCTCTCGACCAGGTTTTTAAGTTGGGCATGTTGTCCAAACAGTAGAGATCGAACGATATAAATCTTTTTTTTGTGGTGATTTCAATTATATGCAAGTTTATGTGTGTGCTAACCAATATGCAAAACCAATTTTTTTGTCACAATGATATGCAAATACTTTAATTTTTACTTCCTCACAGCAAACAAAAATGTACTTCTTCACAATAAAAACAGAGAGAACGGACACTGAACTAAATAAAAAAATAAATCAGATCAAATTTAAATGAACAGTAAGAAAAACAAAGGACACAACATTATGCAGATAAGGTTGTAGGTAGCAAATACTTGGACCGATACCAGAAAAACCGGGGTTTGATTCCGAGCACCACCAAGCCACCACCGCTGGGCCCCTGAGCAAGGCCCTTAACCCCAATTGCTCAGTTGTATAAAATAAGGTAAATGCAAGTCGCTTTGGGTAAGAACGCCCGTCAAATGCTGTAAATGTAAATGGGCATTGATGGCGGGTTTGAGTCAGTTCTCAAATCGGCCACAAGATGGCAACACATATCAGTGGATCCCATATTACAAAACCAATATTTGATAATCATAAAAAATGTTCATATTGGGGAAAATATCATTAAAATCAGTCATTGGTCAAACTCCTCATGTTTGCAAATTGTACCAGTATTATTGTACCATGTAGATGGTCAGCTTGATGTGAAATGATCTGATACAGGATATCTGTCTTTTCAGGCTGTTTTTTCATACCAAGTTATTGTTTTTACTGCTATTTTATTGATGTAAAATTAATTGTTTTGCATATGCAAATTTGCAAAACACATTAATTACTGTGCTTTAATAGATACATGACGCTTATCAATGTGTAGTATTTATCTCGTCACAGGCCACAGATCTAAAGGGACGTCTTACCGAGGTACTGCTGGCGCAGATCTTGAACTAGGAGGTTCAGGTAGCCGTGGTGGGCAGAGTGAAGCGCTTTGACCCAGCTCTCCTGACTCGCTTGGTCCTCAGCTGAAAACTTGTATGTGCGCAGGCCGTCCGTGTCCTCTGTGTCACTGTAGAATGTCACAGAAAAGGCAAAGAGCTCTTCGGAGTCACAGAGCTGCACGATGCAGCGCTCCAACACGATCACGCCCAAGATGTCGCGCTCGCTCCGCCGTTCCCGATAAAACAGCAGGTTTCCCTTGAGGGAGAACCAACGTTTCTGGTAGGACGTGTTCACTTCACCCTGCAGCAAAAATAGTTACCATTTGATTAAACAAACTTAGTGGAATGATTTAAAATGCTCTGGAAATCTTTCAGACAAAATCTAGTCTGTAAATAATATTCAGCTCTGATATATTGCCATAATTATAATTCTATAACCAGATGTTAATGAAGAAGAGAGTGTGTGTACGTCTGTGTGTCTTTTTTACACGTCATACCTTTTTGTACAGGTACCCCTCCTTATCAGGTGCGCCGTTGGACAGGTAATGGTGCAAAATCTTGTCATGGATCTTCATCACGAGGTCGCAGTAAAGTCGCACCAAAACATGTGGGTTTGTTTACGTCTGAAGCGTTGAAGAACCACAACAAACTGTTAATTCACATGAAAGATTTCACAACAAACACACGGCTGAGGAGCTCCAACACAAAGCACTGACAGCAACAAACAGCGCTGTGATTAGTGATTCTCGCACACTAATTCTTTCCTTTGTTGTCGACATTAACCGCTGTGACGTTTTATAAACAAACTAGGAGCCGCTGTGTGAAGTTTATCCGAATTCTGAGGGACGCGCGAGTTCTTCAGGCTGTGACGGCTAAAACTCTTCCACTTCCGCAATGTGTAACCGCGCTCGCGCCTCGACACGCATGTCTCCGCCCACTTCTTACAGCGTGTTACAGCGCGTGTCGTTTCAGAGAATTGGTAATCGCGATATTTCGATATAAGTCCCGTAGTGTAAGTTTCCTCTATATAATATCATTTATAACGTACATAATATACACAATGCACACAATTTGCACATATTTCTCTATGCACATGGCCTTATTTATTAATGTACATATCTATCTATCTATCTATCTATCTATCTATCTATCTATCTATCTATCTATCTATCTGTCTGTCTGTCTGCCTGTCTGTCGCTCAGTGGACTCGTTCTCACTCTCTGTGAGAACAATGACAATGAAGTTTCTTTCTGTCTGTCTGTCTGTCCATCCGTATGTACCTGTCTGATTTGGCTGATTCTTAGTGGACTCTTTATCACTCTCTTCATTTTTTAATTTAAATATTAGACATTACATTCATTATTATACGGCAAAATATATTATATATTTAGATATATTATATTATATATACAAATAAACAACCTATTTTGACCATTTATGTTTTAACTATTTATTAAATATGATGTTATTCTACTAGTATCAACTTATGCAGGTAATTATAATGTAAAATATACTTTATTACCAGAATAAAAGTGTGACAAATTGCTAAATATTTTATATGATGATTTACGTTCTGGCTTTCCAGAGCTTGGAACTCGTGTTTGCAATGAGCCTTTAGCCTTTTTAGCCTCTATGAAGCACCCCATAAAAAGTAATCATCACCAAAACTGCGCCATTTGTTCATGCTGGTTTGGTGTTAGAAATTTTAAACATAACAAAAAAAAAAAAGGAAACTATTCTGGGCAGTGCCGTCACCCTGCCCTATATTGTATTAGTTATTTCTAAGGAAGGGAAATAGATACAATGTTCATTTTAATGGCACAAATCAGCACAAATCGATCACAAACAAATGGCACTGTTTTGAAACAATTTAGATTGCATGGGGTGGAGAGTGACTCACTGCCCAAAATTGTTTTTGTTTTATAAAAGAAGCGGCCCCAGTTACAGGGTTTCTTTTAACGGCACAAACTAGCACAAATCGAGGACAAACAAATGCCACTGGTTTGGAGAGATTTGTACGGCATGAGGTAGAGGGTGACATCACTGCCCAGAATTGTTTTTTTGGGAAATATATACAGGTGCATCCCAAAAAATTTGAATATTATGAAAAAGTTGAGTATTTTTGTCACTCATTTTTGGAAAGTAAAATCGACGTATTGTATAGATTTATTACACAGAGTCAAATATTTCAAGCCTTTATTAGCTGAAATTTTGATGATTATGGCTTACAGATAATGAAAACCCAAAATTCACTGTCTCAGAAAATTAGAATATTACATAGGATCAATAAAAAGGGTATTTTTAACAGACTTCTGAAAAGTATGTTCATTTCTATGCACATAATACTTGGTTGGGCCTCCTTTTGCATGAATTACTGCATCAATGCGGCGTGAGGCAAACAGCTTGTGGCACTGCTCAGGTGTAATGGAAGCCCAGGTTGCTTTGATAGCAGCCTTCAGGTCATCTGCATTGTTGGGTCTGGTGTTTCTCATCTTCCTCTTGACAATACCCCATAGATTGTCTATGGGGTTCAGGTCAGGTGAATTTGCTGGCCAATCAAGCACAGTAACACCGTGGTCATTAAACCAGCTTTCGGAACCTTTGGTAGTGCGGACAGGTGCTAGGTCCTGCTGGAAAATAAAATCAGTATCTCCATAAAGCTTGTCAGCAGAAGAAGGCATGAAGTGCTTTATAATTTCCTGGTATATGGCTGCGTTGACTGTGAACTTCAGAAAAGTGGGCCAAAATCAGCAGATGACATGGCAGCTCAAATCATCACTGACTGTGGAAACTTCACACTGGACTTCAAGCAACTTGGATTCTGTACCTCTTTCCTCTCTCTCACTCTGGGACCTAAATTTCCAAATGAAATTTGAAATTTACTTTCATCTGAAAAGAGGACTTTGGATCACTGAGTAACAGTCCAATTCTTCTTCTCCGCAGCCCAGGTAAGACGCTTCTTGCAATGAAATTTTGTGGCTTACCCTCCTTGTGGAGGGTGTCAATGACTGTCTTCTGGACAATTGTCAAGTCAGCGGTCTTCCCCATGATTATTGACCCAGACTATGAGACAATTTAAAGGCTCAGGAAACCTTTGCAGGTGTTTTGAGGTAATTAGCTGATTAGGGTGTGACACCATGACTTTCCAATATTGAACTTTTCTACAATATCCAAATTTTCTGAGACACAGAATTTTGGGGTTTCTATTATATGTAAGCCAGATAATAGAAGAAGATCATCGGAGGAGATCATCGGATCATCAATAGAGAAGATCATCTGAGTCTTTCTTCCCCCCATAACAGACATTTACGCCACATGCTGCATTCGCAAAGCCAAGAGCATTGTGGACGACCCCACACACCCCTCACACTCACTCTTCACACTCCTTCCATCCAGGAAAAGGTACCATAGCATTCTGGTCCTCAACCCGAATGTGTTATGGTCTTTCCTCAAACCATAAGGCTCCTTAACACGCTGAACTGACTGAAATTACCTCAACACACACACACACACACACACACATACTTAATTCAATTCGATGTTTCCAGCAACATGTAAATACAAAAATACATCGTTAAGCATGGACACTTTAAATGCAGTTTGTACATTAACCTTGCTTTTTACTTTTATATTTGCGCATTTTTATTATCTGGTCGGTGCTGTTTAATTTAACTTCCCCTACAGCGTCCTGTTTTTTGTACTGTAAAGTCTGTTGTAATGTTTGTATTGTTTATTTGCACTGTCTGTCTTGCACTGTTGGCACTAGGTTGCACACATGCACTTTATGTTGCTAAGACAATTTAATTTTAGTCTTTAGCTGTGTTGTTCTGTTTAGTGGCTCTTTGTTGTTATTGTTTTGTGTAATTCTGTGTTGTTTTGTGTAGCACCATGGGATCCTTTTCGTGATATTCAAATTTTTTGAGATACACTTGTATTTGTAGTTCGTTTCAACATTTGGCATAGTTTTGGTGAATATGTCGAGTGGCAACTTCACGGAGGCCCTTTAGCATCCTCCCCGTCTCCTTTTTAGTATTGTATTTTTTGGGTAGCTTTTGTCTACAATGTGCAATAACAGCAAATTTGGTGTTATTTATATTAGATCTAAATCAAGTACAATAATTTAATTAGACATTCTAATTTTAATATCTTTATTATTATTTTATCTTTTAATATTTTGTCCGAGACCCCATGTGCATGTTCTCTTGCTATAACTGACTTTCAGTCCTATTTTTTCCATGTTTTTTTCCCACCTGCTACCACCTGGTCTCACTACAGATTACAACATCATCTGCAAACATCATTCCAATGAGATTCCTGAAGACTAGTGAGAGCAGCTATGTTGTGTGATCCATGTGGAACGAGCACATCAGAGGGACAGTGCATGTTAGCCGTTTCGGGGACAAATTCTAAAAAAAAAGACAGATTAAGGTAGTTTGGACATGTGCAGAGGAGAGATAGTGGAAATACCATTAAGATTATGTTGTACATGCAGCTACAGGCAGAAGGCAAAGAGAAAGGCAAAAAAGGTGTATATGGATGTGATGAAAGAGGACATAAAGTGGGCGAAGAGAATGCAAAGAACAGGAATAGGTGGAGGCAGATGATTTGCTGTGATGACCCCTGAAGGAAACAGCCAAAAAAAAAAAAAAATGATACAATGATATATCTGATGTTTTGGTAATTCTTTGGTTTTGCTAGTCCAATAAATGTCAAGGAAGTCGTACAAAAACAAGCGATTTTGGGTTAAAATATCACTTTTACATATGTGTAGTCTAAGCATATCCTGCACATTAAATGAAAAGATCTGGCAAGATCTCACAAAAACCTGAGTACAGTGTCTCCGCCTATACTGTTCCAAGAAAAAGGCACTGCCGTTTTTTCTAATCTCATCAGCAACACGAGAGTCATTAGGAAAAAAGAAACTACAGACTTTGTTTAGTTCAGAATGACGTATGTTACTTTATAAATTACAGTATCAAATCAATTTTATGTTTATCCCTAATGAAAAAAAATCTACCTGAGATATTAGGAAGGAAACCATGAAAGAGACCAGAATCTAGGGGGAACCTGTCGGGCGACACTGGAGTGGGTGATTATAGACATTGTCCCGTTTCAAACAGAATGGTAAGCAGAAACGTCTGAGATACTTATAGTTCATTACAGGTTTAGAATGAATTTTTTTCTTCCTGAGTCTATAAATGTCAAACTCGAGCACAAGATCGACTGTGGCAACAGCAGCTTAGAGTCACTGTTTGACCATCCATGTTCATCTGTCCTCAACAGTGAGCAAGGATTAAACATAAGAAACATAAGAAACTTACCTTCATGTAGTCGTAAACAGAAAGCTCATCAAGTCATCGATGTAAAACTCTTAAAACGCTAATTAAAACCCAGTGAATGTTTAATTTCAATATTTATTCAGAAATTATGTCCATCATTTTGATCTATTCCTTTTTAATTATTTTAATGATCTTTTAATTAAAGAAAATCCTGATTTTTCAGTAGAAATCTTTAAGCATTTTGGTTAAATGTACATACGCTGCGTTTATACAATCAGTTGTTCATTCTGAAAAAAAAAAAAAAAAAGCTCCACAAAAATTTCCTGCAGAAGAATTTGGGTGTCCATGTTGTCCATCCGTGACTCTATAACATGGGGTGAAGATGCACATGTGAATGTTTCCGCAATTAATTATTATTGATAATCAGAACATTTTAAAGACTACCTGTTACTTGTAATTTTCCAGTCAGAAAAAGATAGATTTGGCCTCCAATACCATCCCCCCCCGCAGAAGGAAAATATTCACCACAGGAATGTGATGTGTGATTAGGTAATAGAAGTTATTTCAGTAGAATAGCGTGAGTTTTCTTATTACGTTACAATTTGTCAAATTCCAAATTTTTCCCCCTTAAAAAGTGATGTATATATCATTCGCTTACTTAATCAGGTCAGCTCCTCTACCGTGTCCATGTAACATCATATGGCCAACCCATGATTATCTTTCCACAACGTCTGCCGGCGATATCTGTCTCCCATGTGGATCTTCTGATGACGCTTAAGGTTTTCTCCCCTGCTGAACCTCTTGCCGCACTGGACGCAGCAGTAGGGCTTTTCTCCAGTGTGGACCCTTTTATGCTTCTTTAGGTCTCCAGCTTGGCTGAAGCAGCGGCCGCACACCAGGCAGCGGTAAGGTTTCTCCCCGGTGTGACACCTCTGATGGATCCGAAGGTTCCCGACACGACTGAAGGTCTTACCGCAAACCCGGCACACGTGGTGCTCCTCGTCCCGCGGACTGTGACGCTGTGTTTGCAGAGAAGACACTGCACTCCATCTGTTCCCGACGCACCTTCCAAGTGCGCTGAGGTTTGACTGGATGTAAAGACTCGAGCTGATGTTGTCCTGCCTGATTGACTGCTCATTTAGATCCTCGACCATGCTAACCACAACTTGAGGAATCTGTTGTTCTTGTTGTTGGGAACATTCAGACGCAACAGGTTCGGTTTTAATGTCCATGCACAATGAAGCACCAGAAGCGCAAGTGCTGCGTTGCGTTTCTTTACTATTGCAGTACAAATCTGACGTATTGACCTGCTCGGTTCTTGGTGTATCAGGTAGTGTAAATGCAACCTGCAGGTCACACACCGCTTCGGGTTCTGCATCTGCCTTTACAACCGAATCCTGATTTAAACAAAAGACATGTTGAGTGTCGGCTGTCTGTGGAGACTCGACGGAAGGCCGGTTTATAGACAAGGATACGGCCGCAAGTCTCGACACTGTCGAAAAAAAAAAAGTAGTATTACAGAAAAGAAAAATGAAATGTTTCTAATGTCCTCTCATTAAAGCATGACGCTCACCTTCTCGCTCTTTCTCTAGTTCCTTCAGCGTGTCCTGTAATTTCAGGCGCAGCTTTTCGTTTTCCCTTTGCGTCCGAGACGTCTTCTCTTGATACTCGGACACCGTCTCTCTTACGGCCTCCATCACTTCCTGCACTGCTGCTGTCAGCAGTTTTACGACGCGGCAGTTCAGTCGCTCCAGTTTGGACGCGTTACTGCTCCTATAGATGAGCAACAACAAGCAACAACATCCTATAGATGAGCAACAATCTTTAAAATTTTATTTTTGACACACCCTGCTATCCAAAAGTATTGGAACAGCTGGCTATCCAAAAGTATTGGAACAACCGGGCTATCCAAAAGTACTAAAACACACTGTAATCCAAAACTATTGGCACACCCATCTACCCAAAACTATGGAACCATCCTTCTACCCAATAGTATCGGAAGCCGGCTATCCAAAAGTACCGGAACAGCCAGCTATGCAAAAGTACTGAAACACCCTGCTAACCAAAAGTATTGCCAGCCAACCTCCTATTGTCAGTCTAAAGTGGAGGCCCAGATGACCTTATTGATCCCATTTGGACTCGAAAACTATTTTTCAGACCAGTTTCTACTAAAGTTGTAGCTACTAAAAGACTCTCACAATGTGGATCCAACTGTTAGAGATTATTGAGAGGAATCGAGCAAATCTGCACTAATGTCAAGGTTTGTGAGAAACAGTTTAATATTATATAATATCAAATGATCATTTATCTATTACAGAGACCAAGAAATAATAAATACAGAAAAACAGTGTTTTTTGTTGATTTGTTAAAACAGGCATTTTAGTGAAATGGTAAGTTTACATACCTAAATTTAAAGATTAGGTTTTAACGGCTTTCACAATATCTAAAACTTTTTCAAGATTTTGCCAAAATATGGCACCATCTTGGGGCTGTTTTAAGAATTACAAGCAAAGCCACAATTACAGTACTGCACTGTGAGTAGAGACGAGTCAACGACAGCGCACATTTATTTTATATTGGTTAGAAAAAAATTGTATGTACGCATTAAAGCCTACATTTTTACAAAGACAGTAATTTACAGTGCAGTTTATTGCATTGATCTTGCATTATTTTTCTACTCATCTATTAATATTCATTCAGAAATAAGAGTTGTTTTGTTGTGTTTGCTGACAGTATGCACAAAGTTATAAATACGAATGTTCGTCCAGTTCACTCTTATAAATCATTGTCATTTGATTACAATCAATTATTAATTAAAACATTAACAAATGACCAATCAATGTTCACTATTGTTCCCAGTTGCCAATCACAATTCATCATCGTTCCCGGTTAACAATCATTGGTCAACAGTTTTTAAACAACTAAATCATTGGTCACTATTAGAGATGCTCAAAAATCTGAAAAACGAAACCTAAAATGTCTTGTTTTAAAATACTTTTTGTATAATTGATTTTTTAAACATTAGACTTTTGTGATTTTGTGAAATGTAATTAATCTGAAATTGAAAAACTACAAACCAATAAAATAAATCACACTTTAATTTTTTATTGCACAAAAAAGATATAAAAAACAAGCATTACAACTAAATATTTTAGAACAAACTTAAATGTATTTATTCACCTTTCAGTTATATTCAACATGATTAAATGTAACATTATCATTGTGCGAAACAAGTGTAATACAAACCAGAACCAACCTCAAACTGTAAACAACAGATGTGGCCTCAAGTCTAGAACAAACTTTTCAAAGCTACACAAATTGTAATGTAACTGCACATAGCAAATTATCCTGCTTTCTCTTATCCAGAGCCACTTACATTATTTCCTGTTATACAGCCGAGCAAGTGTGGGTTAAGGGCTTTGCTCAGGGGTTCAACAGTGGTGTCTTGGTGGTGCTGGGAATCGAACCCAGGTCTTTAGCTTGCTAGTCCAACACATTGACCACTGCGCTACCACTTTCCCAATTTTTATTTCAGTAAAATGGGGCAGGTTTCTCTTCACGAACAACAGTTGCTCTCATTAAGAACATAAGATGCTGCACTGAATAGTCTCTTACTCTCTGTGCTGTAGTACTAGTCACTAATTTTCCATATGACCAATAGCTGAGCTCCTCTGTTCCAAATAACCAACCAATCACTGCTTACTATTGTTTTATAATAATAATAATAATAATAATAATATTCAACTTTATTGTCATTGTGCAAGGTACGTGTACAGAGCCAATGAAATGCATTTTTCGCATATCCCATCTTAGTAAGTTGGGGGTCAGAGCGCAGGGTCAGCTATGATGCAGCGCCCCTGGAGCAGGAGGGGTTGAGGGTCTTGCTCAAGGACCCAACAGCAGTTGGCTTGCCGGTGGTGGGGCTTGAAACCAGGTGTTTTCTGGTCCTTAACCATTTGAGCCACCACTGCCTACCTATATCTTTGAACACTATTAATCAAGTAACCAATCATCGATCATTATTGTCCCAATCACAGTTACCAAACACTAATCACCACTATATTTATCAACAGCTTACTAATGTTCCCAACAACCAATCAAGGGTGGCCACTGTTTCCTCAACAACTAGCCACTGTTCATCGCTGTTCTCGTCAACACCCGATGTTCTAAACACTCGTTCTCTCGTCAACATCCGATGTTCTAAACTCGTTCAACATCCAAAACACTCGTTCTCTCGTCAAACATCCGATGTTCTAAACACTCGTTCTCATCAATCGTCAACACCCGATGTTCTAAACACTCGTTCTCTCGTCAACATCCGATGTGTTCTAAACACTCGTTCTCAGCCTCGTCAACATCCGATGTTCTAAACACTCGTTCTCTCGTCAACATCCGATGTTCTAAACACTCGTTCTCTCTCTAAACACTCCTCTCGTCAAACATCCGATGTTCTAAACATCCGTGTTCTTAAACACTCGTTTCGTCCTGATCAATATCCGATGTTCTAAACACTCCTTTTCTCAATAAACATCGTTTTCTCATCAACATCCGATGTTCCTAAACACACCCATTTTCTCGTTTCTCATCAACATCCGATGTTCTAAACACTCGTTCTCATCAACACCGTCCATCGTCAAACACTCTCTGTCGTAAACACCCGATGTTCTAAACACTCCTTTTCTCATCAACATCCGATGTTCCAAACACCCATTTTCTCATCAACACCCGATGTTCTAAACACTCGTTCTCTCGTCAACAACCCGATCTAAACACTCGTCAACACCCGATGTTCTAAACACTCGTTCTCTCGTCAACATCCGTTCTCTCGTCATGTTCTAAAAACACTCGTTCTCACCTCGTCAACACCCGATGTTCTAAACACTCGTTCTCAAAACTCGTCTCTCGTCAACATCCGATGTTCTAAACACACACTCTAAAACACTCGTTCTCTCGTCAAACACCCGATGTTCTAAACACTCCTTTCTCTCGTCAACATCCGATGTTCTAAACACTCACTCTCTCGTCACATCCGATGTTCTAAACACTCGTTCTCTCCAAAATCGTCAACACCGATGTTCTAAAACACTCGTTCTCTCTCGTCAACATCCGATGTTCTAAACACTCGTTCTCTCATCAACATCCGATGTTCTAAACACTCGTTCTCTCGTCAACTCCGATTCTATCAACACTATCCGATGTTCGATGTTCTAAACACTCGTTCTCTAGTCGTCAACATCCGATGTTCTAAACACTCTCGTTCCTCCTCGTCAACATCCGATGTTCTAAACACTCGTTCTCACGTCAAACAGTCCGATCTGTTCAAACACCGTTCTCTCGTTTCTAAACACTCGTTCTCTCGTCAACACCCGATGTTCTAAACACTCATCTCTCAACATCCAATGTTCTAAACACTCATTTTCCCATCAACATCTGATGTTCTAAACACTCGTTTTCCTGATCAATATCCAATGTTCCAAACACCCATTTTCTCATCAACATCTGATGTTCTAAACGCTCGTTCCCTCATCAACATCCAATGTTCTAAAGACTTATTCTTTCATCAACATCCGATGTTCTGAACGCTCGTTCTCTCTTAACTCATTCTTGATCAACATGATTAGCCAATCACTGCCATCTATTGTTTCACTGTTGTATCACTGGTCAGGATGGTGTTCTTAAACAGAAAGCATTATGTGGTCAGTTAAACTGTTCATTTGTGGTGCCATGACTAAAGTCTTTATTTCAGAATTTTATAACACAGTTTTGACATCCAGATTAATCTATCAGCTCATCTGGTGATTATTCTAGAAACATTTCTAGAAACTGTAAAATATAATGGTCAGCATTTCAGTTTAACTTGAGAATTTGGGTCAAATGTGAACCTTTTAACCCACTGATTAATTAATAACCGCGTCCACAAGCAATAGAGACGAGTGATGCTCCGAAATATCTCTACTCATCGACTCAGCCAGCACAGGAAACTAAATGAAACAGTAAATAATGACAGCGGATTGGAAAAAAACCCTTACTTACCGGGACAGACTCTTATCCAGCACCGCTGCTGCCATGGCAACCGATTCGGTAATAAAACGATAATAAAAAATAATAAATAAACTAAACAAACACGAAAGCAACGAAATTAATAACTAGCAATAAGTAAAGCGTCTTTCACTGCTCGGGGTTTACTAAAATAATGAAAACAAAAATAAAAGTGTGATGAATAAAAAAATATACCAAATAAATTAACAAATTAATGACTATTTGTGTCTGTGTTTATCGTTCCTATCAGTCCAAACCTTTTAGCAACATTGCTAGTCACTTTATGTACTTCCGGTTTCGCAACCCATTTCAGAATAAAAGTCAACACTTCTTGACAGTAGGGATTTCAACTGTAATTTATTACAACTGATTATAAATCTTTTTTTATTTTTTAGATTGTAAACACATATTAATCTACTATATAATGTCCCTCACCACTGTTCTAAATAGTTGATATTACTGTTCTGTTAAAGTGGTATTATTCTTTTTTTGTCTAAAATGTTAGATGTTTATTCTAACATGTATGAGTTATTTAGATCAAATGTTAAAACGATCGATAATATTTTTTTTTTACGTTAAATTATCCTTTATTAGAAAGTATAGTTACAGACACCTGTGATTCCACATATACAGTAAATTGCAAAAATCTGATAAAATAAGTTTCTGTATTGAACTGATTTTAGGGCAGATCTACATACGTGTATGGTTTGTGACGTCACCAGAAGCTTATCAGAAATTATTAAATGATGAAGAGCTGCTGGGAAAACTTTAATTCTGAGGTCCCATCCGGGCGCATGAAGTTAGCTGAACCTGTGGGCGTGCTCTCATTAGCATACTCATGCATATTCATACACACCAGTGTAGCCTAAAGGCAAAGACATTTTTTGGCATTAAAAACCCTTTATTATTATTATTATTATTATTATTATTATCATCATTATTTTTAAACAAATAATATGACATATAAACGTTTAAATGGATACGGCAGCACGTTACAGTGATGAGTTGATAATGTACAAATATTTTGGCACAATAAAACAATGATTTACACAAAGCTGAAGTAAATGATTAAGAGTCAACACTTCAGTAACAACAGAATTAGATGCGCAATCAGGCGTCTTAACATCACTGACATTTCATTTATCTACTAACTAGTGTTTATAGAGCTACATTACACCCCCATAAGCCCTGTATGACTGACATTGACATAATATTTAACAAATAAAAAATACTTAACAATAAAATAATTTTAAAAATTCTAAAGTTAAACGAGGTTAAATTTAAAAAGGAAATATTTGCATCAATAGTCATTGCAATGCATTAAACCTTTCAATCGAATGTGTTGCATTTTGTTTAGGTGATTTTTAAAAACAAGAAACTACGATAAGATTTATACCGGTTTTGTTAATGAATAATTATTAATAAAATCAAATACAGCAATTAGTTATATTATTATTATTTTTTTTTTTACAACAGATTAACATCAGCACGAGACCCCCCTCCCCCCAAAATAAAGATAAATTAGCACTATTCAAGACACTTTCACGTCTGACCACCAGAGGGCAGCAGCCTTGCAGGTTTGAGTTAAAATGCATAGGAGTTCCCCCCCCCATTGTCTGTGTCTAATGTCTCTTGGTGAGCCGAGCGTCAGATTTTTGAGCATTTGTCTTTGCTTTTTTCAGTACTGTAAATAAAATCTGCAGATTCTTCAGCATTAAAATCCCTTTTCGTCACTTATGCGTCCCAATGACCTCATATTTACACCCTAAATGACATCATTGGCATTCGGCAACGAACACGGTGCATCTAGTGTTAACGTCAGTGATCGACAGGCTTATGTAGGTGTAGTGTGGTCTCATATACACCCTGGTTGACTCAGAGCTCCATGTTCCTCCTGGTCACGGCGACATGTCGACCCACATGGACCATCTGGTGTTTTTTCAGGTGGCTGGACTGGCAGAAGCTCTTGCTGCACTGCGGGCACTGGTAGGGCCTCTCGCCCGTGTGCACACGTTTGTGTTTCTGCAGGTTTCCACTGTGGCTAAAGCGCCGACCGCAGTGCGAGCAGCTGTACGGCTTCTCACCCGTGTGGCAGCGTTGGTGGATGCGGAGGTTGGCGAGACGGTTAAAGTTTTTTCCACAAAGAAGGCAGATGTGACGCTCATCCCGGCTCTGCTGCCTCCAACTTTCCTCCTCGAAAGGGAAATGCTCCACAAAGGTGTCCAGGGTTTCGGCGGTGGTGTTGGTGATGTTGTTATTGTTGTTGCACGGCGGCACAACTGGGAAGTCCGGCTCGTTCTGAGACGCCTGGAACTGTAAATGTTCACAGGGGTAATAGGTGTTCTGGAGAACAGGTTCCAGCACGGGTTCCTCTGCTCCCGGGTAGTCGGAGTGCTCCAGTTCGGTTTTTATTTCGGCGGGGAACACGGCGCTCTGGCTGTCATTGTGCGGCTCTTCTTTGAAGCTTGTCTTGTCTTTCGATGCCAGCGGGTTTGACTGACCACCAGGAGACGCTTTCTTCTGTCTGGCTGAAGTAGGAGAAGGTGAAACGGTGAGCTGGGCAGTGATGTGGGAAACTAAACACAGGGGAAAAAAAACACACACACACACACACACAAATAAGACACAACCTGAAATGTCTCCACCTTGACACGCTTATGATGTCTAAAAAATATATATAGTTTGTATAAAACCCCCAGATGAAGAACCCACTCGCGTGCTTGATACGAAACGAGGAAACTATCCAGCACGTCTGCTGGATATTATTTTGCGCGTTACCTGCGGTGTCCCTGTCCAGCTGCTCCTGCAGCTCCTGAACTCTTCTCCGCAGTCTTTCGTTCTCCCGCTGCGTCCGCGTGCTCTTCTCCTCGTACTCCTGCACTGTGTCCCGCACCGCCTCCAGCACGCGCTGCACCGCCGCCGCCAGCAGCTCGCTCACGCGCTCGTTCAGACGCTCCGCTTTAGACATCTCCATCATCCCCGGATTATTTGGTTATTATTAGATTGAATTATGTTTTTTTTTCTTTTTCACCCCCCAGTTTATTTCAACTGACTAAAAAATGTACAATGAGACGTACACGTGCCTCCTTACGAAAGAAACAAACAAAAATAAACCGTAGTCTCATTCATCAGTAAAGTCTTTACGACTGATACGTTTCAGCAAAGGTTGTTATTGTCGGCATCCAGGAACACTTCCGGGTAAGCGTGCTGGACTGTGTGTCATAATAATAGTCTTGAATCGTTTTCTTTATTCTTCATTTTTGTTATGTTTCTTTAGTATAATAATAATAATAATAATAATAATAATAATAATAATAATAATAATAATAATTAATTATTATTATTATATTATTGTTATAATTATTATTATTATGGGTAGTGGTAGTAGTAGTAGTAGTATATTCTTCTTCTTCTTCTTCTTCTTCTTATAGTTCTTCTTCTTATTATTATTATTATTATTATTATTATTATGTTATTATTATTATTATTATTATTATTATTATTATATTAGTAGCAGTAGTAGTTTGTGTTCTTTTATGCTTTCAGTGCCTATATACTAATCTTTGTATCCACACAATAATGTATTTTTTTTGTGATTTGATTAATATAAGCTGTTAAACAGAATAATCTTACTGTTAAATCCATAGAAAAAGTAACAGAACACACTGATTGTGTTAGATGGTAGACTAGGGTTGGCAAAGTGGTTTATGAAGGACCCAGAGATTGTAGCTGCTTTGTTAATGTCAGTTGGGGCTGTATAGATTAGACATGTTTGTTCAGAACATCCCACAAAGGCTTGACCGAATTAAGATTTAGACAATTTTAACGCCACCAAGCCACCACTGACAGGCCCCTGAGAAAGGTCCCTAACTGCTCAGTTGGGTTAATGTAAGTCGCTTTTAATAAATGTAAATGCCAAATACTGTATATTTCATATGGATTTAATTATGTTAATTCCAAAACATGTTTAAAAATGGAGTGTCGTTAACTTGCATTCATTTTATGTACAAATTATAAAAAATGATTATTTTTAATTTAATTATTTATTTATCAAATTTATTTTACTATAGAGTAATTGGTAAGAATTAACTACATTATTTTTACATGTCTGTGTTAAGTGTAGTGTTAAATTCAGTCACGAAGTTGATTCAGTCACGAACTTCCTCTTTGGAACCAGAACCTGTTAGTGTTACATTGGATCGGGCGAAACCAGGAGTATGGGTAGTTATCTTCAAACCTTTTCTTATAAATGCAGAGCTGGACTTTTGAAATATAAGCCCTGGGATGATCGAGTCGATGGCCACTGGATTGTCCTTCATGACTTGAAAGAACATCAACTGCACAATCTTGCCAATCATCATCTAGGGAGAGGTCTGGGTACTAAATGATTCTCATTATTTCTTGACATGTGTTCTAGAATTAGAACGAACAGGGGTAAATAAATAATGAAGGTTGTTGATGATGATGCTACGACAGGTACTTTTAAATACTTTTTAAATATATCTTTCAACTGCTTATTTTATAAGTGGTGTTAAGCCACAAGTTCCACAAGTCCACTAAACATTTTATTATACTTCTTCATGTCCTCAAAAAACATGTACAGGATATTCCTCTCCTCCTTTTCTTTCCAGTAACCTTTCACCCAGTTTATACCAGGATCCCCAGACCACTGTAAACATACATAGTAGTGAACAACCTCATTAGTGGGTTTTTAGTAAAATTACTGAACAGTTTTTTTTTCTAATTATTGTCTGACATTTTCCCCTCATGAATGTCTTTATTCCCATGAAGATGTTTCTGGATAAATCAGATTCATCTCGTCAGTGGAGTTTATGACTGTTAGATGCAGGCCATTTTATTTACCACAGGAATTCACAGCTGTTTTTATTGTCGCCTCCCTCCCAGATCTGCTGAACGATTTCTACACCCGGTTTGAGGTGCAGAACCAACGTGACAGCGAGGAAGACCACCCCTCCCCCAAGGACCAGGTGTTCTGTCCAACCACAGCCGATGTGAGGAGAACTTTAAGCAAAGTTAACCCACGAAAGTCTGCTGGACCAGACAACATCCCTGTGCAACACAACTAGCAGATGTCTTTACTGACATCTTCAAAACTTTCCTGTGCACTTTTCTGTCCATCATTGCTGTGCCGAGAAAGTCAGCAGTCTCCTGCCTCAATGACTACCGTCCCGTTGCACTCACACCCATTGTGATGAAATGCTTAGAAAGGCTCGTCATGAGGCACGTTAAGACCCTCTGCCCCCCCACACCGGACCCATTACAGTTTGTGTACCGTCCGACCTGTTCCATGGACTATGCCATTGCCACAACCTTTCATCTGGGCTTACACACCTGGACAATAAAGACACATACATATGAATGCTGTTCATAGACTTTAGTTCAGCATTCAACACAATCATCCCTCAGCATCTGTTCGAGAAGCTGAGTCTGCTGGGCCTGAACATGTCCATCTATGGATCCTGGACTTTTTGACTGAAAGACCTCAGTCAGTCCAGATTGGAAGCACCATCTGTTTGGAAGCACCATCTCCAGCACCATCATTCTAAGCACTGCTCAGCCGACTGCTATTTACACTGCTGACTCATGACTGTGTAGCAACGCACAGCTCAATTCACATCGTCGAGTTCGGCGATGACACAACCGTGGTGGGTCTCATCAGCAAGAACGTTGAGTCAGCATACAGAAAAGAGGTGAAACAGCTAACAGCCTGGTGTAAAGCCAATAACATGTCTCTGACCGTCAACAAGACTAAGGAGATAGTTGCTGACTTCAGAAAAGCAAAGAGAGACAATTCTCCGCTGAACATCGACGGATCATCGGTAGAGATGGTCAAGGACACCAAATTTCTTGGTGTTCAACTGGTTTGGAAACTGCACCGTTTCGGATCATAAAACCCTGCAAGAGGAATAGTGAGAACAGCTGAGAAGATCATCGGAGTCTCTTTTACCTCCATAATGGACATCTACACCTCACGCTGCATCCGCAAAGCCAAGAGCATTGTGGATGACCCCACATACCCCTCTCACACACTTCTCACACTCCTTCGTAGCATTTGGGTCCTCACAACCTGAATATGTAACAGTTTTGTTCCTTAAGCCATCAGGCTGCTCAACACACAGGACTGAACTACCTTAACACACACACACACACACTCACTCACTCAGTCAATACAAATAGATGGAAACTCAAAAAATAAATTTTTGTCACTTAAAAATGCTGTTTTTACTTTTTTTACATTTTTTAATCTGGTTGGTGCTATTTAAATGTTCTGTACAGCGTTCTGTTCTGTTCTTTATTGTCTTCTTTCGCACTGTCTTTTATAATGTTTTATTTTTAATTGCACTGTCTGTTCTGCACTGTCTGCACCAGGTTGCACACATGCACTTTATGTTTGTTCTGTTCAGAAGCTCTTTGTTGTTTGTTGTCTGTGTAATTCTGCGTTTTTGTGTAGCACCAGGGGGTCCTGGAGAAATGTTGTTTTGTTTCACTGTGTACTGCATCTGCTGTATATGGTTGAAATGACAATAAAGCTTATAAACTTATAAAACTTGAATGACTTGTTTTTTTTTAAATCTGATTGACAGCAAAAAACCCTGAATTTTAAACTATTTGGCGAGTTTTTACATCCCGTCTCCTCCAAAGTTCCAATGATATAAAACAGATTAAAGTAATCTCTGTCCTGTGATGGACATTAACATCACATCACCCGCCATTTACAATCACATCTCTCTCACACACACACACACACACTGATGTTTTTCTAACAGTTAAACTTGGTCTTTATTTTCCACCATTTATTTACATTGACAGCATTTGGCAGACGTTCTTATCCAGAGCAACTTACATTTATCTCTTTCATACATTTGAGCAGTTGAGGTTTAAGAGCCTTCCTCAGGGGCCCAACAGTGGTAAATTAGTGTTGCTGGGAATCAAACCCCGATCTTCCAATTAGCAGTCCAACACCGTAACCGCCGAACTACCACTTCCCATTTATCAGCAGTTCCTTTAAAAACATACTTCATTTTCACAGGCATTATTTAATAAAAATAAAATAAAATACAATCCCGTGTTCAGTTTGTGTGGATGTTCTACACTTTAGTGACGTGTCTGGATTGTTGTATAAATGCAGGACGTCCCAGTTTTGCGGTTCAGTTTATTTAGTTTTGTGTTTAATGGATATAAGAACATATATTCATGAACATGTGTGTTTGTTTGTAGGTTTAAAGAGTATATATGTTGTTGCTTGTACGTGAGTGCATATGAGGATAAATACTGGGACAGTGTGTGAAATGTGGCTTTACAATAAGGTTAAAGTGACCATAGAGACCAAATTATTAGTTCAAATAGGTGTCAATTTGACACTTACTGCTACATGTTTTTTTAGGTAGGAGCTGGAATTCTTGTACACTGTGATGTCAGTCCTTTTTTTTGCACAAGGCATGAATCACATGATAAAACAAATTCTTTTTGATATCTTTAAGTAAAAACATACACTGAACCTGAGGCCACTGGTGATGATCGGCCCCGATAACACCCACACACACACAAATGAAGCTGAGTAAAATTAAAGTTTTTTCACAAAAAATGTACCTGAGTAACAGTAAAAGTACACATTATTAAAAATACCCCAAAAGTAAGTTACCCCCCAAATTTTGCCAATAAATGTAACAAAGTAAATGTTACTATCCTAGTTACTACCCACCTTTGGTCTTTAGAATTTTGAGCCACACAAATAACCTAATAAAAACGTCACAACATCAGCATGTGGTTGATGATTCATGTGCAGAAATGTGCAGAATTCAAAAGTCAGATTTGTAACTATGGGGGAAAAACTTAGAATAGCACATCAATCCAAACAAAAGAAAGATGTCAAATGCAAAACAAGGCAAGGGTCAAAATGATGGACCACCCTTACAAAAAGAAAGTACTAGAAAGTATATTATAACGAATTAAATAGAGGTAAGAATTTGCTAAAATAATAAAAAATATTTATAGGAAAGTATCCAAAAGCTTCTACTCTTTTTTAATACTTATACCAAAATATACTTGACTTAAACTGAGGAAAAAAGTCTTTGTCATACTTGTTGTCTTTCATAGGAAATTTGTACCAAATAAAACTAGTTCACTACCTTCACACCAAAATAATACTTAAATGAACTAAAAAGTAGACTAGTACGCATAGTACACTAACAGGTAGTGGTAGCTCAAATGGTTAAATATTGTTGATTTGAAGGATTGGACCCTCAACTCCCTGCTAATATGGGATTTATACTTTAGTTTACGTAATAAATTAAACCTTGGATGTACAAGTCTTAGAGTTTACACATACACAAGCAGCAAAGGTCGGTAAGACTTTATTATTAAGCAGTTATTGTGTTGTCTGTGTGAATTTGACCAAAAAATTTACTGACATTGTTAGAAACACATTTGATTTATTTTGTCAAAAAGATATTAGTGAAAACAAGCAGTTGTATCATAAGTGTATTTTATGTTTTTACATTTTTGGTCAGTTCTAACTGTTAAGACTAAAAATTGAAACTAAAAATTAAATCTTAAATTGAAATTGTTTTTGGCTACTGAATTTATACAGTGTGAAAGGTTGAATTTTATTGGGTTTTTTCACACAACATTTTTTTTTTTTTACTGAACCCCAGCAAACACACTGACCCGAAAAAATGTATTAGACATATCGATACTCCTTGCATTTATTTTCCCAGCTAAATGGGTGTGTTTTTATTGACTCGAGGGAGTTTATTGTTTTTATTAGGTTCATCCCTGAAGGAGAGGCGTTTTAGCTGCAGTTGGGGATAAGTTGGGACGGAGCATAGTGTAGCATCTCATCTTTTTTTCAAAACAGTTTAAAGATGCTTTGATGGTCTGGTCCTTCCTCAGCTTTTTTTAGATGGACCTGTGAGAGACAACACAATACCTCGCAAACACAGAAAAGACTGAAAACAGACTATCTTTTGTCTGTTTGTGTGATCATTAAATAATAATTTAAAAATGAAATCTAATTTAAAAATGGTCAATCTGTAATGAATTCCACTGAAGCGAGTAGTAAAAGAGCCCAAAGGTGCAATTTATTTACAATGTGACAAAGACAAAATGATAAACATAAACTGAACTAGACTTTACTTGACTTAACTTGAACACTAGCACAAACATAAACTTGACTAAAATAACCTTAACTTGACTTAGCTTGACATAAATAGACTCTAGACAGCGGGACAGGGACAAACCGAAATCCATGACCAAGACGGGGAAACACAAGGGCTATAAATGCACAAAACTAACCAATGGGACCAAGACACATTGACAAGGGGATCACAGGTCACAGAACCATATGGGGAACAAAGATCACATGACAAGGACAAAACAGGACGTTAACGAAGGCATGAACATGAACTTAAAACATAAACACAATAAACATGAAACTTTAAAGAACAATAAAGAGATGAGAAGTGTTGAGAACCCAAGGGTATTTACAAAATGTGACAAACAAACATAAAACTTGACAGACTTAACCGGACTAAACACGAACACTAACTCTCAACATTAACACTTAATAAATAAACACTTGATAAACTCTTAACATAAACTTGACCTTGACCATGACCATAACCATAACCATGACCATGACCATGACCATGACACTAGCGTGCCAGAGAACTCAACACAGTGGTACAGAAAGCAACAAACCACAAAGACAGAAAGCTACAAGGGGGTATATAAGCACAAGACTGAACAAGGAACACCTGTAAACAATAGGGAACACATGACCAAACTAACCAATGACAACAAGACAAAAAGACAAGGGGAAGCACATGTCAGGAAGACAAGAGGAACAAGTAGCACAAGACAAAGACCAACCAGGAAGTAAGCAAAAAACAAATACCGACTTGGCTAGCTTAGATATACTGATCAACGCCAAATAGCATTGAGCAACATTAAACAGTTCAAATGCATAATAAATGCTAAAATAGTGGTCTTCTATAGATAGAAGGAGTATACAGACACAAACATACCACATCCTAAAACAATATTTTTGTACCTGCATGACGACCATTTTTTTCTGATTAAAAATTACTGATAAAAAATACTGTTTGGTGACCGATGGTGTGCATCAGTATTTTGTGTGTAGTATGTAGCCCAGCCAGGGAGCTAGAGTGATTGAGGTGCTTAAATAGTGTGTGTGTGTGTGTCATTGAGGAATGAGTGTCAGATGTGTGTGATCAGTACTCTGGGGATTGTGTGCAGTGCATGCTGAATGTTTCAGTGACAAATTTATATAGATGGCTAATCAATGTTCATGTGGAAGTCCTTGATGGATGTGTGTTGATTATAACTATTGATGGTTTTTGGTAGATAGTCAGACGTGGGTAAGAAACTTGATGTCGCATGAAATTTTATTCAGGACAGATAAAGGCTCAACAGTGTTCAATTTTTTACATGTTAATAGTAATTAAACAGAACCTGTCGATAATTTGAAAATTCAACAGTGCTGTCAGAGATAGCATAAACAATTAAATTGTGTGCAACGGTTGTCTAAAACGAGCTTCTAGTCTAATATTTCCGGACTTTATAAGCGATATCTGTTGCATAGAATAAATTTGAATACATAGAGCGTATACCGATCCAGAAATTCAGTCCTGTCAGATGCCTTGACTAGCTGGTAAAATTTCCACAATTTTTAAATGATCCTACAAACATTATCAACTATTGCTCTGACCACAAATTTAGGTGTTCCTAGAAATAAGTTTCTTGATTTCAGACATGTGAACCAGCATTGAGAACTTTTTCAGATACACTCTGTTGATAGGGTACTTGGCTTTGGTTGTGAGTGAAACCTGCACGGGAAGAATATGCAAACTCCACACAGAAAGGCCCCATGCAGGGAAATCGAACCCCATGCAGGGAAATCGAACCCAGGCCTTCTTGCTGTGAGGCAACAGTGTTAACCACTAAGCCACCGTGCTGCTCTATACAATATTTTTTTTTAACTACATTTTTGTTACTATAAAAATGATACAGCATTTAAACCAGCAAATTGATATAAGATTTCTGAGAAAAGAGAATGCAGAATTTTAACCTAGGAATTAACGTTTACCTATTTTACTTACATATATTTCTGATAAGTGCTTTCATATATTTAATTTATGCACTTGATGTCTATTATTCTGTTAAAAATAATTAACTTAACTGTTACAACTTTTCACAATTGAAATAACTCCCAACAAATCATGTGTTTAAGCAAAACACGGCTCTCATCTGAAGCAACAATTTATTTAATTTCAGAAAAAGGCTTTGAGAGTTTATGTCAGAAAACGAGCAACAGCCGTGCATCATTCGAGACACAATGATGAACAACAAGTGTACAGAAACGCATCACACTGTCCACTTTGCTTTAACCTCAAGGATAGGTATAGAAACACACAACAGACACATTTGGTGTATTATTAGCATGCGCTATCCAGAAACATTTCAGATAAACAGCAAATGAACAGACAGATAAAAATAAAACTCCACAACGAGTCCATAAAATGAATACGAAATTTAAATCTGAAATATTGTTTATACTGTACATAACTTTCAATAATTATTAACATTGCTAAAAAGATGCTTTGTGACTTTGCACTCGTATTCACCACTTCTTTCTTATATCCCTCTAATTTATGAGGCTAATTTCCGTCAATCATTTCTAGCTTTCAAAGGACACCAAGGAAATCGTTAAAAGAAACACATTTTTGGTGCCAACACCAAGTTAGAGTGAAAGAAGACACGGTTATTGCTAAGAATTATTGTTATTGGTAAATACCCAAAACTGGAATAATCATGAGGTTATGCAGATTAATCGTGCAAATGCTCAATTTTTGTAAACCGTGTTACTGACTAGCTAAATTAAATGTTCTGTAATAACGTATCGAAATTTGTTTATGAATATTGTGTTCAATTTGCACGTAAATTTCATGAGATACTACATTCTGACCTAGATGGCAAGTCATGCTCTTTCTTTCTAGCTAGTGTAAACAGTAATTATGATATTATAAAGTAAAGACAGGGTAATGCATTCTCCAGAACAAACTTGACTCAAAGGGCAAAAGTCAGAGTTACAAATTTCTCCTGCTCAGTTCAGTTGTCCAGTCGTGAAAGCTTATGATCAAGACTGAATATTTTTTATTTACTTTCTCACACTGACACGAAAGCCTAAAGCCTGTACCGTGGTGGAGGGTGTCAGGTCGAACCCTTAATCACAGAGCACACCTTTTGACAAACATAAACAAAAAAAGCAAGAAGTTATTTTGAACTCAAAGTTCAGTGTGTAAAGGAAAACAACATCTGCACATAAAAAAATGGAAAAATAAACAATCAATTATGAGCATGGTGACATTCCATAAGGAAGGTCTGGAAAAGAAGGAGCCACACCAAACAGACAGAGCATGCCAAACAATAGCAGCTACAAGAATGTGCATAAACAGACAGTCAGCAAGCACTTTTCTTCATCATCAAATGATCAGCAATTTAAAACTGAATGTCAAACTACAGCACAACCACCTTGGTGATCTGAAGGAAGTTTATGGAAGCATCACCAAACGGGGTGTTATTGCAAGATAAAAATTATTGCATTGAAAATGAAATATTACTGAATTCATTGCAAACCAGAAGAAGGAGTTAAAGCGAACATGCTGCAAATCTAATCCGAAGATAAGTGAAAATTAAAATAAGATGATTAAAAAAAAAACGCTCCACAGACTCGTAGTCGCTCCATATCAAAACAGAAATTACTCCTATTTCTTAACTTCTACTCTGACAGTCTTAATGCATTTCAGCATCAACGCACGTTGCTGAGCCATATTCATCCTCTGTCACTAACTGACAGGAATGGGCAACCAATCAAGGATCAAAATTGGCAAAACCGGCAGCCAGTTTGCTTTTACAAAGTGGATCCAGGCAGTTCGTTGGTCAGCGTGTGCCAGCGCTCAACCTTCTGGCCTTTGTTTTTTAGGCAGTCGATCCAGTGCTGCAGGGATTCACCCTGTGATTGACAGCCCAGAGACACACCCCCTGTGTGACACAAACAGTGTTTCAATCAGTCAAACAATCTGGCAGGTTTCTTGGGGAACCCATGATGGTTTTACATTAGGTAGTAGGCTAATGAGCTTTTCTTCTAGAACCTTAGGGAAAATGTTGTGTATAGTTTGAACGAAAATATGGTTTCATAGGATTTAATTGCTTGTTTCAAATTTCAAACAATTTTCCTAATTAGCAGGTTGAATTATAAGGAACTATAAAGCGGTAAATATATTGCAGTACCATGCACAATGTAACAGCACAAATGTTGTGGATTCAAGTCTGATTCCAGACAAATCTTTAAAAATACACAACAGAAACATGCACAAACATTATTTATGATAAGTCCGCGTAATGCGATCTTGTGGAAACCCATATACACGGTTATAATTAAGTAAATTTCTTAGTTAATTTATTAATTCCACCCACCTATGAAATCGTTGGACTTCCCAAGGTCGTAATCCCACACGCTCACCTCCAACGTTTTACTCGCCAGCTCGTTAAACGTTATCTCATAGAAAAACTCCTACCGGAAATAAAATAAATGTTAGAGTTGTATTTCTTAATAAATCCTACAAATTATTTGTGAAAGAAAATGTTAATTGGTTGTAAAAAAACAACAAAAAACCTGTTTGGAAACCAGGTGCAAATGTTACAGGGAGGATTTTGTGTTTTGCTTAACTAGTGGGCTAGTTAGAGAATAAATTGTTGCTGAAACCCACTAACGTGCTTAGAAGGCTAACCAACTAAGTTTCTATGAGGGAATTCATATGTTTAATTTTTTTTTTTTCAATTACTGGGTACCTAGCATTAGCATAAAGCTAGAGTACCAAAATTGCCTTTTTTAAACTTTAAATTGTTTTTTTTATCAAATGTAATTCCCTATAATTTGATTTACTTCGTGCTACTAGTAGTAGTTATAGTATGTGTGCGTAGCCTAAAAAAATGGTTATTTAATTGTTTTACGAAACAATTATAATGTGTTTATAATGTTTATAATGACACAGAGGAAGACAACATGCGTCATTACAACAAGGCTCTTGAGCAGAAGCATTAGATTTTTGTTACTTGAATTACATTATCTGGTGCTTGACATTTAAACCACAAGCTACAACTCAAAGAACACATGCTTGCGGCTGCACGTACACACACAAACACATGTACATATATCTATATATAGATATATATATATATATATATATCTATATATATATATATATAGATATCGATATATCTATATATATATATATTATATATATTATATATAGATATATCTATATATATATATATAGATATATATATATATATATATATATAGATATATATATATATAGTTCATACCTCATTAAACTCTGGGTTCAGTGTCTTTTTAATCACAGCTGTCTTGTGCTTCGATTTTTTCTTCACATCTGGCTTGAGATACCTGTAATTTAGGTCCAGAGTGTGCGAATATGTGTGTTTATGTATTTTAGGAGACAAAAGGGAAGTAAAAATAAAGAAGTAAGTAGCCTATTTACTTGATCGGTCAGCATCAGTGTTCTTACTATGTTCATAATAGCATCATGCATTTACATTCCTCACTAAAAGTGTGTGTGAAGGTTTGTGAAGGATGTCAAAAATTGAGTGTGAGCTAAGAACTCATCTTCTCATATGCAATATTGATCTTTTAGCCTGAGGGAAATAACTGTGTGTGTGTGTGCGTGTGTAGAATGGATTCTTCTAAAGTTTAGCCAAGGTCTTTTAAAACTCTCTCTTTGTCTCGGTCTTTCTTTCTCTTGCGCACACACACACACACACACACACACACACACATACACACACACAAATAAATAAAAAACATTATGGCATAAATTAACCTAGCTAATTATATTAATTAAATTAGCAAAACCAAACCAGTCTCCTGCACAGTGAAATTACAACCTGAATTCTGGAAAAGATGGAAAGTTTTTTAAGGTTTGAATAAAATGAATAGTAAAAGTCAAATCAAATGAGCCAATTTTTTTACTCACAATAGAACATAGATAACATAAATTTGACAATTTTATGCACAAAATGAGCTCATGTTAAATTTGATGCCTGCTACTGATCACAAAATAGTTGGGACAGGACATGTTTTATCTTCTTTTCAAAACAGTTTGAAGACATCTGGACGACGAAGGTTATGAGTTGCTGAAGTTTTGGTAATTCAGGTTTCCAGCTGTTTTGGTAATTCATGGTCTCTGACGTATTTTTCGTTTTAATGATTTGCCAAATGTTCTCTATCGTTGAAAGATCTTGACTGCAGACAGGTTAATTCAGCACCTGGTCATGCTGTTGTAATAGCTGCAGTATGTGGGTTTACACTGTCTTGCTGAAATACACAAGGTCGCTTCCCTGAAATACACATGGTCAGGAGGGGAGAATACATTGCTCTAAAACCTTAATATAACTTTCAGCATTCATAGTGGCTTTTAAAACATGCGCAGTGCCCATACCACATGTCCCTATACCCTATACACTGAAGGTCTTCCTTCTCTCTAATTTGAACAACACGGCATCCGTGATTGCCATCAAGAATGTCAATTTTAGACTTGTCTGACTTTTCCACCT
Organism: Bagarius yarrelli; assembly: GCA_005784505.1. NCBI lineage: Eukaryota > Metazoa > Chordata > Actinopteri > Siluriformes > Sisoridae > Bagarius > Bagarius yarrelli. Next base: position 226,589 of record VCAZ01000036.1, read on the forward strand.
TTATCATTTTAAATGAGTCTTGGTTCACAGGACAGGTCGCTGCTTCTGGACCATGTTGATAGAGCTTTAGTTGGTATCTGCAGATGTCAGTGGTTTCTAGAAGTTTTCCTGGACCCATTTGGTATCGTCAATTAGAGAATTATGCTGATGGTTGATGCAGTGTTGTATGAGAGCCTGAAGACCACAAACATCCAACAAAGGTCTTCAGACGTGTCCTTTACACACATATTTCTCCAGTTTCTCTGAATCGTATGACTATGGTATGCACTGTAGATGATAAGATTTGCAATTTGAAGGTGAGTAACAGTGTTTTTAAAGTATTCCACAATTATTTTACACATTTTTTCACAGATTGAAGAGGCTCATCTTTATTTCTGAGGGACTCTGCCTCTCTAAGACATCCTTTTTAAAGCTAATCATGTTACAGACCTGATTTCAATTAACTTAATCAGTTGCTAAAAGTTCTCCCTGCTGAATCTACAATAAATGTATTGCATTTTTAGCCCTTTGTTGCGCAGTGCCAAGATTTAAACACATTTTAAATAAGCTCATTTAGTGGATAAAATTGTAAAAAAAAATGTAACATTTGTTATGATATCCATGGACTATTGTGAATAAAATATCGCCTCATGTGATTTGAAGGTCTTTTCATTTTAATTTATTTAAATAAAAAATAACATCCCAATTTTTCTGGAATTTGGGTGTATTATCTGAGGTTGAACTACATCCTCATGTTCTGCATTTTTAAATGTGGTGGATTAAACATATTATATGCATATGAATATCTTTAACGCTAACTAGCTACAGTAGGTTTATCATAAAGCACACAGTTTCTAGATTTCTGAAATTGATTGGTAAGCAAATTCCACCTATTCTATTAATGTGGTTGGTTGCATAAGAGAAGAAGAAACTGTATCACTAGTTCTTTGGGGGTTTTATTCTCAAGTATATGTAGCTGTAGAATTGACCATCTTCACCGATTGCAATACATGTCCTCAAAGACAGTCTGAAAGAAAAACCAACACAAACACACACACACCACACTCACGTTTTGACGTAGGGGTCCGACAATCCATTGACGTCCATGGCTGCTAGATGGGCACAGCGTTTGACTCCAACGCACAAACCACCCTTTGCTCTTTCTTTAGCTTCTGGTGAAACGTCCCCACCCTCAGGAGTGTTAGCTGGAGGCAGGAACTGCAAACACAACAGCAACCGGCCACGCTCCTCCAAACTGCGCTTCTGTTCGCTTTCCCACTGCACTCACATACACACACGCATGCACACACACTTAATTGCTGAAATGATAAACATTATTACAGTTGTCGCTGAATTCTAGATTTTGATTAGTCAGAAATCCTTCACTTAAGGATTAAAAACCACATGATTATGTAAAGAAAAATTTTGCTTAAAAAATACAGATGTATTTTCCAGTTTCAGCTGTATTTTTTCATTTCCCTACATGAGAAAGTCACAAGAAGTGATAAATTTACTCTTTGCATTGTGGGTTATATGACACTCGATTTTTTCCTTACAAAGCTTTAACACATAGTCCATACTACACACTGTATCAAAGGCACCTAAAAAAAGCAACTTCAAAGCATAATGCTGCCATTATTATGCTTCAACTAAAAGAGACTTAGAACAACTCAAAATAAATCTTTGCAGAATATTTACGCAATGGTTGCATCCTACTGCTTGCACAGAAGATCTTACAAAGCATTACCAGGACACTCAGAGAGTGCTGCACAACTATTTTCAAGGCATGAGACAATCTATAACAAAAAAAAATGGCCCATCAGTGACATATTCTAGAACAGGAGGTTCCTTCAAAATAATAAGAAAGTAAAAAAAAACCTGGACATGGACGCTGTTAAAATGTCTAAAGAATTGCAGAAATTCTCTATGACTACAAGTTGCTCCCTACATGTGACAACTACAGTGTATTTGTCTAGGCTACATGCCAGAAAGGCAAATTGCAAGTCTTTTCTGCCAAAAATTGTCATCCAAGCCTGACTGAAGTTTGCAAAAACACACATTCATTTACTCAGAGCCATATGAGAAATGTGTTCTAGTTATATGGGACTAAGATTGAATTTTTGTCCATAATTGTCAAAAGAGACATGGTGTTTGATTTAAAAACGTTGGTTTTTAATAGTTAATATTAGTGTCTGATGGTGAATGCTGGTGTTCCAGGGTAAATGTTGATAGTGATATATAACAGTAGTGTATGATGGTAAATGCTGGTATTGGATAGAAAACGGTGGTGTTTAATATTTACTGTTAGTGTCCGATAATTATTGGTGAGTTTGGTGGTGTTTAATAGTCAGTGCTGGTGTTGGATAGGGGCCAGTGTTGTTTCATGGCGAAGGTTTGTTTTTAAGAGCAAATGTTGGTGTTTGATGGTAAATGTTGCTGTTGTAAAGGTCACAGTGTTGTTTTATGTGAATGTTGGTATTTGATGGTAAATGTTGGTGTTGAATAAGGAACAGTGTTTATATTTAATAGAAAATGTTGGTGTTTGATGGAGAACTGTGGTGTTTGATGGCAAATGTTGGTGTTGGATAGAGAACAATGTTGTTTCATGGTGAATGTTGGTATTTAAGAGTGAATGTTGGTGTTTGATGGTAGATGCTGGCGTTTGATGGAGAACAGTTGTGTTTAATGCTGAATGCTGGTGTTGGATAGGATACAGTGTGGTTTCATGATGACGGTTGGTGTTTGAGAGTAAATGTTAGTGTTTGATGAAGAACCATGGTGTTTGATGGTAAATGCTGGTGTTGGATAGAGAACAGTATTGTTTCATGGTGAATGTTGGTATTTGATCAACATGAATGTTGGTATTGATGGTAAATATTGATGTTTCATGAAGAATACTGGATTAAATTAATTAATGTGCTCTAGACCCTAAAATCTAGACCCTAAAATCCAAATTAACATCACATCTTTAACATCTTTAACAAGCTTGTTATGTAGCTTATTAGCAGCATGCTGTTACAGGGCCAGAGCAGACAAAGATGGATGGCAGGCAGATGCAGGGGAAAGACAGAAGAATGAGAGAGCATGTAGAGAAGGAGGGGGAAAGGAATAAAAAGCCAGAGAAAAAATAAGTATAAGTAAGGAGAATGAGTCACTCATGACTACAGGCAGCAGTTACATACATACAGATGTGTATATTTATAGCCCTCCAGTGGCAAGATATTTTGGGATGCACATGTTCTCTCTTTTGCATGTGATAGAACACTGAGCTCAGAGATTTTTTCAATGGTACAATCGTGAAAAAAGTACTAGTGCAATGCAAATATACAGATTTATTTGGGCAGTTTCCTATCCATGTATTATGTAGGCAGTTCCTTATGATGTAAGACATTCCTTAGACAAATTCCACATACTTTTAAGGATGTTTTAAAATACATACTTGAACATATTTCCTTTCTAAAATAGGTTTTTAAAATACCCATTAAAGAATTGTTACACAATAACACACAATGTACTTGTATTGTAAGTAGAATGGCATCTACGCAAATACGTCTTTTCTATTCTGAGCTCACTGTTGCCACCAGATACAATTTGTATGTAGCCCAGTTGGTAGATCAGCACTTAGAGACAATTATCCCTAGAGGCAGTTTCCCAGTCTTCTAGACAGCCACCAGACAAAACCATGGAAACTTTGCTGCAGCATGGAATAAGCTGCTGGTTCATCTGGCCAGAGAAGAACTAACCCCTGAACTGAGCCCGGTTTCTCCTATTTTTTTTTTTTTATTTCCATTTTTTCACCGATCATGTTCTGGTTCCTTGCGGCTGTCGCAATAGTTAGGGACTTTTAATTTACAGATACTAGTTAAAACTAAACTAAATGTTTAGTGAGTTTTTCTTATTATGCTGATGACACCCAGTTATAAATCTCATTAAAACCTGGAGATATATCTAAATATTAAAGTGTTTACAAGACATGAAAGATTGTATGTATAATTATTTTCTATTAATAAATACTGATAAGACTGGAATATTACTTATTGGTCCAAAAACCAGCCCACAGGAGCACTCACATTTCAACGTACACTTAGAAGGATGTACTATCACTACTAGCTCATAAGTGACCTGGGCGTTATATTAGCCAGGAACTTATCTTTTAAGAGTCATATTTTCAATATTACTAAAACAGCCTTTTTCCACCTTAAAAATAATGCCAAAATTAGAAACATTTTGTCTGTTTATCATTGGATGCAGAAAAGTTGATTCATGCATTTATATCCTCCACACCAGATCGGTACAGCAGAAACCACTGCCTAAAGGTTTTTATTTCGTCCGATTTAAAAAATTAATATTTACCTCCCGTAGATAGCAGGAGATTCCTCGTAGTGCTGTGGTCATAGCAGTAGGAGATGCCAGCTGAGAAAGAGAGAAAAGATAACCTCAAAACAACAGACCTAGGCTTGAAGAAAAAGAGTTCGGTGATAGGTAATTGTTGTAGACTCTTAGACAAATGCAGTCCTTAGGGGTTATTTAGGTAACATTTGTTTGTTTTTTTCTCCGAAAATTGGATCTTCAAGACTTGAAGGTTTCTCAATGTGTTCTTTGATCTGGTAACCTTTCTACACTTTTAGAAAAAAGGCTACTTAATGGTTGGAATAAAAAAATGTTGCAGTCTTAAGAAAAAGTATTTTTTCAAGGTTCCTGGGGGCTTTTTTTGTGAAATATAGCCTACAACACACTGAAATTTGTCATATCCTATCTTAAAAAGTTGGGGTCAGAGCACAGCTCCAATCAACAAATCAGCGTCTTAACCATTTGAGTCAACACTGCTGAATTCCAGATTATTAATTATTTTAGAATTGTAGATCTATAAAACTGGATTATCGTAAACGTCTTAGTATAGTTAATACTCTAGCAGAAGGTAGAGGTTAAATAATAGTTTCTATATATATCTTCTTAAAAAATTGCTTCATAAAAGATTTTTTGTATGAGTGATGATTCGACATAAAAGCTTTCCGAAGCTTTCCAACTATAAAGGTTGCTTAAGCGTTGTTAAAAAAATGGATATCCTAAGACAGTTAATCATTTCCTGGATGGCATAAAGCATATGTCAGGGTCAAGGAAAATGATTTTTTTATGCTTCTCCAGTAAAAAGCAGGTTGATTTGGATAGTTGATTCATTCTAAATGTTTAAGGGGAAAGCTGATTATCCTTTTTATTTTCTAAATATAAAAATATTTTCAGCAAAAGGCTTTCTACAGGAGTAGAAAAACAAACCTCTACAGGTCTACCGGCATTCAATAAGCTTTTAATAATGTGTGTCGCACAAACATACCATCACTGGTAATGATAAAATAAGTGCATTTTTGTAAATGGATAAATGATGGTGATTTATGTTGCTAGCAGCAAAGTTTTTCGTTGGCTGTAGTGCTTTGATTAGTTAGTAATAAGGTGAATAATTCATATGTTAAGGCTGTTGGGCATTGCAAATTTCCACACACACTCACAGGAGGTGGATGTTCCAAGCAGACATTGAAATGCTTGGGTTGATCAGGCTTCACTCGCCGCAGGGCAACACGCGACTCGCCGATGAACTCGTTATGTGTCAGCTTGTCCTCATCACACACAGACACTCTAAGAGGCAGAGACAGTGAGCCAGACAGACAGACAGAGCAGACTTTTACTGTTTCAATTCACTTCATCAAGTAAATATGAAAATGTCCACCAAAATTTTCCACAGCCTGAGAGAAAGAGTAAGCAAGCTGTTATTTACTTGGGTTTTGAAGGCAAACGCTTTAGGCTCAGTCTCATCAAGACCAAACTTGCAGTAATGACTTTATGTGTGGCCCAAATGGCTCAGCGAGAAAACAACAGTTTTTCTTTGTCATTAATTTCCAAACCTTGGGGTTGGTGGAGACGTGATTAAAATATTAAAAACATCATGCTTTTACATTTCTGAGAAAATAGCAGGGCTTGCCTGCAGGGAGTATCACAGAGGGGATTAGAAAGTATTTTTTTAAATAACAGTGAGATCATTATTAGGATTCAGCAATACAATTCTTTTAAACATAAGTACATTTAAAATTCTGGCATTTAACAGACACCCTTATTCAAAGCAAAGCAGACATTTAACTTATTTTTTATCCAGCTGAGCAATTGAGAGTTAGGAGCCTTGCCCGGGGGCCCAGCAGTTGCAGCTTAATAGTGCTGGGAATTGAACCCAGGATCATCAAATCTGCTGTTCAAGATTTTAACAACTGAGCTACCGCTTCCTGGAGCCATACTTCAAAAGTATTTTTTGAGTTTTTTCTAGGTGAACATGTAATTACATTTTCCATTACTATAAAAAAAATATGTATAGCTGTATCTATTAGAATTTTAAATAGCTAGTAGCATTGATTGTGTATTTATTTTTAAATAATAATGTTGTGTACAATAGCAGCTTTAGTCCAAGATTAATTTCCTTTATAAAAGATAATAAAGTATAAATCTAACTCTAAACAGGTGTTACTTGTCACCTTTTTGTGTTAAGTTAAATTAACTGTTTCAACTCTGAATAACTCTTCATTTTAAATAATTAGTGTTCGGGACTCAATGTTCACGGTGAGGCTGAAAACACATTTATTTGTCCAAGGCTTTTGATCTGTATTTTTTTCTTATGGGCAAAACTGAAGAGATCATGAAAAAAAAGTGTTTGGTAAACTGGAATATTTATATGTTGTCATTCCTCCACTCTTAGATGCTCACTCAGGGTTTGTCAACAGTGGTGTGGCAGGCTTGCTCTTATCCCAGAGATCCCTCAGGTCTGTGTTACTTTCTGGCTCTCTCTTTTAGTTATGCTGCCATAGCTAGTCTTGCTGAAGTCCCCAACTACACCGTGTCTTAATAACCACTTAATAACCAACTTCCGCTCTCTCTCTCACTTTCTCTCTCTCTCTCTCTCTCTCTCTCTCTCTCTAAGGTTAATTATGCACAATCATTAGGAACAAAGCTACACCGAATGCATTATCTGTGTAAAGCTGCTTTGAGACAATGTCCACTGTTAAAAGCACTATAGAAATAAAAATAAATTGAATTAAATAATAAAATATATACTCTTGGTTTAAGCCCTGGGTTTCACCTGTGAAGAATGCATTTAAGGCTGAAATAACCAGACATTAAACAGGCCATCCAAGAAAAAACACAAAAAACACATAATTCTATTGTACATTAGAAACAGACTGAATAAGCATAGAATGATATATTAAAGAAACAGAAACAGAATGCTGGCATTTAAAAAACTGTTAAATAAAATATGCATCTTCTAAGGAGTGTTTATAAAGCTTCCTTGATTCTTTCTCTTTAATTTTCGTTTGCTATTCTTCTCCGTATTTCGCCAGAAAAATGGTTCCTGTCACCAGCTTTCCAGAACTCTCTGGTCATGAAAAGTAATGGTGGTTCAAAGGCTGGCCTGTAATTTGTTATGCATCGTTCTGTCATTCCCATGGATAAAAAGAATAGAGAGAGAGAGAGAGAGACAGAGAGAGAGAGAGAAAGAGAGAGGATAATAGATTTATGATGGGAAAGCGGGTGATATAGAGGCTTACTGACACTGGCTTTAAAACATTTCCATAAGATAAATTCTTCTGCTGTTTGTGAAGTTGGCTACTTGTATGCTGAGTAGAAACTTCTGGTGTAATTTTCTCAGACATGCAAATAGCACTGATCTAACCTATGTACTTCACATATACTCTTACATAGCAAAAAGTATCAGAACACATCTGTATAGGTTTTCCACTTGATTGTGTTATGTGACTGTAGGGATTTTATCATTCTGTCACAAAAGTGTTAGTGAGATCAGACACTACTTTTGAGGTTCATTTTTAAAAGTGTTCAGTGAGGTTGAGTCAGATTCAGGACTACAGAACATGAGAGTTTTTCCACTCCAAAACATATAGAACACAGCATGTTCATGGAGATCAGGAGTTTTGTGCACAGGAACATTGTGATGCTGGAACAGTGTTTGAGTCTGTTAGTTCCAGTAAAAGGAAAATGTTATGCTACAACGTAACATCAAAAAACAATTTGATTTAGACTTTCCAGTAACAGTTTAGGGAAAATAAACTGATGTGTGTGATGGTGAGCTGGCAAATATTTACACTTAGATTACCCATAAAACCCAGAACACCTCAGACAGTGTCTACAATGTATGTTTGTGTTTGATTTATTCTGTTTGTTGTTGATGTTTTTTGCAAAGGTGCAGATTATGACCTGCCCTAAGCTGTTTTACACACACACACACACACACACACATACATTGAGGGTCAGTAAAATAAAATGCCCCTAACTGTGACCTCAATCTGTCACTACAGTTGGATGAGAGAGAGAAAAAGAGAGAGAGCGGGAGAGAGAAACGTCAGGATGAGAGAGAGATGACTAAAGCAGAAAAAAGAAACTAGAGACAGAGAGAGAATCTTGATAATGTGACTTCATACAGCGTTCACAGTGAGAATAATCCCCAACAATTATATTCTACAGGCTGGGTTCTGAATGGTTTTCATTAATTTTCTCTTTAAAAAAAATAGAAGATATGTCTATATTGGGAATGTATAAAGAAGGCATTCATCTCTGTTTATTATATTGTATCTATAGTAACATCTTATTTACAGGTATATGTGTAAAAAAAAATAAAAACTTTCATTCAAAATTAAATTAATCTGTTACAGTGGCTTTCATCAACATCAAAAAAATAAATCTAGGAATTAAGAAGCCACACTGTGTTTTTCAAGTTGAGATAAAGGTCAGGCGGCTGTTTTTTTCTGGTCTTTTAACTGGCCAAAAAGAGGACACAGTGTCAGCATGTCCAGATTTTTAGAAGCTCGAGTGGGAAAATGGGATCAGAAGTAGCATAAACAGGACCTGGCCTGGTGCTTGGTTTGTCATCAGATTCGACAGTTAGCGGTCATACAGTGGACAGTTGGATGTTTTGAAGTAAAAAGTCTCTAATAAAGATGACGAAGAATGCTGTGGTTAATGCCAACCACAGAAGTGCTGGATGGGGGCTAATACATATTTAAGAGTGTCGTCTTATTGACGAGGTTGAAAAAAATGGTAAGTATAAAGAAGGCGAAACTGAACTTGAGTTAAAGAGTAAAGAGGGTTATTATAAAAGGAATGTAAAACTTGAAGAAAAAATCAAAGCTGTGGTCACAGGCAAACAGGTCAGAAACACCATAGACATTCCGGCAGGCAAACAGGCAAAATGATAATCCAAAAGGCAAAGGTCTAAGAAAACAGGCAAAGGTTCATACACAATAAAATCAGACATAAGATTAAGCACGCTCGGTAAGGCACTGGCAAAACTTTGCGAAGACCTGCTAATACGGGTGCCAAACAGGAAGTAGATGGAGCAAAAACAGGTAAGGGCTTCCACAGCTCGCGTGGCGTTACAGAGTCGTAGTTTAAGATCTCTCTCAGGACGCCAGACCCATTGTCCTAATGGGTAAGACAGTTCTGGTCTGTGTCGTTTATTGGCCTGGCACGTTCATGTTCTGATGGTCCTCTGTAGACGGACATGGGAACTCTCCTACAGTCTTACTATGCCTAATCCAGGCATTGACAGCAGGTAAAAAGAAGGGTTCTCCAGACCATGGGAACAAGGGGGTTTACATCCCAGGACACATTGGAAAAAAAAATCATGCATACGCGGCCTAGAAAGAAAAATTTTGCCCACCAGTTCTGTTCACAACTACAGTACATTCTTAGGTACCTGCTGATCTCCTTTAACCCTTTTACCTGGCCAATGGACTGTGGGTGATAATCTAAAGTTAAGATTATATTAATGTATAGTTGGTTGCAAAACAATTTCCAAACCTGAGATGTAAATTGGGGTTTTCAACCTATTACAATGTCCTTAGGCGACCCATAAACCCTAAAAACGTCTGTTCCAAAATCTTTGGATAAGTGGGACCAGGGATGTTGAAAAATCGGCAATGGTTAGAGAAAACCAGAAGAGAGTTCTTTGGGGGTCTTAGACTAAGCACAGATGTGGCAGGCCTTGACATAGTTCACTACATCCTGGGTCAAAGATGGGCACCAAAAGGAGTTTTGTACCAGATAGAGTATGTTTTAAACACCTGGATGCCCTGAATTTACTGAAGTGTGAACCGATTGTATGACTCTAATACGCAAAATCTGTGGTACAAAGTGCTTGTTTGGGGGACAGTTATCTGAAGTGGATCATGTTGGTGAATTTGTTCGATTTTTTTCCATAAGATTCCATGCTACAGGAGCTGCGTCTCCTACCATCTGGACAGAGCATCAGCTTTATTGTTCTTGCTGCCAGCTATGTAGGTAACTGTGAAGTGGAAGCAAGTTGAAGAATAGTGTCCATCGGGCTTGGTGTGGGTTCAAGCACTTGGCGTGGGTTTTGCACTTTTAATATATTCTAAAATTTGTGATCAGTAATGACTTGGAATGGATGGATAGCACCCTCTAACCAGTGTCTCCACTCCTTAATCGCCACTTTTATGGACAATAGGTTCTTATTATCCACATCATAGCTGTGTACAGCAGGGGTTAATTTTCAGAAAAGGAAAGCACATGGATGAGGTTTACCTGGTTGACCATGCCATTGAGACAAGACAGCTCCTATCCCACAATCGAATGCATCTACCTCAATTACAAATGGTTTAGGGATTATAATGTTTGAGAATAGGTGCTGTAGTAAAACTTTCTTCAAGCTTGACAAAGGCATGAGCAGTGTTTTCTGTCTATTTAAGCTTATATGGTTTTCCCTTTGAGTATTGAAGTTAGAGGTGCTGCGATCAAACTGTAGTTCCGAATGAAGCATCTGTACAATTTGGCAAAGCCAAGAAAATCTTTGGCGTTCCTTGATGGTGGTTGGCTGAGGCTACTCGTTGACAGATTGTCCATCTCAACACCCTAATGACTGATGTTGTAAACCCAAAAAAAGAGGTTTGCTTGACATAAAATTCACACTTTTTTGCTTTAACATAACAACAGATCAGGTTCTAGGCACTATGTAGGCACCCTATCTTTATTTTCCACAAGGGCGGATGAATCCAGAGCTTCTTCAATGTATTCTTTCAAGGCTTTAGTCTTATTATATGATAGTGGGTAGACTTCTCACTTTTAGGAGGCATAGCGTTGGGTAATAAGTCAATGACACAGTCCCAGGGTTGGTGCAGTGGCAACCATGTGGCCTTACCTTTACCAGAAACTTCACAGTATTCAACATAAACTGAGGGGATTTTCGGGACATTGGTGGTATTTAGTCTGCAGTTAAGCAGGGTTTTATTTGAGTAGGCAATGGATCTGACACAATTCTGACCAGTGTGTTATTACACCATGATGCCAGGAGAGAATTCGGTCATGAACAGAGGGTAACCAAGAATTATGTCATAGCAAAGAGGAGTCAATGATGTAAAAGGATATGGCCTGTTGGTGAAATAGCCCAATTTGGAGGTAAAGTGGTCTTGTTTGGTCTTCTATGGGTTGGCTATAACCAGCATTGATCTTGATTGGTGGCACATATGGTTGAGTAGGAATGTTATGTTGATTGTCAATGTCCTTATGGACGAGGTTCAGAGCCACTCCAGAATCAATCAGCGCTGTTAAATCACAGGATGCATTTTTAGTTGATATCTGAACTGGAATTTCAGTGATTTATTAGGAATGAGAGAAAACTGTCCTACACTCACCTGGGTAGTCATTTTACTTGGTCCCTGGATCTTGTGTTGACATGTTCAGCTGTGGTGGCTACCGCAGTAGTAGCACAAATTAAGTTGTTGTTATCATTTTCTGTCTTCTTCTGTATGTTTTCATAAGCCCAGCTACATGTACTCTTGATTAGGCATAAGATGAGTATGCGAAACATGAGAGTTTGGTGCATGATCAAGTCATTGAGCTGAGGGTTTGCCTTTTCTTTTGGCAAGTTCCTCAAAAGATTGTCAATGGTAATAGTGAGCTTAATGCATTCAGTAAGTAAACAGTCCTCACCCTTGCAAGTCAGTTCAGTTCTTAACTTTATGTTCAAACTTTAATGGAATACAGCTTTTAATGATATATCTTTTTACCCACTTTGTGCAGCAAGTGACATTTTCAGTAGCTGTGTTAAAATATCCTTGCCTCCTGCCAGATATTTAAAACTCCTTGCAGTTGTTGAACAAAATATGGATAAGATGTACGGAACAGTGCATCTGTTTCCCAAACAGCTGGAGCCCAATGGACTCTGCCAGTAAATAGTGACATAAGAAGGGCACATTTCTTTTTATCCGAAGACAACTGTCCCTCTTAGTTATTAAAGAAAATTTTGACCTGATGGTTAAACCCACAACATTGCTCAGCTGAACCATCAAACTTTTCTGGCATGGCAAGTTATACTATTTGTTGCGTAGTAGCAGGAAGTCAGCAAATGTAATTGGTTAGATGTTCATTGTCTGGCACAGAAAGTGAAAATTTGATTGCTTAATATTTCTGTTGCTAATGCTTGTTACAAATCAAATGTGACATTTTTCAACTTAAGGCTAGTGCTATCTGTAGTGCTGTGCCAGAGCTTTATAAAGTAGGAAATTCCAGTTCAACCTTAACAAAACAAATTATAGGCAATTTTGTGGACATGACACTAATGAAAATTGTAACTAGATAATCAAGACAAAGATTTTTAACACAATTTTCAATTGGCTTATCATTGCTTGTAACCGAAGGACCTAAAATAGATACTGAACCTAATGTTCAGCATTGTCCAAGATCAGTATGACAATGCGATGACCATAGAGACGCAAAAAGAAGTTTATGCTACCTGAGTGTTTTCCTATACATGTCCTCTTCTGTGATGCCACAATAGGTTAGCTTCTCATTCCACACAGGGTTCAGGGTGTTCTTCACAATCTTGGTCTTCAACTTGTTCGCCTAGACACAGAAACATTGACAAATGAGTAGCTTTAAAACCGCAATATCCGGCTGAAATAGCTGAAGAAGAAGCACCCTCATTTAAAATCATCACTCAATGCAAGATTTTATCTAGTAATCAAGCCAGTTTGTCTGAGTTTTGGCTTGAGATGGAAAAATAGCTAAAAGAAAACATCTAAGAGGAAGAGACTCAAAGAATTTCCCAGTGTTTTGGGAATTAGCGGTTATATATTACATTTTATTAAATTCTAAACAGCAGTAATTCAGCTTATACCTTATCGTTTCCATAGAAATAGGGACAATCTACATATTTAAAAAAAATTGGCTATTTATATGGTTATAATTTTTAATTTTAGGAATCTAATTTTAAGAAATATAGAAAAGCCAGGCTGGAAGAGGCAACCATTAAATTCTTTCTAAAACAAAAAATAATCAATATTTTATGTTTTGCTTCCTGTTTTATGTTTACATTTCTTGTTTGTGTTAAGTTTATGTTTTTATGCTTTGAGTTCATGTTTTTGCTCTGATCATGTTCCTTGTATTCGTTTATATAGGTTTTTTGTTTATGTTTCGTGGTTATGTTTTATGTTTATCATGTTTATGTTTGGTTCATGTTTTGTTTATGTTTCATATAGTTCATGTTTTTTCTGTTCATGCTTGTGTTTACTTCCTGTCTCACTCTGTGTCAAGTACCCCATGTGTTCCTGTCACATAATCCCCTTGTCCATGTGTTGTGTTCCTATTGGTTTATGCTGTGTATTTATAGTCCTTTTGTTGCCTTGTGTCTTTGTGGGTTATTGTTTGTTTGTGTACCCTTGCCTGGTGAGTCTGTATCTAAGCTAGTGTTCATGTTTAGTCAAGTCAAGTTTAGTTGATGTGTATTGTTTTGTTACTTCTGTAAATAAACTGCACTTTGGGTCGCTTGTCTGTGGAGTCGTTACATACACCACCTAGTCCCTCTCGATAACATGCAGCACAAAATCACCAACAGGTCATTAAAAATCAGCTGTGTCATTTTACGTTTTTACAGTAAACAAGCTTTAAGCAATGTGCAAGTCAAAGCACTTTGCACACTGATTCAAAAGCACTGCCATGTTTCATCAGTCTGAAGAACAGGAAGTGGTCTTTTCCCCCCAGAATGTGTGCTCACATGCCCAAAAATAGGCTGTGTGGGTGGACTAAAGCCCTTATCTGACCAGCCAGATGAAACCAGAGTCCTCATTAGGAGGCACAAACACTGCATATGTCTAATTAAGGTTATTAGAGGTCATCTAGTCATGGCTAGTGTGTACAAGAAGTGTTTAAGTTTGAGTTGTTTGCACTGTATTTTCAGGAGAAGAGTAACATTTTGGTCAGACAGAGCCATGGCATACAATATATGAGCTGGATATCTTCGTAATATTCTTGTATTTTATGATAAATTCTATACAGTTTATCTTATGCTGAAACAGGGATTGATCGATTTATACTATGTACATATATAGTTTTTTCAGATTGATTGTAACCTAGTGGTTGAAATGGGAACTGCTTTAAGCGCTAAGGCCCACTGGAACAGAAATCCTGTTGCCCCATGGCTCGGTGAAGGAGCCACAGACAAATCAGTTAATGACAGGGTTGTCAGCGTGGATGTTTAAATCCAATTTGGGCTAGTTTATAAATAATCCATGGTTGACAAGCGGTTGGGGTTGACAGATTCTAATAAACAGAAGACAGCGTTTCAAAGCCATTTCTATTGTAAGATGTATAGCAAAGAGGGGAAAAGGGATAAAAATGTGGATTCCACACAGAGGCAATAGGTTGTTTGCACATGACATTATTGCTCTTCGATAAGATGCCTAGGGATGGCTGAGTTCTGTTTTTATACCAGAACTCAGATTTTCCTTGTTTATGGATGCACAAAGCAGTCATACTAGCTTCCTTGTTCCTGCTGAAGAGAAGCATCATGCTTTGGGGATGCTTTTTCCAGCAGGGACAAAGAAGCTGGTCAGAGTTGATAGGGAGATAGATAGAGCTAAATACAGGGCAATCCTGGAGGAAAACCTCTGATGGGATGAGCAGTGTTACTTTTACACTGCATACACACATAGCGCTTTGCATTTAGGCTAGATCATTCAACTTTGGTCTCATCTGACCAGAGCACCTTCTTCCACATGTTTGGCAAACTGCAACTGATACTTTTTATATCTCTCTTTCAACAATGGCCTTCCTCTTGTCACTTCTCCATAAAGGCCAGATTTATGAAGAACATGACTTATATATAGCTTCTCCAGAGTGACCATGGGCCTGTTAGCTGCTTCTCTGACCAGTGCTCTTCTGTCAGTTTAGAGGGATGGCCATGCTTTAGCAGGTTTGCATTTGTGGCTTATATGTTCCATTTTTAGATGATTAATTGAACAGTGCTTATTAGGATTTTCAAAGGTTGGGATATTTTTTATAACTTTATTCCTGACCTGTCTGGTGAGTTTCTTGGTCTTTATGATGCTGATTGTTTACTCGTGTTCTCTACCAAACCCCTGAGGCCTTCACAGAACAGGTGTATTTATACTGAGACTAAATTACACAGAGATAGACTCTATTAACTAATTTATAGGCAATTGATTGCACTGGTTTTTGTTTAGAGGTATCAGAGTACAGGAGGCTGAATACAAATAAATATGAATTTTGTATGTCATTTTTGTATGTGCTACTTTGTGTTGGTCTATAAAATAAAATCTCAATAAAATACATTTAATGTCACTACTTTTCCCTCCAACCACCAGAGGGTGCCATCTCTTGAATACTTCCTTTGTGACTTCCTGTTGGCTAGCCAAATAAGCTAGCCTAGGTTGCTAGCTCCTTGCGAAGTATTTTTCTGTTACTCTGTTTTACTCTTTATGATGTTTTGATCAATGCTCTGTTTTTTTGCCTACTCTTTTGACCCGCCCTGTGTTCTTCAATAAACCAGTATTCTGCAACACAGTATACTTCGCCAAAACCGAATCCAGCGGAACTGGCTTGGCTCCAAGCTACAGTGGATTACCATGCGCAGGAAATAAATGTGTTCCAGGAGATGCTAGCTCAACTGCAAGCACCTCAAGCACCAGCTCAACCTAGCAACGCGACTTCGTCTGGTTATTTCTTACTTCTTTTAAAGGAACAACGGACTGTTGCTGAGGATTTCTTCACCAGTGCCAGATTCTGTTTTAAAACCGAGCCACAGCCTTTTCCATAGACAGTAAGAAATGTGCATTGTTATTGTAATTGCTTACCGGGAAAGAGCTTGACTGGGCTTCAGCATTCTGGGCTCAGATACACTCATTTCCTCGTCTGTAGAATTTTTATGGGGCATCTTAAGGAAGTATTCAAGTATCCAGCAGGAGGGGGTTCGATGTTTCTACATAGCTGCTGCGATTACACCAAGGTGATTTATCTAGTGCGGAATACTTCATTTAGTTTCGAACACCAGCTGCACGGAGCGGATGGAATGAGATATTCTTAAAATCTGTATTTAAGGACGAATTGCATATGTAGCCATGGCGGTTCGGTTAGACAATCTGCTCTGCAACAGCCCTCATGTTACCCAGAGAGCGCTTCCCCAGCCGAGTCCCACTCCAAGCTCAGAAGGCATTGAACCCATTCAGGTGGGATTTACAAAATTGTCTCCTCAGGAACGCCAATGCCGGCTTCCAAGCTCGTCTGTGCCTATATTGCGGGAGTCCCAATCATTTTAGCACATCTTGCCCACAAAAAACTTTCGCCGACATGAGAAAGTGACTTTACCTATTTACTCTCTTTCATCAGCTAAGTGTGTTTCATTGCCTGCTGTCGAGTTGATTCTGTCTTTTATTCCTTTCCAGCGCTAGTGGACTCTGGGGCAGTGCTAAACCTCATAGACAGCCATAGTGTTAAGAAATTGAATTAAGTTATTTAGTAAGACCAAGGTTTCTGAGTTACTACCTCACAGGGCAGGGGATTGCGCCATTAAACGACATACCCAGAGACCTTCTTGATGTATATGTAATTGCCTACATAGATGACATCCTCATCTACTCACGCACCTACTCCCAACACATACAGCCTATACGAACTGTACTGAACTGTACTTTCACCGCAATTGGGTCAAGTCTTGGGTACCACATTAGCTCCAGTGGGGTGTCCATAAATGAGTCTAGGGTGGTCGCGGTAAACAGTTGGCTTCAACCTAAAATTGTGAAGGATTTGCAGTGATTTGCAGGGGGAGCGAATTTCTTCCCTGGGCCGAATATGCCCGAAATTCGCTTACTCCCTCCTCTACAGGGTTCACTCCTTTCCAGTGCATTTTGGTTTGCTAGCCACCCATGTTCCTGTGGTCATTAAAGCCTTTCAATGTACTGGCAGTAGAGGACTGGATGCAACGAAGTTTCCAAGTTTGGGAGACAGCGCATGTCAAGTTGCAGCGAGAGGTCTGGGCTCAGCGTATTTGGGCTCAATGTAATCGGCAATGTCGTTCCCACCCTAATTACCAACCGGGACAATTAGTATGGCTCGGGTCCAGAGATTTACGCCTACATCTACCTAGCAAAAACTTTAGAAGCTCCATCCCCTATTAAAATTACACCGTACACTGGCTTACCAGGTACACAAAATCTTAGACTCCAGGCAAAGAAGGGGTCTCCTGGAGTATTTGGTGAATTGGGAGGGATACAGCCTGAGTAAAAAAGGTCCTGGGTGAGAGCCAGCAACATTCTGTACCCAACTCCCACACAAGAGTTCCATGCTGCAACATCCGGGAAGAAGCTTTTTGATGCGTTTTTTCAAGACTAGGGCGCCATCTCCGGAATACTAGCCGGCTCCCCGTGACTTCCTGTTGACTAGCCATATAAGGTAGCCTAGGTTGCTAGGCTAGCTCATTGCGAAGTATTGTTCCGTTAGAGACTTATGTTTACTCTGTTTCACTGTTTCACTGATCTATGCTCTGTTTCTTGGTTTCTCTACTTCGTCTTGTGATTTTGATTTGTTTGCTTGGATTACTATTGACTTCTGTTTCGCCTTTTTTTTTCACTACTCTTTTGAACTGCCCCGTGTTCTTCAATAAACCAGTATTCTGCAACATAGATTCAACTCCATCTGGTTCCCCACATTTAAGTGTTTGTAAGGTGACAAAATGTAAAAAAAAAAAGGGGTATGAATATTTTTTAAGGCACTGTACACTGTGCATCACTATTTTAATATATGTTTATTTATTACAACAGATAACAACAGATACTACAAGCCACACAATTAAAATGAGTTGCAATTACTTCTCCGACTAGTTTTGATGATTCATGCCTTCAAGTGTTGTTTCAACGGATCTTTGTTGTAAGGATTATTGACAGGACATTAGTTGCATAGTTTGAGGTTGAAGGGAACCAGGAAAGAAAATCTTTCTGTTTAGTGTCTCTTGGAGATTTCTGTGTAATGTAAATAACAGCTACAGATATCCCAGGCAACCATTTATTATCAAAGGACATAAAAACAAAAACAAAAGTAGAGCAGACCTTGCAGGCACCAGGGAGAAGGTGGAGCTTCACATACGGATCAGCTAAACCATTGAAGTCCATAGGCTTTAGACCCTGCAACCCAAAAAGACACAGAGATGAAGAGAAAGAATTAATGCAAACTATAAACAATGTGTCATGGAAAACTATATAAGGGGTAAAAATATTAGCACAATCTTATTGCAGATAAAATTATATTTATGCATAAATTTTTCCCTGTTATATGAACCCTGATCATCCTGAACTGCGACCCAAATATGTTTCATAAAGCTCTAGTCGGATTTGAGAAATTTCATGGTGAATTCTACTTCGCTTTACTAGTCTATAACAATAAGATTGTTTGTTTAAGTGTTTTAGCAAAACTGGAAATTTATTTATAATTGATTGGTTGTACTATTAACTTTAATGCCCTGCAGATTATGAAAAAATGGCTTGGTACATGATTTTTAAAATAAAAGAGCCTCGAGTGCAGCCATTGTATGCATTTTTTCTTATACCTTTCACTTTCACCTCGAATAACTTTACATGACAAATGTTAAAGTTGTTTCACTAGAAACAGAAATAGAATCTCATATTTAAAAAGTATTTCTCATGAATTAAAAATGACAGGAGGGCAAGTGGATCCATTAGAAGCATCAGAGCAGGCTAGACTAAAATTAAATCAATTCTCCAGTTGCAGAAGAGAGCAATGAATAAACAGGTACACGGTGTGTGGTGCTGGTATGGTATAAACGTTTCATTTTCTTTGTCTTTTAAGTCATAAATTTGCTAAAAAATGTTTTGTCAATTTAAGGCATTAGATGCTCTTATCTATAAAGACTTTCATTTATCTAATGTAATAAAAAAACGCAAAGGTTTGAAGGGCCCCGCTCAAAATAGCACTGAGAATTGAACCTGCAATCTTCTGATTAGCAGTCAAACACCTTTACCATATACATATACATTTCAAATTGCACAAAAAAAATTATGCTGCCTTTATACAGTATGTGCCAAAATAGTTTCTATTTGACACATACTGTATAAGGGCAGTATGGTGGTTTAGTGATCAGCACAATTAGAGTTGTATGTTCTCCCTGTGTTTGTGTGGGTTTACTCCAAGTACTCTGGTTTCCCCCGCAGTCTAAAAACATGCATGTTAGGTTGATTGGTGATACCTAATTGCCCATAGGAGTGTGTGTGTGTGTGGTGTGTGTGTGTGTGTGTGGTGTGTGTGTGGCCCAGTGATGGACTGGCGACCTGTCCAGGGTGTACTCCTGCCTTTAGCCTAATGAACAGCTACGAAAGGCTCCCCATAACCCTCATTAGGAATAAATGGATATTGACAATGGATAGCTGGATGGATGAATGGATAAATAGATAGATAGATTTATAGATAGATCCTTTTCTTTATCTTATTTGATGACTTGTACCTAGTGGTTAAAATGGGAACTGCAACATGTGCTAATTAAAGCCCACTGGGATAGGAAATCTGTCTTTAGAGGAGATAAAGTTTAACTCTTGCCTAAAGAGCCAAGCTGGGGCATCTTGGTGGTGCTGAAAATTGAACCACTGAGATATGACTTTTATATTGTATATCACACTACATCCCACTTTCTTATTTTTAGTTACGTTATGTATTATGTATCTTCTTCTTTTCCTTTCGCATGTTCCCTTTTAGGGGTCGCCACAGAGAATCAACTGTCTCCACCTATTCTTTACATCCTCTTCACTCACACCCACTTCATGTCCTCGTTCATCGCATCCATATACCTCCCCTTTGATGTTCCTCTTTGCCATCTGCCTAGTAGCTTCATTGATAACATCCTCCTACCAATATATTCACTATCCCTTCTCTGTCCAATACACCTTAATCTGGCTTTCCTGATTTACTCCCCTAAACATCTAACATGAGCCGTCCACCTAATGAACCTCGTCACTCAAAAGAAAACCTCAAAATTTCAGCTCTGCTACTTCCAGCTCTGCCACCTGTTTCTTCCTCAGCGCCACTGTCTCTAAACCATACATCATAGCTGGTATTGCCACTGTCTTGTACACCTTTCCCTTGATTTTAGCTGATATTCTCCTGTCACACATCAATCCTGACACGTTTCTCCACCCATTCCAACCTGCCTGTACTTGCTTCTTTACATCTTTTACACATTCTCCATTGCTCTGTACTGTCAACCCCAAGTACTTAAACTCCTGTACCTTCTTTACCTCTTCACCCTGTAACCCTGTTCCACTTCCCTCCATTTCATTCAAACACGTGTACTCCTCGTCTCTCCAGAGCAAACCTCCACCTCTCTAGATTTTCCTCCACCTGCCCCCTGTTCTCACTACAGATCACAATGTCATCTGCAAACATCATTGTCCAAGGAGATTCCTGTCTGACCCCGTCTGTCAACCAATCCATCACAACCTCAAACTAGAAAGGGCTCAAAGCTGATCCCTGAGGCAGTCCCATCTCCACTTTGAACTTCACTGTCTGACATACTGCACACCTCACCACTGTACTGCTCCTCTCATACATATCCTGCACTCATCAACTTTATGCCTCTGTAGTTGTTGCAACTCTGTACATCACCCTTGTTCTTAAAGATAGATACCATTACACTCCTCCATTCCTCAGGCATCTTCTCACTAACTATAATCTCGTAATCTAGTAAGAAATTCCACTGCTGCCTTTCCTAGACATTTCCACACCTCCACCGGTATTTCATCAGGACCAACCGCCTTTCCTCTTTTCATCCTCTTTAAAGCCATCCAAACTTTGCATGTACTAATCTTTTAATTTTCCCGCTTCACATTATTCACCTCTTCTACCCTTTTTTTCCTCCCATTTCCTCATTCATCAATACTTCAAGGTACTCCTTCCATCTTTTCTGTACATTCTCTTCACTTTTGAGCAACTTTCCATCTTGATCTCTAATAACTCTAACCTGCTGCACATCCTTCCTATCTCAATTTCTCCGCCTTGCTAACCTGTACAAGTCCTTCTCTCCTTCTTTAGTGTTTAACCTAGTGTACAATTTATCATGTGCTTTCTGCTTAGCCACTTCCCTCTTCACTTTGTGCCGCAAATCCTTGTATTCCTGTCTACTTTCCATAGTCCTTTTCATGTCCCACTTCTTCTTGGCTAACCTCTACCTCTGTATACTATCCTGAACGTCCTCATTCCACCACAAATCTTTTTTGCTCCTTCATATGACACATCTAGCAACTTTCTTGTTGTCTCCCTAATCATTTCTGCTGTAGTTTGCCATTCATCTAGAAACACTAACTGACCGCCAAGAGCCTGTTTCAACTCCTGTTTAAATTCTTCACATTATTCTACCTTTTTCAGCTTTCACCACTTGGTTTTCTTCTCTACCTTTGATCTCTTCTTCTTCCAGATCAACATCTTCACCCTACACACCACCATTCTATGCTGGCTTACTACAGTTTCTCCTACCACAACTTTACAGTCACTAATCTCTTTCAGATCGCTTTATCTACATAGATGTAATTTACCTGTTTGCTCCATCCTCCTTCCTTTCGATGGATGATTCGCATATTTAGATTTGGAAAATTTTTACATTAAATGCCCTTCCTTCCACAAACCCTTTCTATTTATCCAGGCTTGGGACTGAGACCGAAGTCACTGGCTTGTGACCCCTGTGGCTAGATGTATTATGTATATTATACTTAAATCATAGTAGCAACACCCTACATGTTCAACAACATCTTGAAGCTCAAGACAAAATAATGCTTCATATTATGTTAGTGATAATATGTCAAAGAGCCCATTTAAAACTACAAGATTAAATTCGTATTGCATAAATTTCCTCTCACAGAAAAAAGTATGATTTTAAAGTGCTTATTTAAAGCATCAGGTATACAACTGTATACCACTAATGTCAGAGCTTTTATAATAGAATAATAACCAGCAACCTCTGTTTAATAAGGATAGATAGTTGAATAATGCTTTGGTATAAACATATTGTAAATGCTTTGCAAGGGAATTCACTCATATCTATTAGCTCCCAACTTCAGTGTCAGTGTATTTAGTCTAAACCACTTCAAAAGTCTTCTATATTGCACTGTAATGGTGCCGGATTGTTGCTAATTATATTTCTTTTCCATTTTGATCAAAGGCCCCGGGGCTTAAAGGTGTCAGTGATTAGCAAGTTGGAAAGATACCATGATTGATAGGCATAAAGAAACAGAGACTGCAGGGCTGTCAATTTGAATTTAATAGTCCACGTTCTTCAGGTACATTTGCCTTGTCACTGGAAATTTATCTCAAATGATTTATATAATCCATCATATTGTAAGATTATTACTAGTTAGATTCAGCGTTGGAGTCGTGACATGAATAGAGAAGTTTTGGTTGCTCTTCAATTCTGGGATAGTAGACATAAATATGAATATAAAATTTTATAAATGTATTTGGATAAACAAACATATTGAAAATGAACCATTTATATATAAACTTAAACACACTTACATGGTAATTAAATTATATTGTTTTTGACCCTACATACTCTTCATGCTTTAACCATGGTCTAAGATAAACACAAATAATTTTATTCAGTGTTTAAACTTATATGATGTAAGACCTTTACAAGAAATATAGTACAACTGTTTATAGATCTGTCCACTGGTATTGCTCCCCACCAGGGGAATGCTCAATCGCTTTACAATAAACCTCTAAAAAACATGTGCCTATTTAAAGAATCAGTCATACAAATGCATACAACTAATGCTGAAAGTTTGCATGTCACATCAGTCATTTTCATTTTGGCCACTGTTGGAAACATAGACATATTACAGTTTGTTTTTGACAAACACTGAAAATTTGTCAAGTGGGCAATCAAGAGGAGGAAAAACACCAAAGAGTATGACCTGCTTTATGGCATAATTCACATATTTTACTGGTAGCCTGGGTAGAGTTAAAGTTTGCCAACAGATAACTATAAGACAAAACAATCTGATATGCAAGCCCAAGAACCATTATCATGGCAATGTCAGCCAAGATCCAAAAAGAATTTTGTTGGAGGAAGTTTAGAAAAGAAAAAGAGAGAGTGATTAGACTTAAGACGGAACAATTGGTGAACTACTGGTTTACAGTTTATAACGCTGTACTGTGTAATGATAATTAAAGAACACACTGTAACATGGGCTATTTTACCCGGTCTGTTGACATAGTTTACAAATAAGATTTTTGTATTCACTGGTTCTTTTAGCTTGTATTGTGTTTTTTTCACATTATTTCCTATTGTGTGGAACGTGGTGGCTTAGTGGTTGGACTAATACCAGAAAGACCGGAGTTCGATTGTAAGACGGAGACCAGAAAGTATACAAAGTCATTGAACTAAATTTATCTCGTAAGTATCTCCAAATATGGCTAAACATCCAAGTAACTGACCAAAACGTAAAATAGTTGAAGACAGTTTAAAGTGACAGTATTTATGACACTGGTAACAAACAATTGCGCTTATCAACCATATGGGAGAACAATAAGCAAGTGTTTGATGGTGTTGCTTTAACAAATATCAACAATCTAAAAGAGTTTTTAGAGCTATTGAGGTTTAAACCATGTAATCCAATGTTGTATATAACTTAACTTGAATTACTATTAAGAGATGTCCTTTATAATGTCGTGTTTAATGTCTGTATTTGGGCACATGTATCAGTGTATTGTGCACACTGTGCCCCTTAAAAATAGGTGTTTGATGCCCCTGCCCACTGTTTTGGCTCATATCATGCAACCACAAAAAATGGCCTAATATAAATACAGTGATGTTACTGCACATCCTTTTTGATCATATTAAATAATAATGCAGAATCAACAGGGGATTGTGAAGGCTCAGTGGTTAAAGTGCTTGACTAATACCTTGAAGATCGGGGTTCGATTTTCAACTACCTGTAAAAGAGGTAAATGACCATTAATACAGTCTCTACCAACCAGCAATGCCTTCTTCCAGACGAGCTTATCCACTTTTCTGCTCGCTTTTGACAAAGGTGTTACACATCACACTAGAAATTCTGACTCCTCCATAATCATTCATCCAATATTACTCTCCACAGCAAAAGTACACTCACCACTGAGCAGAGTAGATCCACGCAAGTCAGCTGGTCTTGATGGCATACATGAGAGTGTGCTTAAAACTTATGCTGACCAACTGGGGCAAGTCTTCACTGACATTTTCAACCTGTCACTGGCCCAGGCCACTGTTCTGCATGTGAGGACTACAACCATTATACCAGTGCCCAAGCTTTCCTCTGCAGAGTGTCTGAATGAATTCCTTCCTGTTGCACTCAACACTATTGTTATGAAGAGCTTTGAGAAGCTAGTTCTAACTCACCTTATAGCGAGTCTTCCACCTACACTAGACTCTTACCCACTGAGACAATAACAATGCATACATTCGATTGTTGTTAATTGATTTTAGCTCTGCTTTTAATCCAGTCGTCCCCAGTTAACTGATTGCTAAGCTTAGTGACCTGGGTGTCTGTACATCCAAATGCGTGCGGATAATTGATTTGCTAAGAAATAGACCTTAGTGTGTTAGGCTGGGTCATCACACATCCTCAACCCTTATACTGAACACTGGCATCCCACAAGACTGAGTTCTGAGCCCGCGCTCGGTGTCATAACTCCAATGCAGATGATACCACAGTCATTGGTCAAATTATCAACAACAACGAATCGGCTTACAGGAAAGAGATCCAAAGCCTGTCAGTATGGTGTAACAGAAACTCACCCTCAATGCCACAAAGACCAAAGAGCTCATTGTTGACTTCCGCAAATCTAACAGCAGCAGACACTCCCCTGTCTACATCACGAGGATGTCTACATTAACTTCTACATCACATCTCTGAGGATCTATCCTGGCATCTAAACAGCTCAACTCTGGTTAGGAAGGCACAACAGCGTCTTTACTTCCTGAGAAGATCAAAAAAAGTTAATCTAATCCCCAAGATCCTAACCAACTTTTACCGATGCATTATTGAAAGCATATTGACAACCTCTATCACAGTGTGGTATGGCGGCTTCACAATGTGTGAAAAAAATCACTGCAAAAAGTTGTAAAAACCACCCAACACATCATCGGCACACAACTACGTGCCATTTAGTCTCTTTACCACAGTAGGTGTCTGCGCAGAGCACACAAAATCATCAAGAACTCCTCCCACCCAAGTCAGAAACTGTTTAACCTCCTTCCATACAGGAGGAGATACAGGGACATCTGCACCAGAACCAGTAGGTTTAGGGCAATTTTTTTCCCACAACGATAAATCTTCTGAACTCTACATTACACCGCTAGGACACATGTCTTACTACACCTCTCTATTTCACACTCTCAAAGTGTACAATTTACACAATGCACCCTTTACAATGTACAAAATGCACAATTTTTCACAATGCATAACTACACTTTACTTGCTGTAAATACTTGCACATGCTTGCACATACTATGTGCAAATACTGACATAGCCTTATCTATAATTGTACATACTGAGATATTTATCTGCATTTGCACCTTTCTACTATTTGCACTTCTGGTAGATGCTAAACAGCATTTCGTTGCTATGTACTTCAACCTTGCAATGACAATAAAGTTGTATCAGGTGGCAGATACCTTTCTTATCCAGCGCCAAACTTTGTTTGCACTTTTCGGGAGGCAGACCCTTATTAAAAACTGTTAAAGGATTGTTAGGCTGCAATATTCAGGTCAACCGGAACACAACCTGAACCAGAAACACATCCAATAACACACAATATATTCGTATATCATAAGTCGAATGGCATCTACACTAACATATGTCTGTCCTTTGTTATTCAGAGCTCACTGGCGCCGCCATGACTTGGAGACAACAAGGCAGTTTCTCAGTGATATCATTTCTTCTAGACAGCAATCTGGGACAAGACCACAGAAACTTTGCCTCCTTGAACGTAATTTGGATTGAACCTCTTTGGATTTGCCTCAGTCTGAACTATTCCTGGTATTGTACTTGACAAAGGTGGACTTGACTACAGCCCTGGCTCACTATTTACATTTTTGCCATTTGGCAGATGTCCTTATCCAGAGTGACTTACATTTATCCAACTAAGCATCTGCGGGTTAGGGGCCTCGCTCAGGGGCCCAGCAGTGGCAACTTACTGGTGCTGGGAAAACCACAATTTGCTACCTCAACCATTGAGCTACCTTTTCCCCATTATTAATTCAGACTGGCTCTAGCCTCAAACTGTCCACAGATTAAGAGATTACTGGAATTGAACTGAGCATGTATTAGAATTCATGCTTGTTACTTTTGCTTATTTGGCTGCTGCTGTTAGGGGTCACAATAGCAGACCATTGGTCCACATATCTGATCAGCATTGAGTTTACACTAAAAGCTTGTTTTAATGCAATCCTTCCATTTCATTCAGGAATATGGATTCAGATTTGTTATAGATCGGCAATAAAATGGAGGTTAGACCAAAATTCTTTCCAGACATCTAGGTCCGGGCGGATCAGGTTATAGAATGATGCAAGCATTTTAGGCAATACCAAAATAGCCTATTTCCAGGGGTAGGGGACAGGAAATGTGCATACCTTAGCTCGGAGGACGGTGCAATGAAGGGAACTTGTGGATGACTCATAGAGCAGGTCAAACTCCAGAGTGCCTAAAGAAGCTGCAACACATATGTATAAGGCTGTGGCATAAGAAAGACGTACATTTATTGTATTTATACAACTGTGTAAGTGAGGGTTAATAGCTTTGCTCAAGGTCCCAGCATGGTGATCACAGGAATTACACTCATAACCTTTTCTTTCAGGGGTCCAACACCTTTACACCACTTGAATACCATTTTTTTTTGTTTTAACAAAAACTATTTTAAGCCTGGACAAATGTGTAAATCTGCGAAAACGGCAAAATATGAACGTGTTGTCTGGCCTGACATGCCTTTCTTTTACATAACCACTAATTTATTAGTGCACAAGTTCTGATTCTGTATATTAGACTTACTGTTATCATCACTGTCACAGCTGTCAATCTCCACAGATGTTTCCATGCTGTTCATCATAGACAGTGCTCCACCACTTGCTGCTGTCGCTGGAGACAGAGGGGATAGAAGTCCTCCCCCTCCTCCTGATGCCCCTTCCTCAGTCGTATATAAGCCTGCCTGGTTCGGTGACAGCGAATCACAGACTGAGGATGTAGGGGACAGACGGGGAAAGTAGGCAGAGATTTGTCTGATGGGCCTAATGGGGCCTGGGCAGACATTAATCGCCATGTGCTCCTGAATGGAGATAGTCATCCTCTTTCCCTTCTGCACAGTCATCTAGCTAAGTAAATACAAAAGGATAATAGATTTGGTGCTTATTTAACAAAAGACAAATAGAACTGTCCAACAACATGCAAGAAAAAGTAAATACTTTTTTAATTGGATTTTTGTGGTTTT
Organism: Bagarius yarrelli; assembly: GCA_005784505.1. Classification (NCBI taxonomy): domain Eukaryota; kingdom Metazoa; phylum Chordata; class Actinopteri; order Siluriformes; family Sisoridae; genus Bagarius; species Bagarius yarrelli. The sequence goes on from VCAZ01000036.1 coordinate 254,384, forward strand.
CTTTACGGTTTGTCCAGTAGACCAATAAACAAGGAACACAAACATACTTTCAATCTTACTTACACCTTATTATGGTTTTTTAAAACCCAAATCTCTAAAATTACTTCAAGGACCCCTTTAACAAAATCATTGTTAAAGATTGTACTGGGAACCTGCCAACCAATAACTAATATTTTTTAATAAAGAACATTTTGTAGAGAAATGATTGTCTGGTAGCTGGAGTGCAGAAAATAAAAGAATTTCTTGGATGGGGGAAGCTGACATGCAGCTCATTAAAAATAATATTTCAGCCTGAGAGTGTATGCTGTGCCAACAGATGGTACAGAGGATACTGACTGAAATTAAAAAATGCACATGCAGTGTCCCCTAATTAGGAGACCACCAGTGTAATAAGAACTCCTGTACCAGAAGGGGATTGTCCTTTTGCATTATCCTGCTGAAATACACAAGGCCTTCCCCAAAATATATATCATTTTAAGGGGAGTATATGTTTCTCTTAAACCTTTATATACCTGATAATATACGCTGATAACATGCAGAAAGGTCTTCCTCCTCTTTAGCCCGGAAGACGTGAATCAAGAAGAATGTCAAATTTGTCCTCATATGACCATAGAACACTTTTTTAACTTTGAATCAGTCCATTCTAAATGAGTCTTTGCCCACAGGACCATGTTCACATTTGGCTTCTTTTTTGCATAATGGAGCTTTATTTGGCATCTGTAGATGGCACAGGGACTTGTGTTTACCCACAGTCTTTTTCTGGAAGTGTTCCTTAGCCCACAAAATTATGACGATGATTGATGCGGTGTTATCCGAGGGTCTTATGACCATGGGCATCCAACAACAGTTTTGCCCTTTTTACACTGCGATTTCTCCATTTTCAACGAATCTTCTGATGATGCTATGCACTGTAGATGATAAGATATGCCCATCTTTACTTCTGAGAGACTCTGCCTCTATAACACATCCCTTTTATAGCTAATCATGCTACAGACCTAATGTTAATTAACTTAATTAATTACTAAATGTTCTCCCAGCTAAATCTTTTTTTTTTAATGTATTGCTTTTTCAGCCCTTTGTTGCCCTTGTGCCAACTGTTTTAAAACCTGTAACAGGCATCGCCTTTAAAATAAGCTCATTTAATGGATAAAAGTGTAAAATGTCTCAGTTTAAACATTTGTTGTGGTATCTATGTTTTATTGTGAATCAAATATTAGCTCATGTGATTTGAAGGTCTTTTAGTGTTTATTTTATTCAAATTGAAAAAAAGACCTCGTTTTTTTTTTTTAATCGGGTAACATTTTTTATCTATGATTCATCCTTGACTTTATCACAGTATGTGAGCGGAATGGAACAGTGTGGTAGCGGATCAAGAAGTGATTTGGCCCAGAGGTTGGGCGACTTACAGTTACATCTGTACAAATAAATTACACGAAAAATCATAAGTGAGCATCAATGAATCATGGTTCGAAATCATAAGTGAGCTCAATAAATTATGGGTCGAAATAATAAATGACCTCAGTGACTTGTGTCAAAATTATAAATGAGCATCAATGACTCAAGTGTTAAAATCACAAGTGAGCTTTAATGACTCAAGTGTCAAAATTGCTATATGAATTATGAATTATAATGACTTTTTTATGCTCCACCTTCTCCCCCCTCACATCACTGTTTCTCCTGCTGCTTCTACTTTTTTTCTCAACTTTATTAGAAGATGCCGCACGTAACTGTAGCAAGGCACAAATTGGTAAGTAAAAACATTTATGTTCTTATTTTCGGAAGCAAACGAATCATTAGAAAATTTGTAAATCAGAAACAGCTGTGGTTTACGTGTAGTGTGTGTGAGGAGTTGGGATTAGAGCACAGATTTACATTACAACTTCTAGAACACATGCATGGGATTATTCTGGCTACATGCTAAATATTGTTAGATACACACCAAAGCACAGATCTGAGACAGACTGTGCGGTGCCGAATAATTGGTGAGGTTGAAAACACTTGAGCAAGAACGGTAAGTGTAATTGAGAGTGACTGAGACAGACAAGGACAAGAGAAAAAGAGAGAAAGAGAAAGAGAGAGAGAAAGCGAGAAAGAGAGAGAGGGGGAGAGAGAGAAAGAGAAGGAGAAAGAGAAGGAGAAAAGTGGAGTTACATCATTGTTTTCCCTCTGGACACAACCTACCAGCATGTGTATACTGTATATTGCTTGACTCATGATACTCACTTTCGTTTGAAACTGTAATCGCACAAAGGAAAAGTCTAAAGGGAAAGCTGTGTGTGTGTGTGTGTGTGTGTGTGTAATTATTGACTCTCTAAATTCACTTTATGACTACCCTGTCAATTACACGCTGTTTCAACATGATGTACACCATTAAAAGCTTTGGTTTTACAACTGCTTCAGTTTTACTACAACTATTTACCTTGCAAAGTACAAATCCCACCACCAAAAGTTCCTTTTATCTTACTGGTTAACTTAAACTAACACACAAGTTTTCACATAATTAAACCTAAAATCCACACACATTTTCTATCCAACAAACTCAATATCAAGGCAACTAACATTAGTGTCATATCTCATTATTACTATTGTAACTAAATAAACACAAATCCCCACAGTCCTGCGACAGAATAGTGGAATAGTGCAAAGGATATTATAGGAGGAAAAGAGAAAAAAAAACACATACATATTATTATCGTAATTATACTGTATACATGCACTCCACTATACTTCAAACATAACATTATGGTTACACTTCAGTTTGGAGACTGATTCTGACTAGAAACTAAGTATAAACTATAATTTTTGTCTCAACAGACTCCTAATTTGCTGGTTGTTAATAGTTAGTAAGGTAGTAGTTACGTTTAGGGTTGAGCAACTATTTAATAATGAGAATAACTTTATAAACTACAGTTTTTTGACGTTATTTTATAGTAAAGAAGCTGAGACCTCTATATTTTGTGTAATCAAAGTTGGCATCTGAATTTGCTAGCAACTCGGTTGAACAATGCTAACATAAGAATGCCTGAATTTACTTCATCCAAATACTCTAACATTTTTTATTTTTATTTATTTTTGTGGAAGGCGACAGTTTCAGATTTTTTTTTTTGAGCAAGCTGCTTACTTGGAAAATGTATTGTAGCTAAGCTATCAGTTACGTTTAATGACACTTCACTGCCATAAGCTTTACCTGTGGTAAATGTAAAAACTAAGCTACAGCGATATAGCAAATGAAGCTTACTACATCTAAGCTATTTATTAAAATTTCATTTCATTTTCAATTCGAACTGCGTGATAATGCAAAAACACCTAAAATTCTCAGTGATCCAGACAAGATTGCATTTGGTATACATGTGGACCAAGTCCATACATGTCCCTACAAGTACACTGTTACATTCCTATAAAATAATTTATGAGATTTTGGGAATACTGACAATTGGAGATTAGAGGGAAAAAATAATAAAAAAATAAAAAAAAAAAAAAAGGGAAAATGGAAATACTGACAATTGGAGATTAGAGGGAAAAAAGCTATGGTAACCTGTTGCTAAATTTTGGGGAGCAAAATGTGGCAGTAATGAACCGGGATGCTGGTTGCTGAGAAGAAGAAATCACTGTGTAAAGTTTGGGGTTTTTGTTGTATGTTAATGTTTGAGTTTTATGCTATGTTGTGGTTAAATCCCTGTACCTCTGTCGCTGAGTCATTGTTCTAGTCAAGTCAAGTCAAGTCTAGTTAGGTCACCTTTGAATGTTAGTAAAGCTGCACTTGATTGAGGAAACAACGACTCTACTACTCCAGTACAAGTAGCGACCTCTACTGCCAAACACTACATTTAAAAAGGTTCAGAATTTGATTGAACTCAGAGTATAATTGCAAACATCTTAGAAGTTTGTCTAATAATGAATTTCCTACAAAAATCATACATTTCCAGGCATTGCGTTTAAGAAGGCATTTGGTTTTTATCTATAGAAGAGTCTCCAGTGTCAGCACTTGATATCGTACATAAAGCTATACATGTTTTCGCCATCTAGGAAGTTTCTCATTAAAATGGCTGCATTGTTATGGCTCGGTTTTGTTTTCATTAGTCAAAATTGGGATCGTCTGTGTTCTATTGTATACCATTGTGGATAGGAACTCGTCTGCATCACACCAACCTGTTACTCAACGTTCTACTAGAAGATCGTCGCACCAGCTGTCTATTTCTTACACTCTACATCTCGTTCTGTGTGCTAAGGATATCTTCACGACTTGCTAATCCCAATGGATTGTTTCACGCAATGCTTTAAAGTGCCTTTGCTGCACGAGATCTAATTATAGATCCGTTAAGAAGAGTCCTTTAAATTCAGCTCGAGTGATAGAGTCACAACTCCTGCAGCAGAGCTTTATTATATTCTACATTTCAGTTTTCTGTTTTTGTGAGGATTGATCAGGTTGTTTCTTGAATCTGATCGTTCCCACAAACACACACAGATTCCAGATGTCATTACTCATGGCATTATTTATAGAGCATTATAGTTACATTTTGGATTATGGGATGCACAGAATACGTGTGTTGGAGAGAATAATACAGCCTATGATTATTTGTGATGAGGTCTAATTATATGCATGGCTCAAACGTGCATGTGTGTGTGATGCGACTTATTTTACAGCATGTTTTCGAGGAGATAAAGTGGGAAAATTGTTTTAATCCAGGTTTAATCAGTGAATGAACAGTTATAAAAACAAATAAAAAACTCCAGAAGGCAAAGAAGCAGCAGTTTGTGCATCCAACAGAAAATTAAAAAACAGAAACTGCTACATAATGAAATGAATACATATTTAAGCAGAACATGGTTTTTCTTCTGGAAAACATAATACACATTAAACTAGATCTAAAATAATGTCGTAAAAGAGGTCTTGTAATACAAACCTGAGGAAATCAATAAAACGTGTCCAAAAATACATCTGAAAGGAAATTACTCATGTGCCAATCACGAGTTATGATAAATTGCATGTCAAAATCCCACCTGAACATAAATGATTCGTCTCCTTTATTTTCTCCACTAGAAAATATCAGGTAAAAAAAATGACAAATGTGTCATAAAAGTGTCATAATGTGAACATAAATGAATAACATATTACATAAAAATAAATTAGTTGCTTGTACATAAAAAAAATCAGTGGATCTGTCAATAAATCATTTGTTACAATCGAAAACAAATGGCTCAATGATTCATAAGTAAAGATAAATAAATGATGTCAAAATTAGAAATAAAAGATCAATAAATCGTCTGTATAAATAAATTAAAACAAATCAATTGTGTCAAATCCTACTCCAAATAAAAAAAAAATTTTGGAGAAAGAAATTACACGTGAAAAAAGAATTAAAAAAAAAAACCCATAAAGGAAACTACAGTATATAACATAAGACGAATGAATCATGTGTCAAAAATCTGATGTAAAATAGATGACTCATGGAAGAATCGTAAGTTAACATCATGCGTCAACAAGTAAACAAACAACTTGTCCCAAATAAAAATAAATTAACTACTAAATAATTTACATAAGAAAACAAGTTAATTATCTGTCAAAAATTGGTAACGTTTTTCCTTGCGTCAAAATTATACTTAACGTAAATAAATCACACAAACACAAACTCACAAGCTAACATCAGTAAATCAAGTGTCCAAATCATATGTAAATGATTCGTGCCAAAATCACAGGGGAGATAAAATAAATAAATCATTATAAAAATGTAAATGACTCGTGTCATAATCATGAGTGAACATAAATTAAAATGTGCGGATGAATTCCACAAGAAAGCGAATAAATCATGAGTCAAAACTATATCTGAACACGAATAACTTGTGTGTCAAAATGAAAAATTTTAATGAATTAATTGTCTGAATAAAAAAAAAAAACAAAGTTATTTATTTGTCCAAAAACATACAAAATAAATAAGTCCTTTATTTAAAAAAGTAAATATTATAAGTAAAATAATATCACTAAATCAGGTGTCTGAATCATTAAGTGAGCATAAATGAATCATGACTCATCTCAAAAATCCTAAGTGAACATAATTAAATCATGTCAAAATCATTCGTGAGCATAAATCAATCATTTGAACAAATAAATTACACGAGAGAATGAATGAACCAGGTGTTAAAATCGCAATGACATGTAAATGATTCATTTCAGAATCATCAGTAAACATAAACAAATCTTTGCCAATAAATGTCGCAAGAAAATAAATGAATCATGAGTTAAAATTATAAGTGAACATAAATGAATTGTGTGTTAGAATCATCCGTGCCAAAATCTGATGAATCAATTGTAAAAATTACAAATGAAAACAAAAGAACAACAAATAAATGACTTGTATATGGAACCCACATGTATAAATAAATGACTCGACGTGTGTCGAACCCATATGTGAAGTGTCTTTTCTCTGAGGATTTTTCAGCAGCTGTAACTAGATTGAATCATTATTTTACAGTTACATGCTGTAGAATACACCAAAACATGAAAAAGCTTGCAGGGCTTTGTTCTTACCTCTTTCGAGTGGAAACCGGAAATCCAGCACACTTTAACTGTACAGGTGGCAGAAGAAAGTAAAGAATGAAAGAGGAAAGAGAGAAGCCGCACTTATTTCAGAATGAGCAACAGTAGTTTAGTTCAAAATGAGCAAGAGAAATTGGAAGTGAGAGACAACAGAGTGTGTGTGTGTGTCTGTGTGTGTGTGTTGGTGTGAGAGAGAAAGAGAGAAAGAGAGAGAGTGAGAGAGAGAGAGAGAAAAATTCCTGAAGAAGAGAGAGAGAGAGAGAGAGAGTGTGTGTGTGTGTGTGTGTGTGTGGTGCCGTGTTGTATGGTTAAGACTATTTCATCTCCCTCTTTTTTTCCTCATCCCCCCTCCCACCCATCTTCTCTCTATCCTCTCGTTTTACTTTACTGCAGTAAGGAGGTTGGCATCATCTCTCTCTCTCTCTCTCTCTCTCTCTCTCTCTCTCCCTTTCTCTCTCTTTCGTCACTAATTGTAGTTACAATAATGGCACCTCAGTCTAAGTGACAGACTCTGTGCTATTTCTTGCCATCTGGTAACAGCGTTAGTGTGTTTTTTTCTGGAATACCGTCCCACATCCTATTGCTTATTACACACACACACACACACACACACACACATACATAACGTGTCTAGCTTTACGCCCACTCGCTCCATTCTAGTGCACTAGAGTTAAAACGATATAAAAGACTTCATTTCTAATAAATGACTAAGAGGAAACAGTCATACACCATTTTTCTTTACAGCTAGTTATACTAAACGTCCACAGTAACCTCAACAATAAACATATTTTTTCTCAGGTTTTGGGCACCATAAAATACTTTGCCCGTTTTCATTAGTGAGAAAACATTTTTGTGACATCACAACACAGCTCATGCTGAAGCCCCGCCCCTACATTCTAGGAAAGAAATCTGTTGGAACCCTCGGTTGCCTTTATATCTGCATTTTAATAGAGATAATCTTCAATTTATGTTGCACACAAGCCCAGTGTACTTCAAGCTTTGCACATTACCGTTCAATAAAAAGTATTCTGCTTAAAGAACATGTATTAATCACTGTCACTGTATTAATCATTTATTTTGTACAGCCTAAAATGATGGAACAGATATAGCAGGAAATTGATTGCTAAATTTGATCTGAAATCGCATGATTTAACTTAAATTTATATTTTTAACTGAATCCTTGGTGCCCTTGGTGTCCAAACCAAAGCAAATCAATATATAGATTAAAAATTGGTTGGAAACTAGGTGGAAAATTAAACAATAAATGAAAAGGGGAAGTGGTGGCTTAATGGTTGAGGTGATGGACTGATACCAGAAAAGACCAGGGTTTGATTTCCAGAACCACCAAGCCACCACCATGGGCCCTTGAGCAAGGCCCTTAACCCCTTATTGCTTAGTTGCATAAAAAAGCTAAATGTAAGGCGTTCTGGATAAGGGCGCCTGCCAAATGCTGTAAATGTAAAAGTTTGTTCTAATGTAGTATGATTACGGATAGTATAAATGAAATTCGGATGTATGACATACCGCCATGCTGATAATGTTATGTGACATTTGACTTTGCAGCTGCTTAAAAATATAAAGTTGAATTATGTTTAACCAATGCAATTTAACTACACAAAGTCTTATTAGACAAAAAACAATGGGTAAAAAATACCGGAATCATCTACGACCTCCTGGATTTGAAGGTACACGTAAAACAGACACTTTACTCCCCTATAACATCGCAAGAAAGACAGCTTGTCATTCAAAAATGCAGCAAAGAAGCACTGACCGACTGGGCAAAAAACATTTGAACTGAAAGCGGAAAGCATTTTACCCAGTTTTATATTAACACTATCCATTTTAATTATAAAGTATAAAAGATTCCACAATCAAAAGATCGTTACTATCAGATGTTGCTGATTTATATTTTTGCTAATAATTAGAAATTTTAATTGATATTCTGAACTAAATTCAGATGCATAGAAAAGGGACTAATTCCTAATTCACAATATAAAAATGCATAAAAAACCAATAAAGATTTTTCAATAAAACAATAAACATCAGCCCTAATTCTTTTATACAACATTCTGTCCTCACTATAAGCCCCACCAGCCCAGTTGCCAAGCAACAGACAGGGATGTTTTAAAAAAAACCCATTCAGATCATGTCTGCAGTGTTTGAGAGTTTGTGCAGGTGCATTAATGGCTATTAACATCCCATGCCACTGCCAAGTTCAGTTGAAGTTTATAAAACAGGACTTACTTAGAGTGAGCTATCTGAGGTCTTCTTCGCCATTTTTTAGGTCTTCCAAATAACAGTTCTGCTTTTCAGTCTGAGAAAGAGAACAAAATTTTATGTCACGAAACTCTTGACGTTTACAAGCTCTCAGGTTCCACTGGTGAAGGTTTTTTTCATCACTGATTTATGGGGTTTTTTTCAATGATGTCTGGAATTTAATCACTAATAAATGGTAGGAGGTGGTTGCGAAAACAAAAACTATTCTAATTGAAGATTTCATTGGCTACATATTACATATATATATATATATATATATATATATATATATATATATATATATATATATATATATATATATATATATATATATATATATATATAGTATATATTAATAAATTTATTTATTTATTTATTTATTTATTTATTTTTTCCTCACATTTTTCCAGTTAAGAATGATTCATAAATGAAAATGTTAGTCAATTCAAATTTTAAGGAAAAAATGGGGATAATAAAAAATAGTTTTTGGAGCATTTGGTAAGCGTAGGAGTAGAAATATTTAAATACACATGAACCTTAAGCTGTAAGCATTTATTGAAAGTATTCTATGGCATATTATGTTGTTTTTAATTATAATTTCTAAATATTTTAACATCTTCTTCTCCTTTTGGCTGTTCCCTTTTAGGGCTCGCCGCAGCGAATCGTCTGTCTCCACCTAACCCTATTCTCTGCATCCTCTTCACTCACACCCACTAACTTCATGTCCTCGTTTATCGCAACCAAATACCTCCTCTTTGGTCTTCTTTTTTGCCTTCTGCCTGGTAGCTTTTTTTTCTAACATCCTCCTACCAATATATTCATTATCCTTCCTTGCTACATGTCCAAACCACTTCAAACTGGTTTCCCTGACTTTCTCCCCAAAACATCTAACATTCAATTCAATTCAATTCAATTCAGTTTTATTTGTATAGCGCTTTTTACAATGATGATTGTCACAAAGCAGCTTTACAATTGAAGAAATTATAAAACAGAATTAAACATAAATCAGTTTGTCCCTGATGAGCAAGCCGGGGGCGACGGTGGCAAGGAAAAACTCCCTAAGATGAGATAGGAAGAAACCTTGAGAGGAACCAGACTCAGCAGGGAACCCATCCTCATTTGGGTGAAAACAGGTAGCAGGGATAGGGATCATGAAGTTACATCGTGTGTGTGTGTGTAAACAACTATAATCATTAGTCCTTAGAGCAGCCGAAACGTCTTTATGGCGAAGTGGGTCGTCCTAGATCGCCCGGTGATGCCTCATCCGCTGGGCAGGTCACAGGGAAGGGACCCACAGGACGGGCCGGTGGTGGGGTCTGGATCACCGGCAGCTCCGTTGTGGCGTATGTAGCTCAACAGAGAGAGAGAGAGAGAGAGAGAGGAAAGAGAGAGAGAGAGAGAGAGAGTGAAAGGAAGTCAAAAGAAGGACAAACAGTTTGTTAAGTGACAATGTAATCACACGGTTTGGATTGATTAAGTGAAAAATGTAGAGTGCAAGGAATGGGACTCCGGCCAGAACTAACTAGTCAGCATAACTAAAGGAGAACCAGAGGGAAACACAGACATGAGGGCCCCTGATATGTTAAGCAACCGGCCGCTCTCATCATCAACACCGTGAACAATAAGAGCGGGAAGACAGCATCTCAACATACCAGATAACCTTAATACTCAACACCCATGAGTCCCCCAGATCTGCTCCTTTATCTAAGGGGAATCAATACAAACAGGCTTGATTAAATAAATATGTTTTTAACCTGGACTTAAACACTGAGACTGTGTCTGATTCCCGAACATACATAGGGAGGTTATTCCATAGCAAAGGGGCCCTGTAGGCAAAGGCTCTGCCCCCTGCTGTAGTTTTTATAATACGCGGGTACTGACAGGCAGCCTGCATCCTTTGATCGAAGTAGGCGTGGTGGAACGTAAGACACTAGAAGTCCGCTTAAGTACTGCGGGGCGAGACCATTTAGAGCTTTAACATGAGCTGTCCCACTAATGAACTTGTTCCTAATCTTGTCCAACCTCGTCACTCCCAAAGAAAACCTCAACATCTTCAGCTCTGCTACTTCCAGCTCTGCCACCTGTCTCTTCCTCAGTGCCACTGTCTCTAAACCATACATCATAGCTGGTCTCACCACTGTCTTTAAACCATACATCATAGCTGGTCTCACCACTGTCTCTAAACCATACATCATAGCTGGTCTCACCACTGTCTCTAAACCATACATCATAGCTGGTCTCACCACTGTCTCTAAACCATACATCATAGCTGGTCTCACCACTGTCTCTAAACCATACATCATAGCTGGTCTCATCACTGTCTCTAAACCATACATCATAGCTCACCACTATCTTGTACACCTTCCCCTTGATTCTAGCTGATATTTTCCTGTCACACAACACCCCTGACACTCTTCTCCACCCATTCCAACCTGCCTGTACTCGCTTCTTTACCTCTTTTACACACTCTCCATTGCTCTGGACTCTTGACCCCAAGTACTTAAACTCCTGTACCTTTTTCACCTCTTCACCCTGTAATCTCACTGTTTCACTTCCCTCTCTTTTATTTAAACACATGTACTCTGTTTTGCTACAACTGACTTTCATTTCTCTTCTCTCCAGAGCAAACCTTCACCTTTTCGGGGTTTTCTCCACCTGCTCCCTGCTCACACTACAGATCACAATGTAATCTGCAAACATCATTGTCCAAGGAGATTCCTGTCTGACCTCGTCTGAACCGATCCATCACCAAAGCAAACAGGATGGGGCTTTGATGCAGTCCCATCTCCACTTTGAACTCCTCTGTCTGATCTACTGCACATCTCACTACTGTACTTCTCCTCTTATACATATTCTGCACCACCATGACATACTTCCCTGCTATTCCTGACTTCCTCATACAATACCACAGCTCTTCTCTTGGTCCCCTGTCATATGCTTTCTCCAGGTCTACAAAAACACAATGCAGCTCCCTACGACCATCTCTGAACTTCTCCATCAGCATTCTTAGAGCAAAGATTGCATCTGTAGTGCTCTTTCTAAGCATAAAGCCATACTGCCGCTCACCAAATAACTACTTCCCTCCTTAACCTAGCTTCCACTACTCTTTCCCATACCTTCATTGTGTGACTCATCAACTTTATGCCTCTGTAGTTGTTGCAAACTTTACACATCACACTTGTTATTAAAGATAGGCACCATTACACTCCTCCTCCATTCCTCAGACATCTTCTCACTCACTAAAATCCTGTTAAAACAATCTGGTAAGAAATTCCAATGCTGCCTCTCCTAGACATTTCCACACCTCCACTGGTATCTCATCATCAGGCCTTTCCTCTTTACATTCTCTCTTCAAAGCCATCCTAACTTCGATTGCACTAATCTTTTGCACTTCTTGATCCAAATTATTTACCTCTTCTACCCTTTTCTCCCTCTCATTCTCCTCATTCATGAAACACTTCAGAGTACTCTTTCCATCTTCTCTGTACACTCTTCTCACTTGTGACCACATTTCCATCTCGATCCTTAATAACCCTAACCTACTGCACATCTTTCCCATCTGGATCCCTCTGCCTTACTAACCTGTAACAGTCCTTCTCTCCTTCTCTAATGTATAATCCTAGTGTACAACTCAACATATACCTTCTGCTTGGCCTTAGCCACTTCCCTCTTCACTCTGTGCCGCAAATCCTTGTATTCCTGTCTACTTTCCTCAGTCATTTCCATTCCACTTCTTCTTGGCTAACCTCTTCCTCATTATACTATCCTGTACTTCGTCGTCATTCCACCACAAAGTCTCGTTATCTTCTTTTCTCCTTCCATATGACACACTTAGCACCTTTCTTGCTGTCTCCCTGATCACTTCTGCTGTAGTTTGCCATTCATCTAAAAACACTAGTTGACTGTCCAGAGCCTGTTTCAACTGCTGTCTTAATTCTTCACAGTATTCTTTCTTTTTCAGCTTCCACCACTTGGTTTTCTTTTCTATCTTTGATCTCTTTTTCTTCCAGACCAACATCTTTATCCTACACACCACCATCCTATGCTGTCTGGCTACACTCTCTCCCACCACAACTTTACAGTCACTAATCTCTTTCAGATCGCTTCGTCTACATAAGATGTAATCTACCTGTGTGCTCCTTTCTCCGCTCCGCTTTATAAGCTCTTATGAGGAAAAAGGGCAAAAGGTATTTACCACAGCCGTCTCCATCCTCTTAGCAAAGTCTACTATCATCTGTCCGTCACTGCTCCTGACTCCAAACCTGCCCAACACCTGTCCAACACTTCCTCATCACCTCTGTTCCCCTCACCAACATGTCCATTAAAGTCTGCACCTATCACTGCTCTCTCTCCTCTGGGAATACTTACCGTTACCTCATCTAACTCACTCCAGAACCTTCTCTTCTAACTCACAACCTACTTGTGGCTACTTGTACAACTTCAGACTCATTACCCTGTCTGACACTCTTTTCACCTCCAGAACATTGATCACAAACTCCTCTTTCAGAATCACTCCTACCCCATTTCTCTTCCTATCCACATCATGATAAAACAACTTAAATCCCGATCCAATACTACAAGCCTTGCTACATTTCCACCTGGTCTCCTGTACACACAATATATCCACCTTCCCTCTTTCCATCATATCCACCAGCTCTCTACCTTTCCTTGTCATTGTCCCAACATTCAGCGTCCCTATTTTCAGTCCTACACTCTTGCCATTCCTCTTCATTTTCCGTCTTTTCACACATCCTCCTCCTCTTCTCCTTTGACCAACGGTAGCCCAATTTCTGCCACCACCCTGTAGGTCCACCGGGCCGCAACCAGGATTTCTGGTATGAAATTCTGATAGATAATTCGCTTATTCAGATTTGGCAATTTTTTTTACAACGGATGCCCTTCCTGACACATTCCATGGATCTATTTATCCAGGCTTGGGACTGGCACCGAAGTCACTGGCTTGTGAACCCTGTGGCTAGATTTTTAAATTTTTTTAACATAACATTATTATTTTACTTTTCTAACTCGCTTCAACATAAATAAATGTAGAATATTTACATATACCTAATAACTCATATGTTTAACTTAGCAAGTCAATATTTTGACACATTTTTTATATATTATAATATTTGATATCTATGTTTAATGATAATAAACTTTTATGTACTTTCTTTCTTACTTATCTTGTTTATTTTACGCAATCCCTATTATGACTTATCTTACTGTAATTTAAACCAGAATTTGACTGAGTGACTCGATATTATGGCAAAGCTTACTTTTATTTTTCGATGAATTTAATCTGTTCATCATGTATCATGTTGGTGCAAAAACCTAAATGTAAAACCTAAAAAATTAAATCATATGTATAAACTCACATAAAAATTCAATCATGTAAAAACAAAAAAGACTATATATCGCCTAGAATTCATGTGATAATAAAGGAATAATATGGGTAAAAGAATCAGATGTAAAAAGAAGTGAATCATATGTATACATTTAACCGAGAATAGATAAGTCATTTTAAAAAATGTGAGAATTTATGAATCATACAAAAATCAAGGAAAAAATTAATAACAATATGTGTAAAATATTACCTAAAGAAATATGAATAATGTGTGAAAAATCAAGACCAAATCTAAAAATGTATTTACTGTAAATAGATAAAGTTAAGTTAAAACTAATCAGCTGTTAACATTTCAGATCCATAATAAAATGACTTTCTGTCTCTGCGTGTACTGCAATCAGAGACCTTGGTGTTATTGTTGACTCCAGTTTTTTCTTTTAGGCTTACGTAAATAACATTACCAGTTTAGCCTTTTTCACCTTAAAAATATTGCCAAAATTAGAAATATGATGTCGTTACAGGATGCAAAAAAACTGGTTCCTGCTTTTGTTAATTCTTGATTAGACTACTGTATCGTTCTACTGTCTGGGTGTTCTAGTAAGTGCAGAAATAAACTCCAGTTAATCCAGGATGCAGCAGCAAGTACTAACTAGTACTAAAGTACTAACAAAATCTAAAAAATATAACCACATCACCGCTGTTTTAATCAATCTACACTGGCTTCCCATTAAATCTCGCACTGATTATAAAATATTACTACTGACCTACAAAGCACTTAATGATCTCACGCCTCAGTATCAGAGCAAACTTTTGTGCTATTATGATCCTCCACACCTACTTAGATCGAAAGGTGCAGGCTATTTATTGGTCCTCAAATAATGAAGACGACAGCAGGGGGCAGATTTTTGTCTTATAAAGCCCCATAGTTATGGAACGGTCTTCAAATTAGTGTTCAAGTCGGGGCTAAAACCCATTTATTTAGCCAAGCCTTTAATCTGTAGTTTTTCTAAAGTAAAGGTGCAAAACTGGAGGAATCATGAATATAGGACTGCGATCGTTCCTCCACTTTTACACAATCACTCAGGTTTGTTGACAGTGGTGTGGTGGGCTGGTTTTTATCCCAGTGATCCCTCATGTCTGTGTTACCTTCTGGCTCTTCCTTTTAGTTATGCTGCCATAGCAAGTCGTGCCGGAGTCCCCAATCTACACAATACGTCGTTAACTCTTACACAAAAATACACTTAATAATCCATATCTTTCTAATTCCCTCTTTCTCTCGGGGGCAAGTTAACTTGCCCCTCTCCTACATTTTGAGGAGCTTCGAAGATGGACTGGGACTCACTCTGTTCCGCTGACCCGAGGCTACAGTTTACAGTTTACATTACATTTTATCATTACAATATACTGTAATTAACAATAACATGCGGCGTCACCCAGATGAGAAGTCTGGTTCCTCTCATGGTTTCTTCCTACTTCATCTCAGGGAGTTTTCCCTTGCCAAAGTCGCCTCCGGCTTGTTCATTAAGGACAAACACTTTTTACTGTTACTGCATTCTATGTATAGCTGCCTTTTCTGTTGTGAAAAGCCTGATACAAATAAAATTGAATTGGATTGAAATCCACACAGCTCACTAACTCACTAAATAAGTACCACTGTGTGTCACACTTTGTGGCAGTGGAGCAGAAAGAAAGCAATATATTCAAGTAGATCAGTTGTCACTTAATTGTGTAATGGTAAATGTTCATTGGTTTGGGAAACTGAGAGAGTTGAATGCGCCTCCCAGCTCTGTGCACTTGCTGTGGGGGCAATCGACCGGCAGGAGCAACTTCGTCTCTGCGGAATGCTCTCGGATAACTAAATTATACCTTCAATCATCCTCACAGTGTGAGTGTTTCAACAAATAAACAAACACATTTCTACCTTTTTTTTAAAAAAACTGAGAAGGGAAACCAGCAGGACATGTAACAAACGATAAACTTTTGGTTTACTACACACGACTGTAGAATTATTCGCAGGTGACCTTATTCTGTAACGATCTACAAGCTGATGTCTTTCCCAGCAATAACGACCTCAATCCATTAGGCGACATTAGTTGCAATAGTCGGGTTTAATTGAAAGCTAGTTAGCCTAACATACACTGTCCAAATCAATTCACACACACTAATAGTCCGTTGGACCGCCTTTGGCTTTGATTATAGCATGCATTATTTGTGGCTTATTCCCTCCAGAGTTGCACTGATGTTTCACCACAATTTTTTCCAGCACATCCAAAAGATTTTCAATACGGTTAAGGTCTGGACTCTGTGGTGGCCAATCCATGTGTGAAAATGATGTTTCATTTTTCCTGAATTATGCTTTCACAATTTCAGTGTGATGAATCCTGGCATTGTCTTCCTGGAATATGCCTGTGTCATTAAGAAAAGAAAGAAATACATTGATGGAATAACCTGGTCACTCAATATATTCAGGTAGTCAGCTGACCTCATTCTCAAGCTGACCAACTGCAGCAACCTCAGATTATAGCACACGGTAGGCAGTAGGCACCGCTTCACCCACCTCTCTTTTTACCCTGATGCGCCCATCTCTCTGGAACAGGGTTAATATGAAAACATCAGACCACATCATCCTTCCATTGATCCAATCTTTATGCTGCCTAGCAAATTGAAGCCTTTTTTTCGATTAGCCTCAATGATAAGTGGTTTTCTTGAACTATTCAGCGGTTTCATCCCAAACCCTTGAGTTCCCCTTGCACTGTGCATGTAGACATACCTCTTACTTTCATTGCTAAACATAGCCATGAGTTTTACCTTTTTTTATGATTCTCACAATCATTCAGGCTGTTTTTCTGAACACGTTTCTTCCGGAAAGATGATAGTTCCCCAACTACCCTTCAAGTTTTTAATAATGCATTGGGCAGTTGTTAACCCAATTTTTGTAGATGTCTTTAATGCATGCCAATAATTTTATCTTTCTGAAACATTTTTTACAGCGACTCACTGCTTCAGTTTGGGCTAAATAACTTGTCAGCTAAAACAGAATCATCCATGCGGTATTTATCCAATAGGAGGTTTTTACCTATTTACTTAGTTAAATTCAAGCGATGTTTTTTGTTTTTGGACAGGCAGTGTAATTGGTGGGTTTTCAGTAACATGGTGAACTGTCTATTTTTTATCTTACACACACACACACACACAAAATTTTACACAAAAATGCTTTTATATACCAGTTTAATTTTATATGCTTGTAAATAGCACAGGCGTGTTGTAATTTTTTTAAATTTCAATATGTACACTAAGAAATTGTGTTCCGTTTTCTCTCTTCATTCACACACCTTTTGTATATATATATATATAAAGAGAGAGAAAGGAAAGAAAGAAGGAAGAAAGAAAGGAAGGAAGGAAGAAGGGAAGGAAAAAAAGGAAAAAAAGAAAAAAGGGAAGAGGAAAAGAAGGAAGGAAGGTAGGAAAAAGGGAAGGACGGAGGAGAAAAACATTATCTGACAATATCATGCAAAGATCTAAACCACTACATTTCATAGTTAAATAAAAAAAACCCTGGAAAATAGTAATAACCAGCACCACACGATCAAAAAGAGCCTGACTGACAGGTATGTAGATGAGATAATAACTCCATGTTTCCATGCGGAATGAAGTCTCCCTGTGCCCCACACTTTATTAAAACGACATAATATATAATTCAAATAGAAATCAGATGAATTTTAATCATGCTATAGCAAATCTCCCCCTTTTTTGGAGATGTTTGCTTAGCTCCCCCAACAACTCTCTTTCTAATTCTTGCAAAGTAAAATCCATGTCTATATAGTCAGTGGAAGTACATCATCGCCTCCATGTGCATTTCGCTTATTAGCAACTTGATGCTGGTGATGCTGGTATTGCAGGATTTGGGAGGCTTTTGCAAGATTTCAGGGAAATTTAAGCAATCAATATTTAAAAAAGAGATCTTATTAAATGGTATTGACATAAAAAATGTAATAATACGTTTGATTCACTGCCCTGCAACATTTCGATATGAATACATCTGGAAATAACTACGTTTTAAATTATACATGTAATTTATCTGACTAACCCATTCCTTAAAGAATGAAAAATCCATATCCATTGGTGTTGAATCTTTGTTTACTACGTTGAGTGGTTCTAAAATTAATATAAGGAAAAGAGATGTTATTTTTTTAATAACATCTCTTTTAATACTATTAGGAAATGTTCTTCTTTTTCTCTTTTTGGCTGTTCTCTTTTAGGGGTCCCCACAGCGAATCATCTGTCTCTGCCTTACCCTATTCTCTACATCCTCTTCACTCACATCCACTAACTTCATGTAACGCGTCCTCCTCCTGTCCTCCTTCAACCAACAGTAGCCTAACTGTAGGTCAACCGCGCCGGTGGTGGTCGTTGTTAACCCGGGCCTCGACCGATCCGGTATGAAATTACGACTGATGACTTGCATATTTAGATTTGGCAAAGTTTTAGGTCAGATGCCCTGCCTGACACAAACCCTCTCTATTCATCCAGGCTTGGGACTGGCACCGAAGTCACTGGCATGTGACCCCTGTGGCTAGATTAGCTATTAGCAAATTTTATATACACAAATTTAAAAGGTCAGAAAAGAAGCTCAATATCTTCCACTTTAAAGCTGATTTAGGGGTTTATTTCGAAACTGTTTAAGAGACCTAAACTTGACTTTGGTTATTATTGTATACCTCCTTAAATTTGTTAATTCATCTTAAATTATGTTCTTTTCTAATTTTCTAATTATATTTTTTTCCGAAAATGTGAATATTCTGAATGCAATCCTTTGATGAAAAAGAAAATAAAAGTAAGTCGGGGAAGTGGTGGCTCATGGTTAAGGTGTTGGAAGACCAACCTTTAGATTGGCAAGCTACCACCGCTGGGCCCCTGAGCAAGGCTCCCAACATCCAATTGCACATTTATATAAATGAGATAAATGTAAGTCAGCGTTTGCCAAATACTGTAAATGTAAAAAAAATGTAGCGCTCTACTGAAATTTTGTGGAAATACTTCCATCTAGTGGAGATGTGTGGTAATGAGGCTGGAAATCACTTCCGTATTTGACTTGCTTTTATGATCTACTTCCCTGTTTCTGTTCGTGCGTGTGACAGCTTTAGGTTTATTTGCCAAATAAGTCTGAATCACCATGGAGAGGTGAGGCTTCTTCCAGTTTATATACAAAGTCATCCTAACTGTCTTGGCGTTATATATGATTATATTATTATATTACTGTAGTTTTTGTATACTGTAAGTAAACTGGATATATTTAGTCATTTGTTACTATGATTGGATCCTTTTTTTAAGTTTTAAAATGTAAGTAAATATTTTACCAGCAGCGTTTTTTTTTATATATATAAAAGTTTTATTCTTGTTTTTCTTTTTGTTTTCTTCAGTCCTGCCACTGTTGCTCACTACAAGGCTGGCATGGTGCTGAGCGGTGTGGGTGATGCTTTCGCCTATCCGTGGGAGTTTGTGTATTCGGGACCAGAGATTCATGAGGTATAAAAACTCATATCCGGGTAAAATTAAGTTAGTTTACTACTACTGTACCATAACAGTACCATTGCTACCATAAAAAGAAACAGATCTCTGGTGGCCCCTAAAGTGCATGGGCCCTTAGAATAGTCCTAACAATAAACATGGCCGTACAGTGTATAACGATGGTAAACTTTCAGACCTGATGTGCTACATATGTTTGAACCGGTTTCCCTATAGGCAGTTCAGAAGCTAGGAGGAGTAAAGAAAATTTCGGTGAGCCTTCCTGATTTTCCAGTGAGTGATGACACTGTGCTTCACTTGGCGACTGCTGAAGCTCTAATTACAGGTTACCATCTGAATCAACCTTTCCAACAGCATGCCTAAATCCATAGTGGCAAAACACACATCATTTCCTCATGTATTGTAGGTAAAAAAGACGAGGAGTTGCTGCATGAGGTAGCTTTCCATTACATAAAGGGTATGAAGGATATGTCAGGGAGAGCTCCAGGATCGTCGACTATCTGCGGTAAAAAAAACCCAAAAACCAGGATTAAACTCTCTCACAGCAAGTTCACAGTTTTTCCACACTAAACAGTGTTTTCATTCATACTTTTGGTGTTTCATAGGTGTAAATCAGTTAAAGCCAGGAACTAAGGAAGGCTACAGAATAGCTTATGACCAATCAAGTGGAGGATGTGGTGCTGCTATGAGGTCCATGTGCATCGGCTTGAGGTTTGAAACATGTTAACGCCAGTATACTGTGCTGTCCATTGTACAATAAAATATTTTTCATCTAAATGAACCGACTTCCTTTGCACCAGATTCCCTCAACCAGAGCAGCTCTCCTCATTGGTTGCAGTTGCTGTAGAGACTGGAAGAATGACCCACACGCATCCAACCGGATTTCTTGGGGGAGTGGCTTCGGCACTGTTTGCAGCCTACGCCATCCAGCGACGTCCAATCACAACCTGGGGCCTTGGCTTAGTAAACGAAGCATGTCCAATCGCGAAGGAGTTTGTAAGGTCAGCGGGATATGCTGTTGCTGAGACGGAGAGAGACTGGGAATACTTCACCAAGAAATGGGAAAGGTATGATGAAACACCCGATAAATGTAGCTTCTGAGAAAAAGGTGATATTTAAATCCTGATGTCTTTTCTCAGGTATCTCGAGCTGAGGGGTTTGTCATCAGGAAGTGGTCCGGTCATCTTTCCAGAGCAGTACGGACCCACTGAACGTGACAAGGCATACCGAAGCTTCAGCTGGTCTGGATGGGGGGGTAGCAGTGGTCATGATGCACCCATGATAGCTCTGGATGCCCTCTTGGGAGCAGGGTCAGACTGGGAGGAGCTAATGAGCCGAGCTGGATTTCACGGAGGTTAGTAGTTCTACAGTTGTGCTCATTTTTTGCATTGGTTGTGTTCTATGCTTTGCCTTTGTGTCCTTTTTGTGTTGCAAATTGATTATTTTGCTTATTTCTGCTTTGCTTTGTTATCATGTAAGACGTACTTCCTTCTTTGCTTTTTGTTCCAGTTCCTTGTTTTTGCCCTAATCTTGTTTTACTCTTTACAAAATAAAACAAGGTTCAAAAAGGTGTGTGTGCGTGTTAAATAATTATTACTTTATTCTCACAATAACACAGGAGACAGTGACAGCACGGCAGTCATAGCATGTTGTTGTTGGGGTCTGATGTACGGGATGAATGGAGTGCCTGAGTGTAACTACAACAAACTGGAGTACAGGGACCGGCTGGAGAAATGTGCTAAGAAACTCTACGCATTATCACACTAATTTCAGCATCATTATCTTATATCTGGACAGTTTTTTTTGGGAAACACAAAAATTGGAAATTTTATGGAATTAATTTTATGGAATTATCCATAAACAGCAGATTCATTTTTTTTTTTAGATTTTAGATCTTTTTTTTGTCTATTGTTGTAAAAGATGCCAATAATTTGAAAGTTTACTGCAAGCAAATCAGTGTGTAGGTATTTCCAGTACCCAAAAATGCAAATGATTGGAAATAATTTTTTTTTTTAACTAAAAAACTAATTTAGGAATGGCAATATAAGAAAATGACCATGTATTTTAGGATAAAGATAAAATTATTGTTTTTCTTGTTAATAAAACATCTTTATTGTCAAGTCACCTTTATTTATAAAGCTCTTTTACCAATCAAGATTGAGTCAGCTTTACAGAATCACATCAAAAAAGACAATATAAGTTCTGTTTAATTAATATCTAAAAATTAAGAGTCCCAAACCAAAACCCCATCAGTGATGGAATAGGGGAAAAACCTTGGTAGAAACCAGGCTCAGTCGGGGGATCAGTTCTCGTGGTCTTGTCTGGATGGACGTCTAGAAGACAAGATTATCACTGGGAAACTGTGTTATTGTCTTCAAGAGCTGATCCACCAACTGGGCTGGATACAGACTAGATCTGGCGGCGACGGTGGGCTTGAAGAAACAAAGAAACAGATGTGTAGATGCCATGTCTATAAATAACAAAAATGTTATTAAAAGGGGCTTACTGATTTACTGTCTGCTTTGCACCTTCTGGGTTGGGAATTTCTGTTTCTCCGTCTCTGCCGTGTTCATGGAGTTTTTGTGGATGTTCTTGTTTATTGAGGTTGCATTGCATTGCAACATGCATTGCAACATGCATTGCAGGCTTTTTGTTGTCTATAGTATGTGAATGGGTGTGTGTGCGTTTCTGCCTGTGATGTGTTGGCACCCTGGCATCCACTGGATGAGCTCCAGGCTCCTTTTGGATATGTTGTAGGAACAGAAAATGGGTAGAAGAACAAAGACTCTACAGTTTACTATATCAATCCTGGGATATGTTTACATTTCTGATTTCCCCCCCAGCAAAACAGTTGAGGGTTTGAGCTTAGGAGGTAAGCTTAGTGGCAGATTTGTGGTGCTGGGATATGAACCCACAATCTTCCGTCAGCAGTCTAACACCTTACTTGTGATTCAGGAGTTTCTACTCCTTAAAATAGCCGACAGTTTGCTGCTCTTATTACAGCTGCTATTTGTGGGAAGTCTTATTACTGAAAAAAAGGACACCACTTTCAAGAGCTTTTTTTTTTTCTTGTCTCGGAAACATCTTGACTTTTATAAGTTTTGTGAAATTTTCTAAACGAACGCAGAAAAGCGTCAAATCACGCGGAGGAAAAGAACAAGAAGAACCGTAGGATCCGCAGACTCGCCTGCGGGACTGAACCGACGTGCGAGCCGCTGAAGCCGCGGGGATTATTAGCATGGCTCGGTCTGTTAGCGAATGAGCAAAAACATAAAATAACAAATTAAACCAAAATGTGGCGTAAAGAAAATAATTTCATAGCGTGAACTATGTGAATATTTTTACTTGATCTATGAGCTCTGATTATTTCTTGGAGCTCTGATTATTTCTTGGAGTTTTAGTCAAGAAACTGACTTTAAACTTTTATAGTTCTAAAATAATAAGAATAAAAACTTTAACAAAATATTCTAAACCAGAGACTGTATTATATTTAGTTTCATGTTTTAGAATATATATTTCTTTTTTTGGGGGGGGATAACTTTTTTTTACTGATGTCACACACCACAAATATATAAGATGTAATACATCTATGTTTACAATATATATTCTAGTCAAATTATTATAAAACATCTCATTAAATTGATCTTGTGTAATATAACGTCTGTGTTATGGCTCAGTCCTGCTGATCTGGAGCACTATAAAGCCGGCATGGTGCTGAGCGGAGTTGGAGATGCTCTGGGTTACAGGAATCAGATGTGGGAATACAACGAATCTGGCCCAGCCATCCATCAGGTCTCTCTTCTGAACTAATTATTAAGCGTTATAAGTGCATCATGAGGTCCTTGTTGTGTCTTGTTGCCTCTGCGAAACAATTCGTGTATTTACCAATTTATAGATTTTTCGATAGATAATTATTCCTTTAAACTGATACAGCTCAGGTTCTGATCTTTACAGGTTCGGAGCTTAACTAAACAATGCAAGCAAATGGTTGGGTTTATTGGTTTAATTATGATTTTATTTCGTGTCTTAAAGTGTGTTCTACACTAACATTATTCACCATAAGAAAAGATCATAAAGCTGTCATAAATTGTATCATAAATTGATTATAAAGCTGTAAATTAGAAAAAAAAAAAAAAGTAAAAATAACATAATATGTAATGGATGGAGTAACTAAAATATATGTAGGATGCCACCAGAATATTTTTATTACACATACCCAGCTTTATCTCCACTTTGTAGGAACTACAGGAGCTTGGAGGACTAAAAACCATCACTGTTCAACTTCCTGATTGGCCAGTCAGCGATGATACGGTTCTTCACTTGGCCACCGCTGAAGCTTTAGCCACAGGTTTGATTTTAAGAAAGGTTCAGTTTAAAATGTACACTTTTAAGTTTAAGCGTTTTTGCATTACAAGCTGCTTAGACAGTAAAGAATTCTGTCTAAAATGCCTCAAGTCATAATTTTAAACTTCTTGCGATGAAGTAAGGGTGACTATGCTGGAGTTGTATGATATAATTCTTATATTATAGGAAAGGAAGGAGAGGAGCTGTTGCATGAAGTGGCGGCTCGTTATGTAGAGGGTATGAAGGACATGGAAGGGAGAAAACCGGGACCTTCAAGCATCCTAGGTAAAAAAAAAAAAAGATGTTACTTTATAGGCGCTGTAGGAGCTTGAACGGCTGAAAAACATTGCTACAGGGTTTTTCTATAGGTGTGTCTCAGTTACGCCCAGGTACTGAAGGAGGCTATAGAATCGCCTACAATTCAGAAGGAACAGGATGTGGCGCTGCCATGAGGTCCATGTGCATTGGTTTGAGGTAAGGACAAGGCCAAGATTGTGTGGAATACATTTACATTATCAAAAGACAACCAGGAATTATGTATTCAAATAAGAAGAACAATTCTTCTGATTTCTTATCATTAGATACCATCGACCGGAACAGCTCTCCTCCTTAGTCTGTGTGGCCATGGAGACAGGCAGAATGACCCACCCTCATCCAACTGGATTCCTCGGCGCTGTTGCTTCTGCGCTGTTTGCAGCGTATGCCATACAGCGTCGTCCAGTCACAACCTGGGGGATGGGCTTAGTGACGGAGGCTTGTCATATAGCAAAGGAGCTTGTGAGGTCGACAGGATACGCTGTTGCTGACACAGAAAGAGACTGGGGCTACTTTACAGAGAAATGGGAATGGTGATACCTGTGTAGATATAATTATTGTCCAGCTTTAAAACTATTTATAGGACCTTGTACAGCTTGATGCTTAAAATTTATAGCTTTCATATAATAAACAGTATCTGGAAGTAAAAAAATGAAAAACAATGTCGGAATGCTTAAATAAGGACTATGTTGCAATTTGATGACAGTATTGAACTTCTTTTTTCTTCTCGCAGGTATCTCCAGTTAAGGGGTTTAACATCAGGAACTGGTCCAGCTGTGTTTCCTGAGCAGTATGGACCGGCCGAACGCGACAAGGCATACAAGACCTTCAGCATCTCTGGATGGGCAGGACGAAGTGGTCATGACGCACCAATGATAGCTCTCGATGCTCTACTCGGGGCAGGCTCAAATTGGGAAGAGTTAATGAGCCGTGCAGGTTTCCACGGAGGTCAGCGATTGCCTTTAAACCGTGTAGATCAAATGCAATTAGATTAAAACTCAATTTGAGGGTCTTTCATGGATTTTTACTTATAAGAGAGAACGCTTTAAGATTGTTGTTGTAGCCTACAAGCTTTTTTTTTACCATGCTAATTATCACCATGGTGCTGCCCAGATCACATAATTTCTGACCCAGAAAATAGCCCTGCCCAAGATAAATATTGGCTGGTTTAGGCTCATCATTCTCAAAAGATTGATCATTTTGTACTATATTAATGTGCTACTGTAAAATAAGAAAAATTCACATCAGATTAATGTTTTTTACAAACAAGCCAACCAATGCGATGGTGTTAAGGTTAAAATGTTGCTTGCGAGGTCACATTTAAAAAAATTAAAATCATAATTCTTTTGCGACTGATGGTGTTTTTCAATGTTTTTGTAAAAGTACAACCTGTTTTCTCCATGTGGTTCTGTGCAGGAGACAGCGACAGCACGGCGGTCATAGCGTGTTGTTGTTGGGGTCTAATGTACGGAATGGGTGGCGTCCCTGGGTGTAACTACACCAACCTGGAGTACAGGGACCGGCTGGAGAACAGTGCTGAGAAACTTTACTCCCTGTCACACTGAACTGTTGTGACCTTGTCTCAGTAGAGGAAATGACTAATCGATCATCTGATAGGGGAAATTGACCTCGGATTACTTAGGACTACAAGACTGTGATGAACCTGCAGAAATAGTTTTGTTTTAACATTAGCTTGCTTAATGTTATAAGTACTTTGCATTATATATTGTTTTATTAAAACTAAAAATGTAAAAAAAAATATATATTTTAATTACTTAAAACTTAACATAACAGTGTATCACTTTAAACACTTGTATCACTGGTTTAGTTTAATTAGTTCATAGTTTATCGTAAATTGTATTTCAGATGAAACAATTTTGCAGTTAGGAAACTAAACTAAACCAGACCAGACATGTTACTTGTTTAATTTAAAGCAGACCGAAAAATAATTAGACATTTCAATCTTCTATGATGGCATGAACGGGCCTGTTTGTGACAATAAGGTCTTGAACTTAAACAACAAAATCTTTTACCGCTAACATTAGTGTAACCTCAGATGAAAATCACACATTTTTCGTTTTCCTTTAGTCGTGCCTACAACAGTTATTACGGTTATCGGCTCACAGTAATGGCGGCCTACAGCACGAGCCGGTAGAACGGCTGTGTCCCAAACAACGCTATTACACCTACAAAGCACAGTACGTAAATAGGAGAATGGTAGTCTTGTAAACCCCTACGTAGTGTGCTAACTGTCCAATTCGGAGCCACTATCAAGAATCGTTGCGAGAAGACGTCAATTATGAAACGATGATCAGTGTAAATACACCAGCCCGAGGTTTACTGAGGTAAATAACGTGTTCTGTTAGCCAAATTTATGTAGTTTCTGTGGTAAAAGCGCTATTTGTATAAGTAAAAAATAAAGACTACAAAATGACCTTTAATAAAGCATGACGAAATAGCGCAAATTGGTGATTATAATTATAGAGCTTATAAGATTTTACCACACACAGTACACATTCTGAAAAGTTCGTAAACAGAAATGTGTTTAGAATCTAAGAACATGTATCACTATATTGCAGCCATCTCTAAATTGTCTTTTTTTTTGTAAATTATTTTTGTCAAGCTTTCCTATGATGACACGTTGATTAAAAAATAAAATAAAACAATCCCCATGTTGCACATACGGAGGCTGCTTGTCCAACGTCATTACCGGTCCAGTTGTCGCCGTCAAAAAGCCAGCGGCGTCGCTCACCGTAAATATGACGTCATCGTGGTGGGTGGCGGCCATGCTGGAACTGAGGCAGCTGCTGCGGCAACCAGGATTGGAGCGGAAACATTGCTCATAACGCAGAAAATCGAAACAATCGGTAGGTCACAAGTACTACATTCCAGCTCTTTGTAAGTATTAGTAAGTATGTTGATGGAGGGGCTGTTACACCTGCTGGCCAATCATAATCCAGAATTGCGAATACAGTTACATCACACCATAAACTCTAATACCCTTTGATGCATCTTAAACTGATTTTCTTGTAGGGGCGCTGTCATGCAACCCGTCACTGGGAGGAGTGGGAAAAGGGCAGCTGGTAAAGGAGGTAGATGCCCTGGACGGCCTGATGGGTAGAGCAGGCGACTATGCCGGTGTTCATTTCTCCATACTCAATCGCAGTAAAGGACCTGCCGTATGGGGCCCGAGGGCGCAGCTGGATCGCGGACGCTACCGCGAGTTTATACAGGTAACTTTTGTTCATTCTGAGTGTAGTAGTGTACTGGCTTGCCACAGGGTTGCATTAACATTAGTAACAGAAACCGCTGAGTTTTAGTAACACTTTTTTTGTGGTTTTGGCACTTGTGGAAGCTAGAAATTAAGTGCTTGAATGTTTTCAGAAAATGTTGTCTGGTATGCACGTACCCGACCTTCTTAATAGATGGTCGTATTTGATCCATGATATGTGCAGACCAGGCCGCAACAGTTCGCCATGCATGTAAGTTCCAGAAATAAGTTATCAAATTTGTCTTGCACACTTAAGCGATTTGAAACAATTCCATTGTGTGAAAAGGTAAAATATTTTAATAGTCTTACTTGCTCACTGATTTCTGAGGAAATGGCAGTCAGGAAGGGAATGCATGACTTCACCTCGCTGTTAAAGGCTAGAGTGTCGTGGAAAAAACTGTATTTTATTGAGATTTTATGTGATAAACCAACACAAAATAGCACATAGTTGTAAAGTGGAATGAAAAATTCAGAAAAGAACCTTATTAGTTAAGAGTCCATTTGTGTGTAATTTAGTCTCAGTATAAATACACCTGTTCTGTGTAGGCCTCAGTGGTTTGTTAGAAAACAGTACTGAACAAACAGCATCATGAACACCAAGGAACTCACCGGACAGGTCAGGTATAGAAAAAGAAAGAAAATATCCCAAGCTTTAAACATCGCAAGGAGCACTGTTTAATCCATTATACAAAAATGGAAAAAGTATGTCACAGATGCAAACCTACCAAGACATGGCCATCCACCCAAACTGACAAACCGAGCAAGGAGATCACTGGTCAGAAAAGCAGCCAAGAGGCCCATGGTCACTTTGGAGGAGCTTTAGAAATACACAGCTCAGGTGGGAGAATTTGTCCACAGGACAAATGTAGGGGACACAGCAAACATGTGGAAGAAGGTGCTCTGGTCAGATGAGGACAGATGTTGAACTTTTTGGCCTAAATGCAAATCGCTATGTGTGGCGGAAATTAACACTGCTCATCACCCTGAACACACCATCCCCCTTGTGAAACATGATGGCGGAAGCATCATGCTGTGGGGATGCTTTTGCTCAGCAGGGACAGGGGAGGAGGTCTATTACATAAAATCTTGAAAAAAATACACTCAAGTTTGTGGTTGTAAGGTGACAAAATGTGAAAAAGTTCAAGGGGTATGAATACTTTTACAAGGCACTGTATTTGCACATTGCATGCGAATGTGGCCCAAATCCAATTTTTTCCAACAATCTTCTTCTCCGTTCGGCTGTTCCTTTTTACGGGTTCCCTAAGCGAATTATCAATCTCCACGTAACCCTAATCTCTACATTCTCTTTACTCACACCCACTTACTTCATGTCCTCGTTTATTGCATCCATATACCTCATCTTTGGTCTTCCTCTTTGCCCTCTGCCTGGTAGCTTCATTTCTAACGTCCTCCTACCAATATATTCACTATCCCTTCTCTGTACAAACCACCTCAATCTGGCTTCCCTGACTTTCTCTCCAAAACATCTAACATGAACCGTCCCCCTGATGAACTCGTTTCTAATCCTGTCCAACCTCGTCACTCCCAAAGAAAACCTCAACATCTTCAGCTCTGCTAACTACAGCTCTGCCACCTGTCTCTTCCTTAGCACCAAAGGAACACAAATCACAATGTTATCTGCAAACATCATTGTCCAAGTAGATTCCTGTCTGACCTCGTCTGTCAACCGATTCATCACCAAAGCAAACAAAAGGGGGCTCAGAGCTTATCCCTGATGCAGTCCCACCTCCACTTTGAACTCCTCTGTCTGACCTACTGCACACTTTACCACTGTCCTGCTCCCCTTATACATATCCTGTAATACCCTGACATACTTCTCTGTTATTTCTGACTTCACTTCTTTTGGTACCCTTTCATATGCTTTCTCCAGGTCTACAAAAACACAATGCATCTCCCTACTCCATCAGCATTCTCAGAGCAGAGATTGCATCAGTGGTGCTTTTTCTGGTCATAAAGCTGTACTGCTACTCACAAATATCTACTACCATCCCTAACCTAGTATCTACGACTCTTTCCTATACCTTCGTTGTATGACACTGCACATCACCCTTGTTCTTGAAGACAGGCACCAGTACACTTCTCCATTTCTCAGGCATCTTCTCACTCACTAAAATCCTGTTAAACAATCTAGTAAGAAATTTTCACTGCTGCCTCTCCCAGACATTTCCATCTTTTTGAACTTCTTGCTCCACATTGTTTACCTCTTCTACCCTTTTCTCCCTCTCATTTTCCTCATTCATCAACACTTCTTCCATCTTCTCTCTGCACCTTTTCATCTCGATCCTTTATAACTCTTCCCTGCCGCACAGCCTTCTCATCTCTATCCCTCTGCCTTGTTAACCTGTACAAGTCCTTTTTTTTCTTCTCTAGTGCCTTCTGCCTGGCCTTAGCCACTTCCCTCTTCACTCTGTGCCACAAATCATTGTATTCCTGTCTACTTTCCTCAGTCTTTTCTATGTCCCACTTCTTCTTGGCTAACCTCTTCCTCGTTATACTATCCTGATAAACACACCTAGCACATTTCCTGTCTCCCTAATACATAAGATGTAATCTACCTGTGTGTGTTTTCTGACTCCAGATCTGCCCAACACTTTTGTTCCTCTCATCAACATGTCCATGTCCATGGCCATGGCCTATCATTACTCCATTACTCCTCTGGGAATACTCACAATTACCTCATCTAACTCACTCCAGAACCTCTCTTTCTCTTTTAATTCACAACCTACTTGTGGGGCGTAACCAATTACAACATTCACCATCAGCCCTTCAATTTTTAACTTCAAATTCATCACCCTGTCTGACACTCTTTTCACCTCCAGAGAATTCTTTACAATCTCATCTTTAAGGATCACCCCTACCCCATTTCTTTTTTTTATCCACACCATAATAAAACAACTTAAATCCCGATCCTATACTATGAGCCTTATATATCTACCTATCTTTTCTCCATCATATCAAGCAGCTCTTTACCTTTTCCTGTCACTGTCACATTCAGCATCCCTATTTACAGTGGTCCTTGTTAACCTGGTCCTTGATCGATCCGGTATAAAATTACAATCTGCATGTTTCAATTTGGCAATGCTTTACGTTGGATGCCCTAACTGACACAACCCTCTCTATTTTTCCAGGCTTGGGACTGGCACTGAAGTCCTGTGAACCCCTGTGGCTAGATTATTTTTTTATGATTCCGAAAACAGCCTTGGCAGTCACTATGTTATGTTTATCATAATAAATTGAGGAGTTTATCATTAGAATCTTTCTTTGTGCAAATCAACATATTTGGTGCTTTTCTGATTTTTAAGTTATAGCCATAATGTTTTTTATAACTTCTGGGATAAGACATATATTAGTTTGTCTTTTATGCCCTTTGTGAAATTAAAAATGATCTGGAAACACTCTGGGAAATGTCCTGGAAACGTCCTGAAAACTCTGATAAAGAGTGGGAAACTGCATCTTTTTTAGCCCCTCAGTTTAAAGGACTGAGATTGATAAGGGGATTAAAAAAAATCTGTTATTTGCAGTCGCAGTTGCTAAATATGCCCCGCCTGACTGTGATCGAGGGATCTGTCGAGGATCTGATGGTGTCTGCTGTGGACCCAGGAAAACACAGAGTGACTGGAGTTCGTATGGGTAAAAAATCCGCACCTATCATTTTCATCCTTTTTCAGTTAATGCGTTCATAAACGAATTGTCTCTGTTTTCCTTTTAGTTGACGGCGTTGAGAAAATACTCGCCAGTTCTGTCGTCATCACCACTGGTACTTTCCTTTCTGGATCCCTCTTTATGGGCCAGACTACCTCTCCAGGTGGGAGAATAGGCGAACCCACGTCTTGCAGTGGTCTCTCCCACAGTCTCAGAGAAGTCCTCGGTTTAAAACTCGGCCGGCTTAGGACTGGAACGCCACCTCGAATCATCAAGGACACCGTTGACTTCTCCCTGGCCAAGCTTCACCTACCTGAGCCGCAACCAACTCCTTTTAGCTTCATTAACAAGCACACACACTGCAAGGTGACGATTTTGCAGGCATCAGTAACAGTAACATAAATACAAGACATATTTTAGCTTATTGTTAAAAACTAGTCTTTCTGATTGTGTTGTACTTTCTGATTTTTTGATCTGTTTGGTAGCCTGAGGATCAGCTTCCATGTCACCTGACCTACACAACACCGGGAGTAGAAAAAGTAGTGCGCGACAGCATGCACATGAACTCGCACATCCAGCAGGACACCAAAGGACCCAGGTACACAAAAACACACACTTGTATGACAAGCCAGAGTTGACTTCAATCACGCCCCCGATGTTCGATACCTTTCTTTATTTTTACTAAAATGGTTTGTTTCCTTTCTTTAGGTACTGCCCTTCCATTGAGTCCCGGGTTCTGCGCTTCCCAGGGCGACAGCATCAGGTTTGGTTGGAGCCGGAGGGCTTTACCTCTGACCTTGTGTACCCTCAGGGGTTGTCCATGACGATGCCTGCTGAACTGCAGCTCCGGCTCCTCAGGGAAATTCCTGCCTTGCACCGTGCAGAGATAAGAACCCCGGGTAAACAGAAAGATCTGTTGAATTTGGAGTCATGTTGAACTGAGTGTAGAAATAATTGAGACTATAATTGGTAGAAAACACTAAAGAAAGCGCATAATTTTTTTTTTTCAACAATCCTTCCAGGATTTTGCGTCTCTTTTTGTGATTGATTGCAGGGTATGAATGACTGACTTTGCAGCAGCTTGTTGCATATTGCATGTTGTTTTTAGGTGTTTTATTGCATTAAAATTGCACGATTAATTGCAAATTGCAGCAGCACAATGCAAACCCAGTTCAGCGCCGCTTTGGTGAAGATCAGCGGAGAAACGATTTACACGCTTTTTAGGACATCAGCACATCTTTAAAATAAAACAATAATAAAACAGTGCATGTGGTGTAGTAGTGGTCAAGTTTTACTCAGGGCTTACAATGATTTTAACTTTTTTACTTTTTTTACCAATTAGGTCACTGTGAATGGATGAAATTGCCTGGGAATCTGTTACGTTTACCTTAATTGTTGCATTCAGTCATCCCAGAATTCTGAAAGGAGTAAAGTCGAAAATAAAGCACACACTCACACAGCGTTCCCCTCGCTTACTGTGAAACTGAATTCCGATCACTTTCCACCAGTCTAGAACTTTGATGAAAATGATAAATCAACTTAACTCATTACGATCGACTAAATTCTTAACGATCAATAATTGATCATCAATGAGTTATTTTCCATTCCTCAAATGCAGGCACTTTGATGGCAGTGTGATATATTTGTACCCGTCTGTGTAGGTTACGGTGTGCAGTATGACTTTGTTTGCCCGATGCAGCTCTTCCCGTGGCTGCAGGTGAAAAGTGTACAGGGGCTTTTTCTGGCAGGACAGATTAACGGGACGACAGGCTATGAGGAAGCAGCAGCACAAGTAAGCACCGCACACAACCCAGCATGTAGACGCTCTGTGGTGTATATTGTGTAGGTTGTACTAATCTGTCTCATTTCAGGGTTTGTGGGCGGGTGTTAACGCTGCAAGGACCGCCCTCTCACTCCCTCCCCTCTCTCTGTCCCGTACCGAGAGCTACATCGGCGTGATGATCGACGACCTGGTGAGTCGCGGGGTTAGCGAACCGTACCGCATGTTCACAAGCCGCGCAGAGTTTAGGACTTCACTCCGGCCGGATAATGCAGACCAGCGTCTCACACTTAAAGGTATGGCGTGTGTTTAGCGAGTTCATTAAAATCTCAGTAAATTAACATATTCCAGAAGTGTCATCTGAATTAATCGATTCGTTTCTTTGTGTCTTTTTTTCAAGATAATGTAAATTTGCCCTGTGAGAAAATAAAGTCCAAATTAAGGAAAATGATTTAACATGATTTTAAATGACTTTAGCTTGAAATACACAAAAGTATTTTCTCTATAAATCACCCAATGAGCTAATTGGCATATGAATGTACAACTATCGACGCTTGCAAGTGGAAGCTCCATCCCCTTCCTTATATTACTGATGTTTTTACTAGAGATCTCCATCACTTCTTGTTTTCCCCTCAGGTTTTGAAGAGGTGGGGTGTGTGTCATCAGAGCGCTACAACGAGGCTGTCCGAGTTAGTCGCAGTCTGAACGAAGCTCTCGTCACCCTGCAGTCTGTCACGCTCTCTGCGCCACGCTGGAGAGAAAAACTACAAAACGCTGGAATCAGTGAATGGAAAAGCACGCTCATAAGGTCATTTTCCTCAGAGGGAGGGTACAAATTATGTAACTTTACCCAGCTTTATAGAATGTTTCTAATCTCTGTGTGTTTCAGTGGCGAGGAGATGCTGCAGCATAAAGAGGTCTCGTTTGAAACTTTGGCCTCCATCTTTCCGGACATTTTTGCACAGTACCTTGAGTTTTCCCAGAGGATTAAAATTGAAGGCGAGTATATTTTCCAAATATAATGTGAACAATATAAACACTTCCTGTTTTCCAGATATAACAAAGATCATTTGTGGCATATAAACTAAAATGTCATATTTATATTTAAAGTATCATTAAAAGTATTTATTATTTTGCCATGATGGCAAGTCATTTCTGAACATGGTGCTACCACCATCACGCTTCTCATTGGGGATGCTGCTGTCTGGGTGCTAAGCAGTGTGCGTTCTCATGCATGAATGTGTGTGTATAAGCTTTTTTTTTTTATTTTTTACATATAGCTGTGTACCGTCCTCACTGTGAGAATCAGAGGAGAGAAATGGAGAGGATACAAGAGGAGGAGAATCTCAGGCTGCCTCCGGATATCGACTACCTCTCACTTCCTGTGTCTCTCTCGAATGAAGTGCGAGAGGTGCTGGACCGAGCGCGACCCGACACTGTGAGTTCATGATCTACTAATTTAGCCCAAGATTTCTGATTTTGTCTCATGACATTTCCTGCAACCTTAGCAAAAGATCTTCCACAAAAGTTCCTCTTGTGGAAATTCTGATAGGACAAATTGTGTGTGTGTGTGTTTCAGTTGGGAGCAGCAATCCGTCTGCCAGGCGTCACTCCGGCCGCCATCGTCCACCTGCTCAACTATGTTAGCAAAACAGAGCGCAAAGCAGTGAGCAAGAGGACACTCATGTAGACACTCAAACACACCAACCAAAAAGACATTTACAGTAAAGGACTTCACTCAACACTGTGTGTTAGGAAACACGTCTGTATTTTGCAATATAGAAATAAATTATCTAAAAAACAAACAAACAAAAACAAAAACTGTACAATGAGGTAGAAAAATTTACAATAATAAAAAAAAGATTTTACAATTTTTAAATAATAAAAAAAAGTTACTCCATTTAATTCTTAGTTTTATTGTACCCTATACTCTGTCTAGTTCCTCTGTCCCTCGGGTAAAGAACCCAAATGGAAACTTCCACTCAGGTTGGGGTTTAGCCCTGGGGGGTTCTGGGTAAACGGTGGTTTCTGAAAAAATCACCTCAGTGGTCAGAGGAAGAGGAGAAACAATAGGACACTGCGGGGAAAAAATGTAAACAGAACACACACACAGACACAGACACACACACACACACACAACAATCACATTTTTCTGTAAAACCTAATTTCACTGTTAGAACAAAAGCCTCTATTTACCTTCAGGATCTGACAGCTGAAAACGTATTTGACACCCAGGATGTGATTCTGGGGTAATGCCAACAATCCTCTCTGAGCCCAGAGAAACCTCACTGACAGAGAGACAGGCACAAGACAACCTGTCTTACACAGCTCGCCCTGTAGCAACGGGAAACAAGAGCATTTACACACTGTACATACCATTAAGTCGACCTATTTCATTTGAGGAAGTGAACTGATGGACAGTTGAGGTATAAATCATGAGTCCTCCTTCTGTAATGAGTAACTAAGATGTAGAATATACTAGGGTTCTACTTGTAAGTGTACTGCAACTAAAGAGATGAGTTGTATTGCTCTAGCTCACTTTGTATGAAAGTGACTTTAAAGTATATTGATACAAATACTGTACTAGTTTTGTTTTACTAGTTTACAGTTTAGTTGAAAGTCTTCTTTAAGTAGTCTTTAGGTGTAAAAGTAGTAAATGTTAGCAACTGAACAAGTTTGTACTGATTTTTTTTTTTTTTTTAAGTGCTTTTGTTTTACTTTCTACTATACTTGATTATGCACTAATTTTACATGATATTTGTCAGTAATTCTTCGGATTGGTTGCTCACTGATCTCTCAAACATGTCCTGTCAGTTATTTCGGTAGCCCGACACAATAACCCCTGGACGTCAGACTGTTTTGCAAGCCCTGCTGTCGATGCATTTCCGTTACTGTATTTTAATGAGATTTTTCTAATACTAATATTTCTAAAGAGTCCTTTCTACACTAACATTTGTAGAGCAGGTCATTTAAGTCAACATATTTATAATGTAGACATTTGTTTCAAATTTATGTACGGAGTCTTCATGGTCAGTGCTTTGTAAAAGTATTTGTGTACAACTTTAATCAGTATGAATCGAGAAAAAGTTAAAAATTAAGCGTTGTTACCGGAGCAGGTTCTGAGCATTCTTGCACGATGACCCTGCTTTGTGGTGGCTGTGACCCCGCTGTCATGGCGACCGTGTCAGGGGTTAATGTCCCACGTAAAATGTTATAGATCTGAGCTCTTAGTGAGGCACAGTCAGTTAACTCGGACCTAAAAAAAATTTGGATCGATCAGTTTTTACAGACAGCTATTTTGTTATGATTTAATGATCATGATTATTAACAGTAAATACCGCAACATGCAGCCAGTGATGGTATTGTGTGAGAACAGTATGGGTGCTCGGAGGGTGAGGTCAGGTGAGCACTCTCCTTGCAGGGAAAGTCCTGAAATCGTCAGCTTGTTCTCAGTCAAGGTGCACGGCCAGTCACTTTGAGCACAATTTACTGCCATGTAAAAACATGACTATTTATAAAACCTTTTGTAAGCGCACAAGAAATAAGAAAACAGAAAAGGGATACAGGTCCGACTCGTCCACCAAACCAGCCAATCACTGGCATCCCAACTTCCAACCCAACCAACGGCAGCTTAGGAGGAGGAGTTGAGGGCGTGGCCAACTGTAACCAAGTTCATTTATCAACCATTTAGTCCATAACATTTTTTAAAACAATATTCGGTAATAAATAAAGAAGCTTTCAAACCTGAAACTGCACAGCGTGTTGTTGCAGAATCTGCATTCCGAGTCGAGCGTTTGTGACGTTGAGTTTTAGCACGGCTGCTGTAATTTCTCCTGCGCTGGTGTATGTAATCACATACTCCACCTGTAATGGATACAGAAGTTGGTTAACTTTGGCAAAGCCGGGTATACACTGTGCAAACTGCATAGGTTTTTTCAAGCAAACTGAGCCTTTTTTTGACTGGGAAAATTTCAGCTTTGTTGTTCATCATTTGCGGTGCAGTGTACAGGGGGTTAATCGTTTTTGTATGGCAATCAGACTTTTTGACACATCAAAAACAAAAAACAGTCTGAGCATTTGAGTCGCAGCTCTATGATTTATACGTATAGAGTAAACACCTAAATTCTGATCTTTAGCTTTAAATTGCATGCGATTAACGTGTACAGTGTGAGCTGGTGGTTACAGTGAACCGCACAGTGTTTGTCTGGAGTATCTAAGACATGTAATTGCTTTTTTTTTTTAAGTACAGCTCGAAGCTATCTGTTTGTAGTGTTCTTGAAAAAAAAAAATCTCAAACTGACCTTCGACACCACGTTCAGGCATGAACCGTTGCGCTCAGCTGGTTCGGGTGGGTTGACCGGCAGAGTGATGGGAATCTATTGGTTTCCCATTATTGGGAATTGGTAGAGACACAGATTTAGTCTAATACATTTGTTTATTGGTTTAAATAAAAGATAAACTGCTAGGAATTACCATCATTTTTGAAAAGTTCATTTCCGAGGGACTTGGAACCTGTAAAAATTTGCGTTACCAAA
This sequence comes from Bagarius yarrelli, assembly GCA_005784505.1. Lineage (NCBI taxonomy): Eukaryota > Metazoa > Chordata > Actinopteri > Siluriformes > Sisoridae > Bagarius > Bagarius yarrelli. Next base: position 291,953 of record VCAZ01000036.1, read on the forward strand.
ACATTTGACAACTTCAATGCAAGACTTTTTAAAAGCGGAGGAAATTTTCAAAAATGCTATCAACACTTTTACTTACCCTTAGGAGACTGAAACCTGTGAAATAGGAGCTGGAACTCAGACCACTGTCTCTCAAACATGACTGGGCACTCACAATTCGGGAACAGGATGACGAGCCAGAACGCAAAAACCCTAAAAAAAAAAAAAATAAAAAAAAAGAAGTAGTAGATAATAGAAACAATTAAAATGGTGTATGACATCCTTGAAATTAGAGGATAAATTGAAGCTGGATCATACTAGCAGGATTACGCTGGACGCAGGAGGAAGAACCGGCGCCTGGTGTTGGCTGTCTGAGCATGCTCACGATTGATGTGGCGTTGTAATAAGTCAGAATGACATCATCAACCTGCAGTAAAGAAAAAAACAGAATCAGTGATGCTCTATCATTTTACAGAGCATAAAAGACTTAAGTAAAGTTCTGAAGTATCGCGCCACCTTGTAAACATTTGCATTCCGAGTGCTGCTAATCTCCGCTAATGAGAAGTGAGGAGAAAAGATGGAGGCGGAAGCTTCAGTGGCAGCAGGTGCAGTCTGTGCTTTGATGCTGAGATCTATAAAGATAACATTCACATTTATATAGATATATGCATCAATGCAATAATTTCTCTGCATTCTCAAATATCCCAAGGTTGATTCGACTAGTTTCTGATAAATTAAATTTTCAGTAATTAACTATAACTGAAAAGGATTCTGGTTTCAAAATCCACTTCCACTAAGCTGCTACCACTGTGGGCCCTTGTGCAAGGCTCCTAACCTTTGCTGCTCAGTTTGATTGAAAAATTTTTTTTACCGTTCTCTTTCTGAACACAGAACAGTGAACCCGTGTTGGTCACCAGCTGAGGGTCCACGTTGGCTTGGAACATCAGCCAGCTCTCAATGCACACCGCTGACCTTTGAGCAGAAGAATCACGCTCGACTTACACATACAGTGAGCAAGAAGTTAGATCAGTAAACTAAACTAATGATCAGTAAATAAAAATGTACCACCAACTGAGTTAATATTGTTAATTCCAATGCTTCAGCACACACACGTTTTGGACTTTATGGGACAATAATTAGCATATTGCACAATATATGGTATATTGCATACTTTACATAATGCATGCAGCAAATTTTATAATTGCATGATTACCTATGAGGAAAAAAAAAAACAATAGAATGTATGTTTTTACACTTATTATTTATGGTTTATTATATTAAATATATTATACACAAAGTAGCACATAATTGTGAAGTGGAATGAAAATGATACATAGCTTTTTAAAATTTTTAACAAATCAGAATCTGAAAGGCGTGATGTGCATTTGTATTCAGCCCCCCTGCGTCAATACTTTGTAGCGCTCCCCTTTCACTGCAATTACTGCTGCAAGTCTTTTGCGGTATGTCTCTACCAAGCGCTGCACAGCTAGAGATTGAAATTTTTGCCCATTCTTCTTTGCAAAATAATTTAAGATTAGCCAGATTGGATGGGAAACGTATGTGAACAGCAATTTTTAGGTCTTGCAACAGATGCTCAGTGGGATTTAGGTCTGGACTTCGATTGGGCCATTTTAACACATGAATATTTTTTGATCCAAACCAGTCCATTGTAGCTCTGGCTGTATGTTTAGGGTCATTGTCTTGCTGGAAGTTGAAGCTCCTTCCTAGTCTCAAGTCTTTTGCAGCTTCTAACAGGCTTTCTTTCAGGATTGCCATGGATTTAGCTCCATCCATAACACTGACCAGCTTCCCTGTTCCTGCTAAAGAAAAGCATTCCCACAGCATGATTGTACCGCCACCACCACCATGATTTACAGTGGGTATGGTGTGTTCAGGGTGATGAGCAGGGTTACTTTTCCACCAGACATAGCGCTTTGCGATTAGGCCAAAAAGTTCAACTTTTGTCAAATCTGACCAGAGCACCTTCCTCCACATGTTTGCTGTGTTCCCTACATGGCTTGTGGCAAACTGCAAACATGAGCATATGTCTTTCTTTCAACAATGGCTTTCTTCTTGCCACTCTCCTTGATCGGTCTGTCGGTTTAGGTGGACGGCCATGTCTTGGTAGGTTTGCAAGTTTAAGGTGTTAAAACCTCGGGATATTTTTTTTTTTATAACCTAACCCTGCTTCAAACTTCTCCACAACCTGTCTGGTAAGTTCCTTGGTCTTTATGATGCTGATGTTCATTAGTGTTTCTCTAACAAAACCACTGAGGCCTACACAGAACAGGTGTATTTTATGCTGAGACTAAATTGCACACAGGTGGACTCTATTAACTAATTAGGTGACTTCCGAAGGCAATTGATTTGCACTGGATTTTATTTGGGGGTATCAGAGTACAGGGGGGCTGAATACAAAGGCACACCACACATTTCAGATTTTTATTTGCTTAAAATTTTAAAAACAGTATATCATTTTTCATTCCACTTTACAACTATGTGCTACTTTGTGTTGGTCTATTACATAAAATATAAATGAAATACATTTAAGTTTGTGGTTAAAAGGTAACAAAATGTGAAAGTTCAAGGGGTTTGAATACTTTTCAGGAGCTGTATTTTTAATAGTTTGTCTTAAAAGTTTTTTGTAATAAACTTCCTGGCAAAGGTATTGAAGAACCAAATCAGCAAACTTAAGTCTGTTTGTTGCTATATTTTATTTATAAATAAAATGCTGCACATTTAAATGTACACACTGAAGGGAGTACAACACAATGCGGAATCTGTAATAAGGTGATGCAGTGAAACGCAAGAGGTTGACCTTAAAACTCACTTTGTTTGCTCTGGGCATTTATTGAACACAGAACTCAGATCCGTGACGCCGCAGTCCACGTTATCACAGCAGCAGCCGATGTCACAGAAATCTGGAGTCACGTTGCAGGTGCAACCTAGAGAATAACCAACAACACTGTAAAACACCTCCTGATGAGCGTACATACACACCTCAGCTACACTTCCTGGTCTAGAAAAAGTCAATGTTAGTTAATAACCGTCGACGTTTTAAAATTAACACAACACAAATGCTTCACAGATCAATTCAGCACAGTGAAATTTGTTTCTTCGCATATCCCATCTTAGTAAGTTGGGGTCAGAGCGCAGGGTCATCTATGATCCCGTGCCCCTCAAGCAGGAAGGGTTAAGGGTTTGGCTGGCAGTGGTGGGGCTTAAACCCAGGTCTTTCTGGTGTTCAGATCAACAACTTCTTAACCACTTGAGCCACCACTGCCCCTTACACAAGTACTCTGAAGTGCTTTAAAGGATCAAGAATATATAAAGGTAGATTTAAAAACTAACCCAGCAGATAGAAACAACAAGATTTCCAAATTTAAAAAATAGATAATACCATTAGGATTGTGAGATAAGTCAGAATTTTAGGATAAGAAGTTGTGATAGATGTCAAGTAAATTAAAAAAAAATGATCAAGTCAGACTTCTTAAGGTTTAAAAAAAAGAATCAAAGTTATAAAGATTTGCATTTCCGTCAAAAGCTCAACAGAAGGACAACATTAAAATAAGAGAAAGTCAATATTTTGAAATTGAAATAATTAATAATTTAGCTTTTTGTGACATTGCAGTTTAACAGATTTCAAGAAAATAAGTGGAGAGAAGTTAAAAGAATAATAATAATTTAAAAAAAAATCAACATTTTAAGATAAAGTCAAAACATTAAGTCAATTTTAAACACACTACCGCTGCTAAAATTAGGATAAAAAATGCATTTTGTTATCATCATCATCATCATTATTATTAGAATTATTAGAAGTGCTGGTACCATCAGAAGCTTTTATAGACTCTGTGATTGGAGTCTGGACCGTGGTCACGACCGGACCGTCAGTACTTTCTCCAGTAGTTTTTGGAGAATCTGATACATTCGCCTCCGTTGTAAAGTTTGTTGTTTCATTTATAATGTTTGTAAAAGAATAATCACTCAGATTCACCGGCGGCTGCTTTGTGAACTCTTGGGTATGTGTACTCTGCGGCAAAACCACACTAAAAACCACGACGAGCGACACGACGACACGACGAGACGGCATATTAATTATTACTGCCGAACTGTTTAGTAATGTTTTTAAAGTCAACCGCGCGTGCTACATCAAAACTAATGTCAGTTATGTGCGTTATTATTTAAAGTACAACCGCTTAGCAAGCATCACTGAGCCGCCGCCATTACCGTTGCCAAGGAACGTCTCACGTTTGGAAACTTCCGTGTTTATTGCTAATCAGCCAATCACAGTGGGAAACGTCACGATGTGTTTAAAACATACTTTTTAGCGTTACATAAAATTTATTTTAAAAATTATAAAAACTATATTTATCTATAACAATATATTTAATAATATTCACACGTTCTGTTATGATTAAAAAATAATGCCGTAATTGTTGAAACAGACAGGCAGCTACTTCCGGTATTCAAAGAGAACGTGACGTGTTGCTACGCAACGTCTGTGTCGCTAATCACGCAAAAAAGTGGATCAGCAGCTGTGAATTCAAAATGAGTTCACAGGTAAACCAGTTATTTCTCTTCTAAGAAATTGTATTTAGTATGTCTAATTATTTATAAATGTGAGTAACATTCAGCAAAAGTTATATTAACATAGTACAGTCTAAACCTTCTAAATTAATTTTAAATGTTTAAATTTAGTTTAAATGCTACTGAATTTTCCAGGGACTCCAGGACTAGTGTGTTTGTGTAAAGAAAAATAAAGTTGACTTGCCTTTATGTCCAACTAGAGTTTGAGCAGCAAGCCAACTTCGGTAGTCAATGAGGAGGATCAGGAAGAGACAAGGGTCAAAGGTCATGATCCAGGTCTGTCCAGCACACCCGACTTAGATGCCGACTCCAAAAACACAGACGAAGAAGATGAGTCTGAAGCCCCCTGTGAAACAGAGAGGGACATTATTCTCTCTGTTCAGGATCCCAGTCTTGTCCCTACCCAGAGAGTGGCATCTGTCCCCCAGACTCCACCAAAAACCAGTGGAAGACTCTACATACACTCCATTCTGTGAGTATACATATAAGTAAACACTGTTCAGCACCCTGCATCTCGTATTTACATACACACATGCTGAGAGAAAGTGACTGCATAAAAAAAAATCACATAGCCAAGATCAGTGTGACAAAACACTGCTATATATCAAATATAACTGTGACCTTCATAGTACAACCTTTGTGGACATGTTATTTAAAACGATGCTTGTAAAGTCACTTTAAAGGTGCAGTGTGTAATATTACTTTTAAGGTGCAGTATGGAACACTACCTTAAAGATGCAGCGTGTAACATTACTCTAAATGTGCAGTATAGAACATTACTTTAAAGGTGCAGTGTGTAACATTACTTTTACGGTGCAGTGTGTAATATTACTTTTAAGGTGCAGTATGGAACACTACATTAAAGGTGCAGCGTGTAACATTCTTCTAAAGGTGCAGTATAGAACATTACTTTTACGGTGCAGTGTGTAATATTACTTTTACGGTGCAGTGTGTAACATTACTTTTAAGGTGCAGTGTGTAACATTACTTTAAAGGTACAGTGTGTAACATTATCTTAAAGGTACAGTGTGTAACATTACCTTGAAGGTACAGTGTGTAACATTACCTTGAAGGTACAGTGTGTAACATTACCTTAAAGGTACAGTGTGTAACATTACTTTAAAGGTGCAGTGTGTAGCAGAAGACTGTAGTTACAAACTGCTGCTTTATTTTACTTCTATTCCAAACTACTACTTTAAATGGCCACTAGGTGTAAATTTTGTTAGTGTGCTTACTAAAATAAATAAAAAATCCTAAACCGTGTAGAATTTGTTTCAATTAAAATTTGGGACTTATCCAGATCCTCAAATCTGTTCCAGACAGTGCGGCTCTGAGATCATGACGTGTCAGTTCAGTAATGACGGGAGTCTCCTCGCGGCTGGACTTAGTGACGGCTCCATTAAGGTTCATTCTCATCCTTAAACACTGATATGTGTTTGGAACACCGAGTGTTTAAAATGTGTATGTGTTTAAAGATCTACAGCACTGACAGTGGGGAACTGCTTCACACTCTGAGAGACAGAGACAGCATTGTCAGCTCTTTGCCCGTCACCAGCCTGCGCTTCACACAAACCAGCCAAACACACAGCGTCTTGCTGGCTACCTGTGAGAACTTTCACACACACACAAACACACAACTTAAGACAAGTTAAAACATATACACACACCACATATGACCAACAGACACTTTAACATTAATTACTTAAACACTTTTAAATTATATGTGATAGGTAGGTTTGCTATTACACCTCTAAAAAATAGAAAGTGGTCAGTGGTCTATTACGTAATAATTCTCTAAACAATTAAATATTTATAAATTTATAAATGATTTACTTATACATTTTCTCCAAAACTAACAGATTTGTGTGAATGTGTGTGAAAGTACGTTTATGTTAATATTTCATTAAAAATTACCTCCTCCTCCACTCCTGTAGTTGTTGCTGACACATACGGACATTGTCTCAGAAGAAAACATGGCGGTAAAAATAAGGGGGCCTCCGACGTTGCATTTGTTGTATTTGTATCTATTCGGGTCACATTTTTTGCAATGTATTACAATGTGTATTGTAAAGCAATATTTCCTGACTCATGTATTGTAATATGTTTTATGAGGCCTTTGCCAAAACACAGCCCTAGTGTTAGTGTATTAGTGTAATAATATTGCTGTAGCAGTGCAGTATATAATGTTTCATAAAGAATGCTGTTTGTAATGCTTTACAAACGTAGTTGGCACTTTGAAGGAGTTTAATTGTAATGGTTCCAGCTCCCCCCCACCAGAGGGTGCCCTCACCCTAGCTCCACTTCCGGTATGACCTCCAGTTCATAGGCTTCAAAAGCTAGCAACATGTTCACCACACCACGCTGCGAAGCATTGTTGCCTATCTTCATACTAAGCGTTTATGTATTGCTACGTATCATTTACGTTTTCTGTCTTCTTTGCCCTTCGGTTTTGTTTGCTACGCTGCTCAGTTACTTCCGTGTTTCAATCTTTTGCTTGCCTACCACTAATGCCTTTATCTGTGACCTGTAATATTATTTAAGCCTTATTCCACAGAATGGATTCTCCTCAGCTGTCTTTGTCAACATAACAGAGTACTTTGCTGACACAGAATCCAGCGGGTTTTGGCGAGGCTTCAGGCTACTGTGGATTTTTTTTTTTCCATCCAAGAGGCAGCAGCACGCAGCGGCCACTCTGGATACAAAATGGTGCTATTTATGTTTTTAGCCTGACCGAAAGCATTGGTGTTCATGTATACTACCGCCAGACGCAAAATATAATAATCATGCAGCAACATACCTGCATAAAGATGTATGAGACAAACTTTGAGACCTCGGCTTGCTATGAGGACCAGGCCCCCAGCCCTCGGTGTCACCTGATGCCGGCGACTGGGGGAAGGGACGTCGAAAGCGCTGCGCGAGGAAGCGGGAAAGCGGGTGGGTGTCCGTGCTAAACAACTTAAAACAAACCCTAGCTGGCCGGCACTCACGTCCATACTACTTGCTAACGTTTGCTCCCTGGATAATAAACTGGACTATATCTGACTACAGCAGACTACACAGCATGAATTTAGAAACTGTTGCGTCTTTGTTTTTCATGGAAACATGGCTCAGCGACAGAGTTCCGGATGCCAGAGTTCAGCTAGACGGGCTAACATTGTTTTCGTGTCGACAGAAATGCATCTCTGTGCAGTAAGACTCGTGGAGGTGGCGTCTGTGTTTACATCAACATTTAATGGTGTGAGAACTCTGATTGTTTCTACTTTCTGTTCATCGCTAGTGGAGTTTTTTGTGACTGTTAGATGCAGGCCATTTTATTTACCACGGGAATTCACCGCTGTTTTTATTGTCGGAGTGTACATTCCACCGAGCGCTAATGCTAAGGAAGCATTATAAAGCATTTATGTACTGTACGCAGCTATTAGTGATCTGCAGAATGAACACCCCGACGGGCTGTTTATTATCGCCGGAGATTTCAACCATGCAAATCTCAAAACAGTGATCCCTAAATTTTACCAACATGTGGACTTTGCGTCGAGAGGGGAATACACGCTGGATCTTGTTTACACAAATATTCCCGGCGCATACAGAGCGGAGCCCCCCGCCCCCCTCTCGGATACTCAGACCACATCTCTGTTATGCTAATTCCAGCATACAGACCGCTCGTCAGACGCTCTAAACTGGTGTTAAAGAAGGTGCGAACATGGCCAACAGGAGCTACTTCTGCTCCTCAGGACTGTTTTGAGTGCACTGACTGGCAGATGTTTAGGAAGGCTGCAACAAACAGCGACTCTGTAAACCTGGAGGAGTACACGACATCAGTGATCAGCTATATATCTTGTACGTCGCTCTGGACGAGAGCGTCTGCTAAATGCTGCAAATGTTAATGTTATATCGGCAAGTGCATTGATGACTTGACTGTCTCCAAAACCATCACAACAGAATACGTGGATGACCACAGAGGTGCGTGCACTGCTAAAGTCCAGGGACTCTGCCTTCAGAGCAAAGGACAAGTCGGCCCTAAGAACAGCCAAGTAGCACAGTCCCAGGGTTGATGAGGTGGTAATTGGGTCGCATTGACTTTGCTAAAAAACCTCGATGAGGTCCTGGTACTCCTGAGGAATATTAGCAGAATCGGTCTCAGCAGAGGTCACAACAGGGTAACATGGTATCAGAGAGAGCAAAGCAACGCAATATGCCAAGAAAATCCACCGCCACTTTCAGGACAGTGGAGACACTCAGCGCATGTGACAACTACACCTGCTTGTAACAGTGACGCCTCCCTTCCAGATGCGCTAAACAATTTCTACGCCTGGTTTGTGGTGCAGCACAACTAGCAGATGTTTTCACTGACATCTTCAACACTTCCATGTGCACCGCTGTCGTTCACACGTGCCTGAAAACTGCTACCATCATCCCTGTGCCGAAAAAAGTCAGCAGTCTCCTGCCTCACTGACTACCGCACTTACACCCAATGTAAGTGATGAAATGCTTCGAAAGGCTTGTCATGAGGCACATTAAGACCCTGCTGCCTCCCACACTGGGCCCATTACAGTTTGCGTACCGTCCGAACTGTTCCACGGACGATGCCATTGCCACAACCCTCCATCTGGCCCTCACACCTGGACAATAAAGACACATAAATACGAATGCTATTCATAGACTTTAGTTCAACATTTAACACAATCATTCTGCAGCATCTGATTGAGAAGCTGAGCCTGCTGGGCCTAAACACCTTCATCTGCAACTGGATCCTGGACTTTCTGACGGGAAGACCTCAGTCAGTTCGGATTGGAAGCAGCACCTCCAGCACCACCACACTGAGCACTGGGGCCCCGCAGGGCTGTGTGCTCAGCCCACTGCTGTTCACACTGCTGACTCATGACTGTGTAGCAATGCACAGCTCAATTCACTTCGTCAAGTTCACAGATGACGCGACCATGGTGGGTCTCATCAGCAAGAAGGTAAAACAGCTAACAGCCTGGTGTAAAGCCAATAACCTCTCTCTGAACGTCGACAAAACTAAGTAGATAGTTGTTGACTTTAGAAAAGCAAAGAACGACTATTCTCCACTGAACATGGACGGATCCTCGGTAGAGATCGTCAAGGACACCAAATTTCTAGGTGTTCACCTGACAGAGAACCTTACCTGGTCACTCAACACCAGCTGTATTAGTAAAAAAACCCAGCAGCACCTTTACTTCCTGCGAGGATTGGGGAAAGCCCATCCTCCACCTCCCATCCTGACCATGTTCTACAGAGGGACCATTGAGAGCATCCTGAGCAGCTGCCTTGTTTGGGAACTGCACCGTTTCGAATTGTAAGACCCTGCAGAGAATAGTGAGAACAGCCGAGAAGATCATCGGAGTTCCTCTTCCCTCCATAACAGACATCTACACCACACGCTGCATCCGCAAAGCTAAGAGCATTGTGGAGGGACCCCACACACCCCTCACACTCACTTTTCACCCTTTAAAAAGGTACCGTAGAATTCGAGCTCTCACAACCCGAATGTGTAACAGTTTCTTCCCTCAAGGCATCAGGCTGCTCAATACACTGGACTGATCTACCTCAACCTACACATATGCACACACACTCAACCCTTAAGACATCAGACTGCTCAACACAGAACTGAACTACCTCAACTCACACACACACACACACACACACACTCATTCAACACAAATAGATGAAAACAAAAATAAGAAAATTTTTGTTAAGCATGCACTTTAAAATGCTATTTGCACAATATTGCTGTTAACTTGCACATTACTGTCGTACCTGCACATTTTTATAATCTGGTTGGTGCTATTTAAATGTTTTGTACAGCGTTCTGTTCTGTTCTTTATTGTCTTTTGTCTTTTGTGATATTTGTATTGTCTGTTATGCACTGTTTGCACCAGGTTGCACACATGCACTTTATGTTTGTTCTGTTCAGAAGCCCTTTTTTATTTGTTGTCTGTGTAATTCTGTGTTTTGTGTGGCACCTTGGGGTCCCAAAGAAACATTTAATTTCACTGTGTACTGCACCTGCTATATATAGTTGAAATAACAATAAAGCTCCTTGAACTTAAACTTAAACTACCAAGCTCAAGCTCTTCAAGCTTTTTAAGCGCAACTGCCATCCCTACAAGCAGCGCATCAGGAGTGATCACTGCCATTCCCACTTCAAGCCAACACCACAGTTCCTACTACGCATTTTGCTCTTCCGCATTTTGCAGAGGATTTCTATGTCATAATGTTTTTCTCTAACCAACCAAATTTATTCCCCATTGACTTTGGCTACCAGTAGAGCATTAGACTGGGCATCAGCAGTGTGGTATTCAGATCCGCAAGTGCAATCATCTTTGGATTATTTTCGTAGCAGTTTTGTGAAGTTTTTGAATATCCCGCAGGGGGGTTAAACATATACGCTCAGCTGCTGAGGTTACATCAAGGTGAAACTCCCGCTGCAGATTGTGCTATCAAGTTCCTGACACTGGTTGCACAAAGTGGAAGTTATGAGGTATCACTTAAAGTGGTATTTCAGGATGGTTTAAACACTTGTCTCAAGGTGGAATTTGCATGTCGTAAGGACATAGACACCTTTTCCCAGTATGTAGTGATGGCAGTTCGACTAGATAATCTGTAAGGAAACACTTTACGTGAAATGAGCGAAACAACGTCTCAGCTACTAAGTGCCCTGGTACCTGCTCCACATTACGCTCCAGAACCCATGCAAGTGGGCCTCACTAAGCTCCCGCATCAAGAAAGACGTTGCAGACAGCAGAAAAACCTAAGCTATTACTTCGGGGGTGCCAATCATTACAGCTCTGGCTGTCCCAAAAACCATCTTCTCACTCCATAAGAGTAAGCTACTCATTGTTCACTCTCACGCTTGCTTTATGTCTCACCCTACATGTTTGTATACATGTTTTTTCAGCGCTAATTGACTCCAGGTCCGATCTTTACCTCATGGACTATTATACCTTATACAACAACTAAAACTTGGACCTTATACAACAACTAAAACTTAATATCTGAATGCTCACCAGCGTTACAAATATCTGCCGTAGACGACCAACCCATCGGACACGGAATTACTCAACAAACAGCTTTTATTACTATGCGAGTGGGAGCACTCCATGAGGGGAAAAATCGCTTTTCATGTGATCCACTCTCCAAAGCACCCTATCATTTTGGGTTATCCATGGCTGCAGACACATAACCCTGTCATCCCCTGGACTGATAGAGACATTGTTCAATGGTCGCCTCACTGTCATCGAAATTGTCTCCGTCATGTAACCATGTTACCCTGTTGTGACCTCTGCTGAGACCGATTCTGCTAATATTCCTCAGGAGTACCAGGACCTCATTGAGGTTTTTAGCAAAGTCAATGCGACCCAATTACCACCTCATCAACCCTGGGACTGTGCTATTGAGCTTTTAGCTAACACTGTCCCCCCAAAAGTTGTATATATCCACTCTCACAACCCAAGACCCAAGAGATGAAGGCCTATATTGAAGAAGCTCTTTCAACTGGTTATATACGGCCTTCCACATCACCCGTGGCATCTGGATTTTTCTTTGTGAAAAGAAAGGACAGTGGCCTCTGGTCTGCATTGACTACTTAGATTTGAATATGGTTATGGTGAAATATTGCTATCCCTTACCATTAGTGCCTGCGGCTTTGGAACAATTAAGAGAGGATCGTATCTTTACCAAGTTGGATCTTAGAAGCACATACAATCTGATACGAATCAGAGAGCGTGATGAGTGGAAAAAAGTGTTTATCACCACTAAAGGCAATATATATATGAAATATCCAATGCACCTGCCTTCATAAATGAGATTTTCAAGGACCCTCTGAGTCACTGTGTTATAGCATATATCGATGATATTCTCATTTATTCACGCTCAAGGAGCTTCAAAGATTTCTTGGTTTTACAAACTTTCTTGATCAGGAGTTATAATATGACATCCGACTTCATCACAGCCCTTCCAAAATTCAGTGGACAGAGGCAGTCCTAAAAGCATTCGCCCAGCAAATAGCTAAGTTTATCACGGGACCCATTTAGGTACACCCTGATCCAAATTTACCTTTTGTAGTGGAGGTGGATGCTTTCAATTGTGATGTAGAGACTGTACTACCCCACTGGCATAGAAACCCCCCAAATTACATCCATGTGCCTCTTTCTCATGAATATTATCTGCTGCTGATTGTAACTATGATGTGAGAAATAATTATTTTATTAGCCATGAGAAAGGCACTGTCAGAGTGGCGACACTGGTTGGAGGGAAGCGTTCATCCCTTTCAAGTGATCACTGATCATAAGAGTACCTCAAAACAGCAAAACGTTTTTATTAAAGACAAGTCAGATGGGCCCTGTTTTTTACACGATTTCAGTTTACCGTCACCTATAGACCAGGTTCTAGGAACAGTAAAGTGGATGCACTCTAAAGGAGACATGACCCCCCCCTGGATGACTCCTATCTTGTCCTGGTCCTATCTTAGATCCTCACATTTTACTAAGACCCATTCAGTGGGACATCACAAAAGTTGAAGAAGCACCCGCATACCAGGTCAATAAAATTTTGACTCTAGGAGAAAAAGAGGCCAAATAAGGTAGACTGGGAAGGATATGGACCTGAGAAGAGATCTTGGGTCAAAGCTAGAGATATCCCCGAATCGACACTCACCAGGGATTTTCAGGATTCTCATTCAGAAAGCCCAGCACCATGACCCAGAGGACGCCCCAGAAGAACGCCTTGAGGTGTTTCCAGGAGAGGGGGTACTGTAACTCTTATATCGGTATTGGCATTGGCCCTGAAAAACCCATGTCAGTCAGGCATTAGTACAGTATGTAATATCACTTTAAAAGTGCATATTTTAACATTGTTGTAAAGTGGCAGTGTGTAACCTTATTTTAAATATTTGTAATACTGCTATAAAGGAGCCGTTTTAATGTTGCATTAAAGGTGCCATTTTTGATCATGACATGATTCTCAGTGTATGTACACTTTCCTTTCTGTCTGTCACAGGTCTAGTTCTTTTGGAATTTTTGAGATGAAAGTAAAATGCTTTATCCAATGTGGTGAACGATACTAATTTGACACTGTGATTCCACAGATTTAGGGCTCACTTGTGTTCCTGTACTATTACAGTAACCAGAATAATTTAACCTGTTACAATAGACAGATGAACATTAAAAAAACATCTGTAAGACATGATTTTCCTTTCTGTCTTTTTATTTTGCCTTGCGCTTTGACACTTTCTCATTCCATTGATCACCTTCTGGATTGTTTTTACACTTTGGTGTATTAGTTAAATAATTAGTTAATTAACTTTGTCTCTTTCTCTCACTGTCTTTTACGTTCCTCTCTTCCTATCTAACTTTACATCACTCTCTCTCTCTCTCTCTCTCTCTCTATCTCTCTCTTCCCTACCTGTCCTTCTGTCTTTTTCTTAATTTACTCTTTCTCTCTCTTGCTTTCCCTACACATCTTTCTTTGTCTTTCCTATTTTACTCTTTCTCCTCATCTCTTTCTGTATTTCAGATGCCAGCGGATGTGTAAAGTGCTGGTACGTGTGGGACGGGCAGTGTGTGTGGTGGCTGAAAGAAACAAGGACCAATAAAAAAGGAGAAGGTGAAGGAGAAAAGCAGAGGCAGAGCTTTTGTCTGTCCGTTTCTCCTTCTGGTGAACAAGCGGTGACGGGCGGCTCTGATTCAGTTATCCATCTCTATGATCTCAACACACAACAGAGAGTCCAGATCCTTAGAGCAAGGTGCAACCCCAACACATTGTTTATCCCGTTTATCCCCGGTCTTTATCAGTAATAACACTTGTGTCTTACGTCCGTTTAGCTCGACAAGGACGGTCATGGACGGACACAGCTCACGAGTCTTTGCCCTGGCGTTTCATCCTGACAGAGAGACAGAGTTCATTTCAGGAGGCTGGGACAACACTGTTCAAGTACAGTATTCGTTTTTTACACTATAATCACACTCACTGTTTAGTCTTTTATAGAGTATTCGTATATATATATATATAAATAATCAGTAATCATTAAAATAATCACATAGTGTGTGTGTGTGTGTGTTTTAGTTCTGGGACACCAGACAGAAACATGCCGTTAGGTACAGTACTTGAATTTACTCACTAAAAGTAAGATCAATGATACAGTGACTTGAGCAGTGGTAAAGATGTTGAACTGCCTAAGCGGAAGGTTGTGGAATGAAATCTCAGGACTAACAAGCTGCCACTGCTAGACCCCTGAGCAAAGCTGTTTAATCTTTACCACACCGGTGTATATATGAAATGAATGACGAGGGTGCCTGCCAAATGGCAGAAGTCTGTATGTATAAATGAAACAAGCTTACTTCCAAAAGTGTCTTAAATGTCCAGTAGATTTTAACATGCTGTGACTTTCATCTTATTTAGTTCATAATTTAGAGATTAGAGAAATGAGAGAGAGATAATTAAAAATTACAGGAATAACTGTTTACAGCTGCTTTTAAGTAAGTGGCAAAAAGAACTAATGTATGATGTCATTTTTAACGAAATTTTCAGTGTTTATTTGAAATGGTTATTTTCACTTAAACGTTTATCCAGAATGCTCTACGGTCCCCATGTTTGTGGCGAGGCTCTTCATATTGACCCGTCGTCCAATCAGATACTGTCCGGTTCCTGGAGAAAATATAACACTTTGGAGGTAGGCTTATAGTCTAATGACAGGAATTCTTGCAATGTCCAGGACTGTAAATAAAAATGGAAAGCACAAGCTTTCAGGAATACGTAGAACAAGGCAACGTGATTAAAAAGGGGGGCGGAGCTCACTGTCTACTTCATAGATTGTTTGAAGGCACACAATTAAAAAAAACTAAACGCAATTATGATTAACGTGACTGAAAATGTAATCATGAGGTAGAAAAATTACACAATAACAATGTTATTATATCACAGCTTTCAATAGCTAAACTAACCTTTAGCAGTTTGACAGCGAGACAGTAGGTATGCTAGACATGCTAACATTACGGGGTCACAAATACTGAGTCATCAGAACACGCTAATGTAGCTAACGTTAGGAATGTTTGAAAAACGTTTTCAGAGCATAAATTTGTTAGCCGGGACATGACCTTTTTTAAATCGTTCTTCAAATGCAGGTGTGGGATTACAGTTCAGGCGAAAAAGTCACCAGTGTTCCATCGGACCCACGTGGAGACAGCATGGTGAGCTTAAACACACTTACACACACGCGCGGACACACTCATCCACACACTACAACTGACTGGCGTTTCTTCTGATCACAGATCTACACGTGCCAGTGGTTTGGTGCTGATCGCATAATAGCAGCAGGAAGTCAGCCTAACACACTAATGGTCATCGATCGCCACAGTCTAGCGGTGTGTATCACAGATATTCCAGTTGAAGGATGCTTTAAAATATGTACACAAAAAACACACAGTTAAGGCTCTGGGCTGTTGAGAGGAACATCAGGGTTCAAACTGCCTCGGTTGGGCACTTAAGACAGGCCCTTAACCCTCTCTGCTCCAGGCAAAATGTATTACATCTGTCTCTGCGCTCTTACCCCAACCTCAAGCCAGAATTATTCTTAACCGCATGGATTAGTTTTCTATTACCGCACCGTTTTATTCCTTTTCCTCTGAAGCAGTTATACTAGATTTGTTTTGTTAATTTCTCTCTTTCAGGTGAAGTCACGCCTGTTTGACCTGCCATCTGCAGTGTTCAGCGCTTCCATCTGTCCGTCCGGAACATGTGCGGGACTTATAGCGGCCACTTCGGGAGACCAAGTGTTCTTAGTGTCTATAGATCGTGCAAATAAAAAGGCTCCCTGAGCACCTGCATGTATTTAACAAAAAATATGTATAAAAACACTATCTTTTTTTTCAGGTAGCTGCTACATTGTTCATTCTTTTTAAATAAAAAATATCTACATCAACTAACATACAATTGATTCATTCTTCGCACTGTTGAGTCTCTGTCACAGATACTTTGTCCATTGTTTAAAATAGGTCTAATTTAATGTCCTGCTTTTGTGGCCACAAGCTTTAGAATAGTAAAGACTTCAATCTGACTATTTGAACTGTTTTCAAAAGTTATTAATTAGTTAATAATGTCCCACTACTCGGCCCTTGAGCAAGGCCCTTAACACCCATCTGCTTAGTTGGATAATAAAATTATTTATCCAACTTTATCCAATGATTTATTGGCATTTATAGCTCAGTCTTAAAAATGTTGGACTACTAATCGGAAGATTGTGACTGTCAAGCTGCCATCTTGAGACCCTTGAGCAAAACTGCTCTCAATATAAAGCAAGCGTCAACTAAGAAAAGACTAACGAGTTGACACTGCACAACTATCTGGTATAACAGTTGCTGTTGTGTTCACATTGTGTAACGGATTAGTTTGCTTACATGCTGTATTCGAACAATCGCTGACAACTTTGCAACTCACAACAAAACAAATGTGAGAAGTTATAAGGAAATAAAGCAAGATTACACATAAGAGTAGAGTCCTTGCAGGAGATGAAATGTTATAAAAAGGTAATCCTCCGGAAGTTTGTGATAGTAATGACCTGTGTGCGGATTTTCTCCATTTCTTAGTTCCAAATAGACCAGAAAACCAATGCCATGCTTGAATGCTGATATTAAGGTCTATAAGTGCTCCCCGAACGTCCTGCTGCCCTGTATCTCACTCATTTGCTGTGGGACAGTATTTTACATTCCAATCTCATTTCACTCAGATTCTCTGAGACAATTCACACTGCATGATTGTCACTTGCATAAATGAGCACCTGATTGCTTCTGATTTTAGGCATTTATTGACAATTTCGCAAAACCTTGGCGGCAAGTAAAAATCAAGGCCAGAACTCTGCATTAATTGTGACACATACATATATAAAAATAGCATTTGAATTAGCACATCCTGTTTTGGCACTATTCAATTTTACACAACTTAACTCAGTGAGCTAGATAAAAAGTCAAATACTTTTTGTGGTATTAAAGTCATACTGACTTGCAGTTAAGATTTGTGCAGTCAATAACATTACCAATAATTCTTTGTTAATTTAATGCAGTCTGGTAGACCAGCTCTTTTTTGGTTCAGGTTTATATTTACTAATGATAATAAAAATCATCATAAGACTTTTCTTTTAGACTTTCTATTTTATGAGAAGTTCAACACAGTTTACACAGTATTTTTTAAATGGTCTACACCCAGCAGAGGAAATAGTTCATTTTCTGTGAAGAAAGATTGGGATCTTTGAGTCACTGCCAACATTCTGTAAACACATTCAGTTGGTCCACTCCAGAATTGATTTCATGGCAGTTCAAAGTATAACTTAGTGTAGTAGTAGGGACAGTCTGGAAAGATAGGATTCCAGAGAAGATATATATATGTTAATATATATATATATATATATATATATATATTATATATATATATATATATATATATATAATATATATATAGTTAAAATATATATACATATTCTATATCCTGTGTTATTTTTTAAAACAAAAAAGAATTTTGTTGTTGTGGCTCACACACACAGTTCAAAAGACGGTTCACATCCAGGGCAAAGTTTTTATAGTAGCCACAGCTCTACCTAATTATCTCCTGCTCTGTACCCCTTATAGGCTGCTCTCCACTTTTCTTTAAATCAGAATACATCAGACACTCCCTAAGCCAAGGCTGGGATAAAAACTGTGGAATTTAACCTCTAGTGTCTGAGGGGATTTTATGACTTCAGGAACCTCCAGAGTTGATGAAAAGACAGACGTGCATAGGTGGAGGAAGGAGAGCATAAAGGAACATCTAATAAACATTAGGAAAGAAAGTTGAATTAGTAATCACAGAAACTTGAAAAGCATGGAGCTTGATATTGAATAGCTTAAGATCGGGAAATTTATGCCTAGTATTAGTTTTTTGCAACAGAGCATTTAGAAACATAATGGACAGGAAGGAAGAAATTAATAGCTATGGAGATGCAATCAACAAGGCAGCCAGTGCGATTTATCGTTTTCCTCTGGTTGATGTGCAAGGTATACCTCTTATGAACTGGATTGCTAAAAACTGGAGCGCTGTTCAGGCTTTTCGTCCAGATCCGTCTGATGTGCTCATCTCTACCTACCCTAAAGCAGGTAAAAACACAATTCTAGAAGTTTTTAAAGCCCAATTTAGAATTTAAAGGTTGATATTATTTAACAAATAACACTTATGATTTAAAACGAGAAATGATAATAGATCTAAATAAACTAAGTAGCATAAAGTGCTGTAACTTTACCATGTGCAGTTAACATTCATGCTAGAGTGGAACTGTGAAAAGTGCAAGATTTGTGCAAAAACTATAATTACTTGTTTTTTAATGTAAAACGACTGCCCTTGTGCCAATGACTGAACAAAAATGGAGGCTGAGACCATGAACTGAGGTTATTTTACTAAAAAAAAAAAAACATCATATAGGTTTCAAAACCAAAAATGTCTGAACTTCAGGTCCTCTAAAAACAGCATATATTGAAGGCCAAAACGCATGCAGGTTATGGTGGCATGCACAGCTCAGAAGTCGAGACGCTGCACAGTTCCAAATTGTGATCAAACACAGTCTTTACATAACCTTTTGTCAGATCCCAACATTAGGAACTGTTTGATTAGCTTGATTAGCTTTTGAAGAAGTTCCAGACTGATTAAATGGTTGGTCATTTGTTTACCAAATTTTAAAACATTTCTTTTACAATTTAATGCTGAATTTTGTGACAGACTATTAAAATTAAATTAAAAGAGGACACTGTGCCGAGTCTGTAATGTTGCGCCACACAAGCGAGATTACAATTTTTATTATTGTTACGTGATCGCTATTGCTTTGTGTGCAAATTTGTTAGATATCATAGCAGTGGCCATTTACAACAATCCGCCAAGTTTATTTAAACAGTTTATGACCCCTTAAACATATTTGCCATTGTTTCATGTTTCTTTTGCTTTTAAAATAATTAATTAATGTTTAACTTAAAGGTCAATAACACTTTAAGTTATGGGTGCAAGACATGCTTGATATAGTCTCCAAACTGTCTAACACACGAAGCTGGATTATTTCTAGAACTAAATACTACAAATCAGAAATGCAAACCATTTTAAACAATTTAACGTATTATTAAGATCAGCAGAAAAAAGAAAACAAAAACAAAATAAATCTACATTTTTCTTCTACGATTATGCCCAGCTGGTCTAGACCTGTATGACAAGCAAATTTTTATGCATTCTTATTAGTATATAGGATAACTTGTAATAATAATAATAATAATAATAATAATAATAATAATAATGATGATACTATGAGCATAATGTAATAAATATATGCGCAACATGACTCGTATGATGTTTTATTAGTCCATATCAGTATCTTTTAGGTACTTATTTACATTTTCTATACAGGTTTTAACTAATAATAAAGGACTAATTAAGGACAAATTTTATAGGTAGAAATGTGGAGAAAGTACACCTTAGTGGTTAAGGTGTTAGACTGCTGATTGGAAGATCATGGGTCCATATCTGCCACTACTGTCCCTAAGTAAGACGCTTAACCCTTAACTGCTTATTTGGATCTAAAAGAGATAAGAGCTTCAAACCACATATGTAAGTGTCCATTAAGCACAGTTAATGGTTTACTGTTTGGAGTTTTCATAGGAAAGTTTTATAGGCAGGTGCTGCTTCTTTAAGCCTCTTTCAACAGGTTGAATGAAAATCACTGCCAATGTGTGAATTTGCATAAAAGGTATTTCATTTCTGACCAGTATCCTTACCTGGGGTTATTTAAGCAATCCAGAGGTTGTTGTTGTTTGTTGTAAAAAGTTAAGAAAGACACCTATGTTACACTGAAAACAGTTTCGTATACAGGTGTAGCAGGGTGAACGCAAACAGTAAAAGCAGTCTTTATGATTACAGCATCAGATCATATATCAAGTAATGCAGTAAGTAATAATCAACTAACACTAGAAACTGTTTTTGATTTAAAAAAAGGATCATGCACAGTAGCAAAAAGGGGGTCCCAAACATAGAAAAAGAGCAATGGGATAAATCAGCAAGGTTCAAAGATTTATAACTTTTCACAGGATCCACAGCTATAAATTCTAGCTAAAGTTACTGCAAATTTCTACAAACAAAGTAACTCATTGCTGTATGCTAACAGTAACTGGCCACACATTTTTCTTTGCACAGTAACTGGGACACTTCTGGCATGAATAAAATGATTTTTTTTTTCTGGTAGTGGTAATTTTAGACAAGGAACTACCCACAGACTACCCACATACAGCTCTAAATTACTTGCAAAGAGGCTAGGATTGCTTAAGAATACATGGTGCAAAGTTGAATCTAATGCCACTAAAAATGTGAATAGATATATCAGTGAATCTGGTTCTAACGTGGGAGGAGCTGGGACTGAAAGCTAACCTGAAAGTGCCCGGTGGAGACCACCTCTTGTCATTTTAAAGAGGTTGCAAAAAGAATTTTCAAACTTGTTTTTGCATCTACCTTGTCACACCATATCACGTGCTATCATGAATCAGATAGACACTCCAGCTTGGAGCCTTGTGAATTTGAGCATATAAAAGTGTTAAAATATGCTTAAAATATTGAAGGTTCATGGAAAAGAGAACAAACAAACTTCACTTATGTTCTACATATGCCTAAGCTCAAAAATGTGTTCATTTATAAAACAGGCACCACATGGACCCAGGAAATAGTGGATCTGCTACGACATAATGGTGATGCTGAGATTTGCAAGAGAGCTCCAACTGCTGTACGCATCCCTTTTCTGGAGATCAATTCTCCTCCTCCTATTCCATCAGGTAAATTTTATTCAAATTGCTTTTTACCTATTGTCATTAAATTAACATTGACTTGCCTATATTTTTTATTTGCTACAGTACTATTTTCACAAGTAAGTTGTGGATTTTCAAAACCCGTAGTACAAAAATCCAACCTTATCACAAATGTAATACCAGTTAGCCAGTATTTTAAATCTTCTTGTTGTGATGTCATTTGTGTTTAAGCATCTCAAGTTGGCGGGGGTGAAGTCAGCTGCAGTAACAACTGCTTTGTTTTTGATTTTTCCACACTACCTGTTTTATTTGTACTATGGTCATTATTACATATAATAAAAAAATATTTTTTTCACCACTGTTTTAAAACCTGGATCCAAATTGGCCAATCGAAATCCTGAGGAGCAACAATCGACGTGACCCAAAAGGGAGGCCATGAGGGAAACTAAGCGGCATCAGGAAACAACTAATCTTTCCAGACACCATCTTCCCCTGCCTACTATCCTGTTAGCCAATGTCCAGTCTCTGGAGAACAAGCTCGATGACCTCAGGGCCAGGGTAAAGTTCCAGAGGGACATTTAGGACTGCAACTGCTGAAATCTAAGCTCTTGTTATTATATCACATGGACAGAACAGTGGAGTTGAAAAAGTCAAAAGGTGCTGTGTGTTTGATGGAAAACAACAGCTGGTGCGACAGTGCGAGCATTGTATCTCTCTTACGCTCCTGCTCACCTACCCTGGAGCTCTTGTCCATCAAATGTAACCCTATCTGCCTTCTTCGGAAATTTAACTTGGTCATAGTAATGCCATTTATAATCCACCGGAGATGGACACGGTTGCTACAATATGGAAATCACATAAATCCCTTACTGCACATCAGGACGCTGCAATTATTGTGGTGGGGGACTTTAACAGTGCCAACCTCAAACGCGCTATGCCAAACTTTCATCAACACACCATCTGCCCAACCAGGGGTGAGAGGACACTGGATCACTGCTACACAGCACTTAAGGACAGGTACAAGGCACAATTATGTCCACAGTTTGGGCAAACATACCATGCCACCATGTTCCTCATGCCTAGATACAAACAAAGGATAAAACAGGAGGCTTTAGGTTTAGATGGAGGTTGCTGGACAGACCAATTGGTGGCAGCTCTGCAAAATGCACTGGATGACACTGACTGGGGCATGTTCAAGCGAAGGTGTGATGATGTCAGCGTGTTTATGGAAGCATTTGTGGGATTTATCATACAACTTGCAGATGATACAAAACTTTCATCATAGTTTTGTTCTGCCCGAAATAGTTTCTGGGAGAGGTAGGTGCATGGATGGAGTCATGGTCCATCCCCTGCTGCTGTGAGAGGACTGTCCCTACCCCTGATTTAAAGGGTGTCTACCTTTCTTATGAATTGTCATTTTGGTTCACCATGAACAAGGAGGTTAGTGGTGAACGCTTTTTAGACTTCCTTTATGGCAACAGTGGTTTTGGGAGTCCAAGATAGAGTCTTTGGTTTTCCCTCTAAGAAGATTCGTGAGTTGAGCAACCACAGAGCTGTAGTTAAGGATGAATCGCCAGTAGAAGTTGGGGAACCCTATAACTCATTGTAGTTCCTTTACTGTGGTTGAAACCGGCCAGTTTATGATTGTATTATATTCCTAAAAAACAGTAGGGGCATTGACCAGACTGTAGGGCATGATGAGGTATTCATAGTCAAGCTTGGAGAACAGATGAGCTCTGCGAAGTGCTACAGGGATGAGTGGAAGGGAATAGTGGTATTTAACATTTATTTTTTTGGCAACAAAGAAGCAGCAGGGAAGGTAGATGATCAGATCTAGTCTTGGTAAAGCACCTACATTATGTACTTCTCTATAACTTCTTGTTCTGGGATGCAGAGTGGGTACACATTTTCTTTGGCCATGGGTTTGTTGGATAGCAGGTCTATGGCACAGTCCACATGGCGGGTGTACTGAGTGGGTTTATTTTCCATGGGAGCCCTTAATGTGTTCGAAAACTCGGCTTGCAAGTTGGGTGAAGCGCATGAGCCCCATAAAGACATTGAATTGTGCACTGAAAACCTTCTTGAGGTAGTTAAAAAAGGTATCGAAAGATTGCATTATCATAGGGCCACCCTGGCTTCTTAATGATTCAGCCCACTGGAGCACTTAATCTGAAAGCAACAAGATAACAAAGAGCATTTTAGCAGAGTCAGTACTGAAACAGTGCCATGGGTAGAGAGGTAGGGCGGTGACCAAAAAGTAGTGGAGGTGGAAGTGGCGTGTGGCTGGGAAATCTGACACAGCAAATCCACCAGCTTCTAAAATGGGTAGGGACTTGTTGGGTTTATGGTGGTATGGTCTTCTGTTACGAGATACCAGACAGACTATACGGGATGGTTTAAACACATATAGGTGCATTTATTAAAGCACTTATTTTCTAGTTCTTGGCTTTGTGTTGTTCTTCTGTTGATTAGCTCTTTGTTGTTTCGTGTTATTCTGTGTTGTTTTGTGTAGCACCATGGTCCTGGAGAAACACTGTTTCATTTCACTTTGTACTGCGTCTACATTATATATATATATATATTTATATGCTTGAAAGCTTGTTGATACTTGATATTCCTTGAGTTTCTTAAGTATCACTGGCCACTACCAATGTGATCCAAGATGGCGGTGCGTCAGTTGCACACAGCGGCCACTCCGGATCCAAAATGGTGCTATGTTTTAGTTTTATGTTTTATGTTTTTAGCTCGACCAAAAACGGCACATGGACACCAAAAGCATTGGTGTTGATGTATACCACCGCCAGACGCTTTCAAAATATAATACTCATGCAGCAACATACCTGCACAAAGACCTCCGAGACAAACTTTGCGACCTCGGCTTGCTACAAGGACCGGGCCCCCAGCCCTCGGCATCACCTGATGCCGGCGGCTAGGAGAAGGGACGTCGGCAGTGGTGCGCGAGGAAGCGGAAGCTCGGAAAGCGGGCAGGTGTCTGGTGCTATGCTAAAAACAAACCCTAGCCAGCTGGCACTACCGTCCACACTACTTGCTAAAGTTTGCTCCCTGGATAATAAACTGGACTATAACCGACTACAACGAACTACACGGCGTGAATTTATCGGCAAGTGCATTGATGACGTCTCCAAAACTATCACAACACGCTCCAACCAGAAACCGTGGATGACCACAGAGGTGTGTGCGCTGCTAAAGTCCAGGGACTCCACCTTCAGGACAAGTCGGCCCTAAGAACAGCCAGGGCCAAACTGTCTAAAGCCATCAGAGAGGCAAAGCGCACGTATGGCAAGAGAATTCACAGCCACTTTCAGGACAGCGGAGGCACTTGACGCATGTGGCAGGGCATCCAGACGATCACTAACTACAAGACAACTCCACCTGCTTGTAACAGTGCGCCTCCCTACCAGATGCGCTGAACGATTTCTACGCCCGGTTTGAGTTGCAGAACAATGTGGCAGTGAGGAAGACCACCCTTTCTCCCAACGACCAGGTGCTCTGTCTAACCACTGCTGATGTAAGGAGAACTTTAAGCAAAGTTAACCCATGGAAGTCTGCTGGACCGGACAACATCCCCGGCAGAGTGCTCAGGGACTGTGCAACACAACTAGCAGATATCTTCACTGACATCTTCAACACTTTCCTGTGCACCTCTGTCGTTCCACGTGCCTCAAAACTGCTACCATCATCCTTGTGCCAAAAAAGTCAGCAGTCTCCCGCCTTATTGACTAATGTCCCGTCGCACTCACACCCATTGTGATGAAATGCTTCGAAAGGTTCGTCATGAGGCACATTAAGACCCTGCTGCCCCCCACACTTGACCCATTACAGTTTGCAAATGCTGTTCATAGACTTTAGTTCAGCATTTAACACAATCATCCCTCAGCATCTGATCGAGAAGCTGAGCCTGCTGGGCCTGAACACCTCCATCTGCAACTGGATCCTGGACTTTCTGACGGAAAGACCTCAGTCAGTCCAGATTGGAAGTAGCATCTCCAGCACCACCACACTAAGCACTGGGGCCCCGCTGGGCTGCATGCTGAGTCCACTGCTGTTCACTCTGCTGACTCATGACTGTGACAGCTCACATCACATCGTCAAATTCGCCGATGACATGACCGGAGATAGTTGTTGACTTCAGAAAAACAAAGAGCGACCATTCTCCGCTGAACATCGGCGGCTCCTTGCTAGAAATCGCCAAGAACACTAAATTTCTTGGTGTCTACCTGATGGAGAACCTCACCTGGTCACTCAACACCAGCTCTATTAGCAAAAAAGCCCAGCAGCACCTCTAGTTCCTGCGAAGACTGAGGAAAGCCCACTTTCTACCTCCCATCCTGACTATTTTCAACACACATTTTCATATGCACACACATTTTTTGTTAAGCACAGTCACTTTACAATACTATAGTCACTTACAATACTATGGTCACTTTACTTCACTTTACAATGCTATTTGCACATTTCATGTCTACCTCATCTTAGAATATGGTTGGTGCTATTGCGTTATGTTACGTTCTTTATTGTGTTTTTGTGTGTCTTTGTAATGTCTGTTTCTGCACTGTCTGCACTAGGTTGCACATATGCACTTTATATCTATCCTGTTTAGTGGCTCTTTGTTGTTTTGTTTTGTGGAATTCTATGTTTTGTGTAGCACCAGGGGGTCCTGGAGAAACATTTTTTCCTCTCACTGTGTACTACGTCTGCTATATATGGTTGAAATGACAAAAAGCTCCTTGATCCTTGATCCTAACCAATGCTAATTACCAGATTCAAATGTCTACTCACTTCTTATTGACTGAACACACCTAATCCAGGTAATCAGCAGTGGGCAGGGCAGAAATAGTTGAACAGGCAGAACAAAGGAACATGGGTGACCCACCGATGCATGGCTTAAAAAGCACATGGGCATGACAGTCAAGTATTTAAATATCTTGGTCACTTTTGTGAACCAGTAAAATTATACATTGTTGCCTTTTTCATTATACATGA
The DNA here is from genome assembly GCA_005784505.1 of Bagarius yarrelli. NCBI lineage: Eukaryota > Metazoa > Chordata > Actinopteri > Siluriformes > Sisoridae > Bagarius > Bagarius yarrelli. Next base: position 318,334 of record VCAZ01000036.1, read on the forward strand.
ATACAGCATTCTAAACCTGCTCAAATCTCACTTTTTGCCTTCTTGTTCTGAAGGACTGGAGCTATTAAAATTAATGAACCCTCCCAGATTCATCAAAACACATCTACCCATACAGCTTGTTCCTGAAGGGTTCTGGGAAAATAAATGCAAGGTGAGTGCAGCATTATTACCAATCAAACTCCTATTCAGACTCCTATTCCTGTCATTCAGATATCAGAATTGTAAGTTATCAAACTAGCTATTAATAAGTATTTAAATTAAAACATAGCTTTCTGTTACAATTATGACCACAAAATCACCAACTAATTTATTCTAAAAAGTAATTGTTATTAAGGGTTATAATAATTAGCCAAAAGCCTTATCTTTCTGAATATACCTCCTTTTTTCTAAGGTTATTTATGTAGCTCGAAACGCTAAGGACAACCTGGTCAGCTACTTCTACTTTGACCAAATGAACTTGACTCAGCCAGAACCAGGTCCCTGGGATGAATATGTCCAAAAGTTCATGAAGGGAAAATGTGAGACTTTTTTTCATTTTAATCTCACTTTTTTAATAATATTTGATAAAGTACGTAATTTTTTTTAACTAATATATACAGTGGCCTGGGGATCTTGGTACGACCATGTGAAAGACTACTGGAAAGAAAAAGAGAAGAGGAATATTCTTTACCTATTTTATGAGGACATGAAAGAGGTGAGATCGATGTGGAGGTTGTCTAGTGCAAGTCTGCTAGATTCAAACCTAAAACATCCTTATCATAATGTATATAAATGTGCCTAATGTATATAAATCGGCCTTAATCCAGGTTATAAATCAAGTGACGCCACAAAGTTTAGGATTTCTTGAAATAATTCAATCTCCCTCCCCGTTATTTACTTATTTTTATTCCACAATCAGAATCCTCGTCGAGAAATAGTGAAAATAATGCAGTACCTAGACCTATCGCGGTCTGATGTCATCATCGACAAGATTGTGGAGTTGACATCCTTTAGTGTTATGAAGGACAACCCAATGGCCAACTACTCAGTCATCCCAAAGGCAGTGTTTGATCAGTCCATCTCTAATTTTATGAGAAAAGGTTATTAATATTAATACATTAATAACATTTATAACATTAGTTTTACCATACAGTGTTACACTGACTCATGATTATTGTGTTTTTTGTTTCGCAGGGGAAGTTGGGGACTGGATCAACTACTTCACACCAGCCCAGTCCCAGATATTTGACGAGGACTACGCCAGACAAATGGCCGACGTGGACATTCCCTTTCGCAGTAAAATATAAAAGATGTGATTAATGCAATCGGGACCTGTGCTGAGATCAACACAACTAAACAAAGATGCACAAATATAGTTAAGAATGTTTATTCTAAATTAAAATGGGGATAAATATTGGATTATTACAATCAGCTCATATGTTCTAAAATGCCTTTCTCAATATTTAAAAAAAACTGTTGATGATGCATCACCTGAACAGTTAATAATTGTTTGGTGCCTGAAATTTCTGTCAAAAAAATCTGTAAAAATGTTTTTTAATGTATTTATAGATATTTTGGGGCAATTTTCCCATTTTAAAATGGATAGGACTGTAGACAGTGTTGGGCATATAACTTTATAAAAAAGTAAAGTGATTATAGTTAATAGTTACTTCTACACTACTTTAATGTCGTAATCTCATGTGACATTACAGACAGACTTTTTCCTCCTGGGCTTGAATTACACGTTACATACACAATCTTTCACCTTAACAAAGGAAAAGTAGTGTTTATAATTCCAGTTTGTGAAAGCTGCCTATAAACCCGTTGGCCATCGCTCTGAATAAAAGATCAGCTGTAAAGGTTATAGAGCATTTTAGGTACATCCTAAAATTTTACCTGAAAGTCAAATATCCTTAACTTTTTGTGAGTAGTGTATATATGTATTTAAATTTAGGAACCAATCATTATAATAATAAGATTTCTCGTAATATGGGCTCATTGCAATTATGTTAAGTCAAATTTTAAAATTAGTTATTTTGTTTTTGTGACTCACACAGACGCACAAACACACCCACACAACAGTAATAAAATACAGCACTCGCTGTAGCCGTCTCTCCACTTTTCATAAAAATTTCATAAAAAACACATTAGACACTCTATTATATCAAAACTGTGGAATTTGAATACTGGTCGTCTTTGAGGGGAGAGCAAAGAAAACATAAATGAACATCTATTAAATATTAAAAAAGGAAGATGAATTAGTATCCACATGACCGTGCGTGCGCAGCATGCAGCATGCAGCCTGATCCTAAATATCATTGGAACCGGAATTCATGCCTAGTATTAGTTTTTTGCAACAGAGCATTTAGAAACACATAATGGACAAGAAGAAAGAAATTAAATGCCATAAAGACGCCATCAAGGCGGCCAGTGCAATCTATCGTTTTCCTCTGGTTGATGTGCAAGGTATACCTCTTATGAACTCGATTGCTAAAAACTGGAGCGCTGTTCAGGCTTTTCGTCCAGATCCGTCTGATGTGCTCATCTCTACCTACCCTAAAGCAGGTAAAAACACGTTATATAGACGATGCACTGTTTTTAAGGAAAACAGGAATTATTGTGCATTTTATTCAGAACATAACACTCATGATCTAAAAAGAGAAATGATAATAGCTAAAAATATTTACTTTCATTACAACACCTGTTTTAGTCCTCTTTAGTTCTTTATACCGATATAGGATTTTTGTTGTCAGTAAAAAATCAGTTCTGCTTACAGTTATGATAGAGTAAAAGCAAACGAGTCTTTTAAAAGCAGTCTACAGCCGTTTACATATTAAATTACATGCAGTAAAGTGATCAACTAACGCCAGGAAATGTTTTAGTCAGAAAGGATCATCCACAAAAACGGAAAGTAGCGCAATGTGATCAAACAGCAGGGTCCACAGATTTCAACTGTAAACATTATACAGCCACAGCTATACATTCTAGCAGGTATTTAAAGTTTGTGCAAAGTTTAAACAAAATAACTCTTATTGCTGTATGCTTTCAGTAACTAGCCACACATTTTTCTTTGCACAATAACTGGGAGACTTCTGCCAGCAATAAAAAGAATTTTTCTTTCTTCCTCTATCTGGTTCAATTTTCATTGACCAGATATCAGGACCATGAACCAGATGCTTAAAACTAGTTTTCACAAGGCTTTTTTTCTTAGACCTTTAATTTAATAGCTCTAATTTGTTATGCAAACAGAGAAAACATGGTTCATGATCAAACTAAGGTTATGATCGACATGAGGTTTATGGGAAATCTCACAACAGTTGGAGCAACAACAACAATGCCCAAGGTTGAACCCCGAGGCCTCATGGGGTATGTACTTCTTTCGTGTCGAGGCTTACACAATATTCAGTTCCACTAATGGATAAACTGATTGAGCAGTTATATCCACCAAATTGGTGAGAGCAATTGTGGCCTCTCAAAACCCAAAGTGGGGGTGAGAAAGTTTAAAACAATTTTTAAGACATCACATCAATTTTCTGATCACTTCCTCCTCTATTGTCTTCAATACAAAAAAAATCTGATTACTTATTAATATGAGTTTTTTAAGTCTGAGGTCATCTACAGGATAGGAGTGCAGATGAAGTGACTGTTTCCTCTGCCAGATAAGGGCCAGTTTGCATCCGTGAATTTAGTTTGTTCCTTTTTTCATATACCAGATAGACACTCCTGGAACACAGGCTTGGAAACTTGAGTTTGGGAACCTATGAATAAATAATAAATAAATAGGTTTGGAAGCATATAATATTGTCAAAATATTAAAGCTTTTTTACTTTTGAGTTGTTAACAATGTTATGAAATATGCTATCTGAAAAAAAACTGAGCTGCAAAGCTCTGCAAAGTCTGCCTGTCCCCTAAATGTGTTTATCTATAAAAAAAAAAGGCACCACATGGACACAGGAAATAGTGGATTTGCTGCTTCATAATGGAGATGCTGAGATTTGCAGAAGAGCTCCAATTGTGTTACGCATCCCTTTTCTGGAGCTCAATTCTCCTCCTCCTATTCCAGCGGGTAATTTTTTTTACCATGCTTTTTTTTTATCCATGGTCATCCATGGCTTAATAACACTGTACAACCCCTATCATTTGAAAACCCATTAAAATATATTTAAAAAATCAAGTTAAATATTTTATATTGTACCTACAGTACAAACAAAGCTCTTAGTTGTTTTGGTCATTTATTGTTTTTCTTAAAAGACACTAGGTAAATTTCCACTGCCTATTACTGCTGGCCATGGCCACCTCGATGTTTTTTTTTGCAATTCTAAGCATAAGTGGGATCCTGTCAATAAATAGATTATTCTCTAAGAATACTGTAACAATGTTTTTGACGATCAACCCTTTGATTGGTTCCATGGTCAAGTCTATGACCTCTCTGTTGGGGCCCATGCCCACCTCTCTGCAGCTGCTGCCCATGCCCACTTCTTTAACCTCTTAGTTTGGCACCCATGCCCACATCTCTCTACTCTCTTTCTGACAAATTCCTTGTACTTAGACCCGCTTCCTAGTACTTAGGAAGCACCTTTACTCCTAGTTCTTTAGTAAGAGCTCAATAAAAGGGAATACTGGAAATTAAACATTTATATAAATAAAACACTTATTTTGGGTAGTGAAAATTATACTTTGTGATTGTGTGTATTGTACAGGGACAAGCAGGCCCGGTTCTTGCCAAATAAATGAATGGTGGGCAGACAGATATCCCAGGTGGGCAATTTTTAAGGGTGGGGTTGAGGAGATAGATACTGTGTAAAATTCAACTAATTAAATGATGGCATAGCAAAAATATATTTGTACTAACATTTTTTGCTTGGATTTGGTTAAGAAGACATTATATTATGTTAATATAAGCATGAATATGTTTTTAAAATGTTAAACAAAGAGTTATTTTTTAACATTCAGAATGGGTAATGACTGGAATAATAAGCACCAATTCTTGAGCTTAAACTTGCACTTAAAATTCATGCAACATTTTAATCTTTTGAAAGTTGGAGTAAAGTTTGGGTCAAGTAAAAAATTAAATATTTAATTAATATTTTGAAATTCCCTGCCCATGCCTATAGCCGTCCCTGAGGACAGGTGAAAATATATGAAAAATGTTGCACATTCGATAATCTGCTGTGATATTAGTACTGAGGTTTTTTTTAAAAATTAAAGTTGCATGTAAAATTAGTACCAAAGTGAATAAAAAAAATTTAGTTTGTCAATGAATTTAAAGAAGTGATATTTCCTTTCACTAAAAGTACAGATTACAACCTGTTAATTTGGAAGAACTTGAGTAGCCTGGCCTTAACCTCATCAAATAGTCCACTAAAGCTCTAAAGTAACTAGAGCTCTTTAGGATTAATGGGCAAACCCCCATTAAATCAGGGGTGGGCAACCAATGTTCCATTAGTTGATTGAGTATCACTGCCCTATCCACTGCTGATTACCTGGATTAGGTGTTTACTTATTTCTAATTAACCAAACAAACCTGGTCCAGGTAATTAGCTCATACAACATGGGTGGCCCCCAACTGCATAGGCTGTTTAAAAAGCATGTGCGCATTATATACACGTCTACACACTTGGTCACTATTGTGTACCGGTAGACTCATACATTTTGACCTTTCTCACTAACATTATACATGAATGCAGCATTCAAGAACTGCCCGAATCTCACTTTTTGTATTCTTGTTCTGGAGGACTGGACCTATTAAAATCAGTGCAACCACCCAGATTCATGAAAACACATCTACCCATACAGCTGGTGCCTGAAGGATTCTGGAAGAATAAATGCAAGGTGAGTACAGCATTATTGGGAATCAAACTCATATTCAGCACTTTTCTGTTGCATCACTTCAGATATTGAAAGTTAGCAAATAAACTACTAAGTATTATTAAATTAGAAAGGTTTGGAACATAGCGTTCTGTTACAATTATGCCCAACAAAATCTCCAACTAGTTTATTCCAAAAAGTAATTGTAAAAGTTGTAAATTATCAGCCAAAATTCTTATCTTTCTGAATACACCTACTTTTTTCCTTAGATTATTTATGTAGCTCGAAATGCCAAGGACAACCTGGTCAGCTACTTTCACTTTGACCAAATGGATCTGACTCAGCCAGAACCAGGTCCCTGGGACGAATATGTCCAAAAGTTCATGAAGGGAAAATCTTGGTACGACCATGTGAAAGGTTACTGGAAAGAAAAAGAGAAGAGGAATATTCTTTACCTATTTTATGAGGACATGAAAGAGGTGAGATTAATTTTGAGGTTCACAACATGGTTCGCTGGCTTTAAACCTGAAACAAGCTAATCATTAGTGCATAATGTATATGAATCAGTTTGTAAAAAAAGTTTACAAAGAATTTACAGAAGAAGTTTAAGAATTCTTAATAAAATTTAATCTTCGTACCCATTATTTACTCCGCAATCAGAATCCTATAATAGTAAAAATAATGCAGTACCTAGACCTGTCACGGTCTGATGACATCATTGACAAGATTGTGGAGTTGACATCCTTCAATGTTATGAAGGACAACCCAATGGCCAACTACTCATTTGTCCCGAAGGCAGTGTTTGATCAGTCCATCTCTAAATTCCTGAGGAAAGGTTATTAATATTAATACATTAATAACATCTATAACATTAGTTTTACCATACAGTGTTACACTGACTTATATTTAATGTGTTTTTGTTCAACAGGGGAGGTTGGAGACTGGATCAACTACTTCACACCAGCCCAGTCCCAGATATTCGACGAGGACTACGCCAGACAAATGGCCGACGTGGACATTCCCTTTCACACCAAAATATGAAAGATGTCATCAATGCAATCAGGACCTGTGCTGAGATCAACACAACTAAACACTTTTTGATAAATGTTGATTTAAAGTTCTAAACAAACCTTATTCTTTATCAACCACAGATTAAATATCTGATCTAAACTAAATAGTTGATTATTACAATTATGCCAATTAACAAATTGGGAATAAACAATTGGTGTCCTAAATTCCTGTCAAAAATAAATAAAAAATGCCAATGATTGTTTTTTCGGACAGCACTAGTGTTAAGCAGTATTTAGTTATAAATATTAGTTACTTCTCACAGACTATTATAAAATTAACAAAATTACCTGCAAAAGTAATGATTGCATTACTTTAAAAAAATATAAAATATAATTACTAGATATAATAAATCAAATAACTTTGATGCCCTCAATAATAAATAGGTTAAATAAATTAAATAGACACTAAATAGAATAAATTTACCATTTTTATCTACTCCACTCAGTTGCTCGTGCAGTCTCTTGTAATTTTCAAATTAGACTACTGCAACTTGATCCTAGCAGGTCTACCTCTGTGGGCGGTTTGTCTTCTGCAAATGATTCGAAAAGCAGCTGCACAAGTTTTTAACCTACCTAAATTGTTACACACCACCCACTGCTGCTCTCCAAAGGGGATGTTAAAGAGAATGGCTATGTGATGCAGCTTCTCGTTCCCTCGAGGAACTAAGGTTACTTGGAGATGATCCCCTACGGGAACTCGGGCTGCGTCTGAGCCCTTGAGCACTTGAGACTGGCGTTAAGGGCTCTGTTTCAACACAACTAGTCAGCTCATACCAGAGTCTTCGTATATGTTACTGGCCGCCCTGAGTACTGCCTACCAGGGTAACCCCAGTGCCTTGTAGAACAAAAAGAGGTACCTAAAACAGGCCTCCTTTGACTAAGGGCTGATGGGACTTGCGTGTAGCCCTCATTAGTGTCGGTCCACCATGTGCACCGCAGCCTGTTGTGGAGTTTTCCTCTGTCTCTGCCTTATGCGCATGACCCTCACATGGGTCTATGAGCCGTGCTGCATAAATTATCATCCAACAAACTCAGCTCTCAGAACAGAAGGAGTTAATGAAGGTTTATGGTCACCAGACCTCCATAAGTACTAGCTGTAGAAAAAGTAAAACATTATCTGGGCACTTCCACCTTCTTCTCTCGCTTCAGCATTCATGGAGAGTGCCCAGATGATGTTTACTCAGGAATGTCCGGTGTTTCTAGGCACTTACACCTCCTTCTCCCGCTTCAGCATTTATGGAGAGGCTTTACAATGCTGTAGACTTTTTCTACACCTAGTACTTATGGAGGTGTAAGTGCCTACAACCACCGGACATCCCTGAGTAAACATCATCTGAGTTACCATACATGGTGTATATGGCCGTCTGGCATAGTCAAGGACCGTGTGAATGAACGTAAGGTCCGCACTCTAAGGTCACCAGCGGCGACAGTATCCCACCTCGAGTTTCTCCTGTAGAAAGCCCAAGGCTGCTTCCACAGGGCAGTCTACTGGGTTCAGTTACCTTGACCTGCACCAGGCACTGAATAACTTCCACTTCAAAGCGTATTGCTTCCTTGCCATGGAAAATCTGGAATTTACCTCAGGGTCAAGACCTGCTTGCCCTGTCTTTTTTGCGATTGATGATGGTCCTTAGATCGGTTTGTCCTAGTGGAGGGACCCTCATGGCGGCATGTAAGCCTTTCCCACAAGGGTCACTGTGGCCTGTAATGGGGGCCTTGGTGGGGAGTTTCGGGGCCTCCAGCAATGCTGCAGTGCTAGGGGTCAGATAGCTCACGAGCGTCCGCTCCACCCTAGGCATCTATAGATATCCCCTCTCCCTAGCAGCCACTACATTAGCACAAAGTAAATGGGTGCTGCTGGGGCAGGGCGCCACATACAGTCTCTTTCAAAATCTGGGAGATCTGATAACACTTATTAAACCCCTAATTAAAGGTGCAGCCCTGGGCTCCTATAGACAGTCCAGCCATAGCCGTAAATCCGTAGCTACGGCACATGTAATCACCTTTACAAGCTCCTCATACCCGGTGCTGGTGCTCTTCTGCTAGGCCTCTCCCTATACACGGGAAGGATGCAGATGCATTAGGCAAAAGCGCGATGCGTATGATGTTCTGTCTTGTGATTGGTGTGATTAAACATCTGATTTATAGCCGCTCTCATAGTGTGCTGATGCACCTCGAGTTCCTTACTCCCGGTATAAGCCTTTCCAGTTGAGGATGAGGATGTAACTGGAAAGGCTTATACAAGGCCTTACTTCCGGTGGAAAGGCTTACACCGGGAGTAAGGAACTCAAGCTGCGACGGCAAATAGCCAGAGAGAGATCTTAGAGAGAGATATATTCTGCATATTTTAATTAAGATTATATAAGTTAGGACCTGATCCTATTTTAGTCAGTTCAATTTTTTTAATTCCATTTATGTGGCAAGATATTTTAATACTGTCTATTTTTTGTCGTAATGCTAGATGTAGGTTTGCATGTTGTGTGTGATATATGTTTATTGTACACATGTGGAACTGGATTTTATATACCAGTGATCATGATGACACGAATGCCAGCAGCCCTGCAGGGCTGAAAAAGGGCACGGACTTCTTTACGAGCATGCCGAAATATATGACAAATATGACAGGTTTAAATGTGTCACTTCAGCAGTGGTCAGAGAAGAGACCAACACTCTCCTTACCATCAGGTTGACAATGAAAATACAAGATAAACTAGAAAGTAACATGAGAAAAAAAACATGTATATGAGGAGATAGTGAGACAAATGGCAACCGCGAGTTTTAACCAACAGCAAGTTTGGAAAAACAATAAAGGAATTAAAAAAAGATAAATGGGCAAAAGCAAGAGATTTTGCAAGAGATGATAAGCATTTCTGAACACATCTTGATGTAGCAGGTTCACCTGCTGTTGAAAATATGTTATAATGTTATAAAGTAGCATTTCAATCAGCACATCCTGTTTGGCATCATCCAATTTGTGGACAATTTAAATCAGTTAGGTAGATAAAAAAAGCTAAATACTGACTTACGATAAGGATTTGATAGGTTCTTTTGTTAATTGAATGCAGTCTTTTGAAAAATAAAATTGCTGCTAGACCAGCTCTTTTTTGGTTCAGGTTTGAATTTACTAATGAAAATTATTATCATCATCATCAGACTTTTTCTTAGACGTTATTTTATTATATTTTATTTTATTTTATATATAAAAACAAGTTCAACACAGTTTACATGGTATTTATTCAAATGGTCTACACCTAGCAGGATAAGAGAATTCAAAATTAGAAAGGGTGTGTAATGATGGAGACAGAGAGGGATCCATGATGCAGATAATGGCGTTTAATTAGAAAAGATGAAACAATTCAAAGAGTAGTCAGAAGCAAGCAAAATGTCGGTACACAGAATATCCAAACCAGTAAGCAGACAAATCCAAAACGTAAGACAACAGGCAAATATCAAAACCGTGAGCATAAACATGAGAGAACAGAAACGCTTGGTATGTCACATGAGCAAACAATACTTCGCAAAGTTGTTAGCAACTAGGCTAGCTTAAATACACAAAGGTCCGGAAGTGCTAGGTGAAGGCTAGCTCTGGCGGTCCTCACAGGGTGATATATATATAAAATTAGGAAATAAGTGAGGTTAAATAATTTCTCTTGAATAGGAGTAGAACTTTGTAAATTGATTATCTGCTATAATTATAGCAATATATTTATAATAATTATATATAAGGTAATAATTTTAAATGGATTAAGACTGTGAATTTTTATAGAGTGTGTCCACCACTATGAGATCACAGCTACTGCTCTAAGGGAGTCTTCCTGATTACCTAAATGTATATTAAAGTCACCAACATTTAGTGTCCTGGTTTGGGGATGCTTTGCTGCAGCAGGTACTGGCCAGCTCACCATCATGGAATCCACCATGAATTCTGCCGTGTATTAGAGGGTGCTTGCGGAACATTTGAAACATTTCTCAGACAGATGTCAGAGACCGGTATATGGCTACAGAAATTGTCATTAGAGTTATTACAGCCAAAGAGAGTAACACTAGGTGTCCTATCTTTTTCCTCAGTCACACATTTTTGTTAAATTCTTTTGTTTAATGAGTAAAACAATGTTAACTGTTGTTTTTCTGCAAATAAGTCACAATATTAAAACAAGATTAGCCATTGATAAGTTAACATTTCTTAATAAATAACTAAATATTTAATGGGGTGTCCTAATTTTTTCACATGACTATATATATATATATGTGTGTATTTTAATTCAGGAGCTAGTTATTATAATAATTTTAATAGCAGTTTGCGCATCTTGTTAGAGTCGTTCCATTCATTGAATTATATTACTTAAAATTTTAAATCCAGGGCAGTTTCAATCTCTCCACAGTGAACGAGGAACCACTTAGAAGTAATGCACAGTCCAGATACTAATTTGCAGATTTTATCACAAATCTAGCTACTTTGTTAGACAAAGCACTAATTGTTGGTGACTTTAATATACATTTTGATAATCAGGAAGACTTCCTAAAAGCAGCAGTTGTGTCCATTCTAAATTCTGTAGAAATTATAAAAGTTATTATTATTAAAAGTGTTATAGGACCCACTCATTGTGGTGGACACACTCTTGATTTGATATTAACATTCGGATTAGATATAAAAATAGTCATAATTCCACAGTCTAAAGCTATTTAAGATTATTACCTTATTTCTTTTAAAATCTGCCTCAGTCATAGTGTAAGTACTTCGCCACGTCACCATGTTACACGCACATTCTCGTCAACTACTGCAGCAAGCTTTATTAATAATCTTCTGGATTTATTAGTTATTTAATTAATTAGTTAATCAGTTCACTGTCTGACCCCGCAGAGCTTGACTGGGCTATATCAAATCTTCCCTATATCTCAAAAACTCTAGAAAATGTTGTGGCACAGCAGTTACGCTCACACTTAATTACGAAATGTATCAGTCAGAATTTAGGCCTCACCATAGCACAGACACAGCACTGGTTAAAGTTGTAAATGACCTGTTATTGGCCTCTGATCAGGGCTGTGTTTTCTTGCTAGTGTTGCTTGATCATAATATCCTCCTTGATAGACTGGAAAATGTTGTTGGAATAAAGGGATCAGCTATCTCCTGGCTTAGGTCCTATTTGACTAATCGATATCAGTTTGTTGATCTAAATGGTGAGTTCTCTGCATACTCTGAGCTAAAGTTTGGTGTTCCACAAGGATCCCAGGCCCTCTGCTTTTTTCTTTATATATGCTGCCCTTAGGTGAAATAAAAGTATTAGCTTCCATTTCTATGCGGATGATACACAGTGTTTCAGCAAAGCCAGATGAGAAAGGTCATCTAAACAATGTTGGGGAGTGTGTAAAGGACATTAGGATATTACAGTGGATGCTTGATAACTTCCTACTACTCAATTCTGATAAGACAGAAGTTCTGTTACATTTTATCTTATTGGATGCAGAAAGGTGGTTCATGCGTTTATAACCTCCAGACTAGACTATCATAATGCATTACTAGGTGGTTGTCCTACATCTTTGGTAAACAAGCTACAGCTAGTCCAAAAAACAACTGCCTCTCCACCTGTTTCCATTTTTTACCAATCTTGAGGAATCCAGAGATTGTGCCAGCACTGGTAGACCTTCAGAGAGATGCCAACCCTTCGAGGATCCTGAGGCACCAGTGAACAGGTTCCTGCCCCTTTCCTCGATTTCAAGTAGTTTCGAGGATGGCCAGGGACTTTCTCTGCTCTGCTCTGCTGACCCATGGCTACAATTTACATTAAATTTGATCATTACAATATGTTGTAACTAACAATAGCATGCAGTGTCATCCAGATGAGGATGGGTTCCCTATTCAGTCCTGTTCCTCTTAAGATTTCTTCCTACTTTATCTTTTTCTTTGCCACATTCTGTGTAAAGCTGCTTTGAGACAATGTCTGTTGTTAAAAGCGCTATACAAAGCTAGAGCTAGAGGTAAACTTTATCACTAGATGGTCTTACTGTCTCTGTGTGTACTGCAGTCAGAGACCTTTTTTCTTAGGTGAAGGAGCAGAACTGGAGGAATCATGGATTTAGAGTGTTTGTTAAACTGGGTTATCTGACGAAGGTTGTTCCTCCACTCCTACAAGTTCACTCAGTTTGTTGACGGTGCTGTGGCAGGCCGGCTTTTATCCCAGAGATCCTTGATGTTTGTGTTACCCTATGGCTCTCCATTTTAGTTATGATGCCATAGCTAGCCTTGCCGGAGTTCCCAATCTACACAATATGTCCTTTACACTTACACAACTCTCAGACAACAGTAAGCTTAATAATCCATATTTTTCTCTTACCCTTTTTTCTCTCTCTCTCTCTTAGGGGCGGGTTAACCTGCCAGTGAGGTGTCAGCGACCAGGTTCCTGACTTTTTTTCTTGATTTCGAGAAGCTTCGAGGATTGACTTCCACTGACCCAAGGTTACAGTTAACACTACATTTGATCGTTACAATATGCTGTATCTAACAATAATGTGTGATGTCACCCAAATGAGGATGGGTTCCCTATTGAGTCTGGATTTCTTTCTACTTGATCTTAGGAAGTTGTTTTTTGCCACAGTCACCTCTGGTTTGGCAGCTTTACACTTTTCACTGTTACTTGCATTTAATGTAAAGTTGCTTTGAGACAATATCTGTTTTGAGAAGCACTATACAAAATAAATTTAAATTGATTAAATTAATTAAAATGTAAGATTTCCACAAAATATTAGACAACTATAATTACTTGTTCTTTAATGATTATGTTTAAAACAATTACAATCTTCTAAAATGACACTGTACACATTAGTTTTACCCATATGGGTGGTGTTTATTAAAAAAGTGAAGTGGGGGGGGCAATGGCTGACTGAATGCATGTCATAATCCTGGGACCACTGGTTTGGAGATATGAGTAACCCTAAAGGTATGATGGGTTCTGGCTCCGTGGATGGGGTGTCAGAAAGGGTGGAGTTATAAAAGCGCATTCGCTTTGAGATTTGAAGAAATAGTAAAGTTAAATCATGTGAAAAAAAGGGGCCACTTAGGGTTTTAGCCTCTTTAGCTTTGTCAAGGTTTCGATGGTCTCCCTCGAACCAGTGTCTTCACTCTTCTAGGGCGAGTTTGATGGCCAGGAGCTTACAATTTCCAATATCGTAATTCTGCTCCGCCTGGGTCAGTTTCTTAGAGAAGTATGACCCGGGCGAAGTACAAAATCCAGAGATAGAGTGATCCAGATCTCAAAAGAAGAGACAATACGTAGTTCCAAATTATAAACAAACAGTCTTTACATAACCCACTGTTAGATAACTATGAATAAGGAAAGCGTTTTATAGGAAGGTGCTGCTTCTCTGAGCCTCTTTTCGACAGGTTAAATTAAAACCACCGCTAATGTGTCAATTTGGATAAAAGGTATTCAATTCCTGACTAGTACCCTTACCTAGGGTTATTTAAGCAATCCAGAGACTTGTTATTGTCAGTTTTATAACATTTACAAAGGAACCCATTCTACACTTAAATTAGTTCTGTATACAGGTGTGGAAGGGTTATAGCAAACAGTGAGAAATTTTCTAAAAGCAGTCTTTACGATTACACACAGTTTTCAAACAGCTTTTTTCTTTTTCTTCTATTCCAGAGCTTGAGCTAGAGACTAAGAATAAATTGTCTCAGCAACATAAAGTGCATGTGTGCAACCTGGTGCAAACAGTGCAAGACAGACAGTGCAAATAAAAAATACAAACATTACAACAGACAGTGCAAATAACAGACAATACAAAACAAAACATAACGCTGTACAGTACATTTAGATAGCGCCATACCAGATTAAGTGGTGCAGATGTGTTGTCTGCACCACTTGACATATGTACAGTTTTTTTTAAGTTGTTTTTGGTTGCGAATAGCTCAGGGAATCCTGAAACTGATCCGGTTCTAGTTCCAGAGCCCGTGCAGCAGGGCAACTAGGTGACTGTAAGGCGGCATAGTCGCGGGTCAAAACACCGCTCTTCAGTTTCCGACCAAGACATCAAACAGGTTCTTCCTACTTAGTGACACACCCCACTGAAAAACCTGATGAAAGAGCTACAGTTATTGGTGATTCTATTGTACGGAACATGATAATAGAGACTTCAGCTACCATAGTCCAATGTTTACCCGGGAGCCAAAGCGCCTGACATCTTGGCAAATTTAAAAGTGCTGGCTAATGCTAAACACGTAAACTCAAACTTCGGCAGTTGGAGATCACTACAAATAAATTTTGTATACATTTTTCAGACATTCAGGTAATCTTCTCTGGTCCACTCCCTGCTTACCTCGGTGACAAAATACATAGCAGATTGTTATCACTTAAAAATAGTACTTCTAAATAGTGCCCCACCCCCCGCAAAATAACATAGTTTTCATAGACAATTGGACAAGTTTTTTGGGGCAGATCAGACATGAAAAAAAGGGATTCATCCCTCCTGGGGTGGTGCCGCTCTTCTTTCTACCTCACAGGCCGCACAAGAATTCATTTAATTCAAAGCACATAGAAACTCTTTCACCAAGATATCACACTATAGAGACTGTGTCTGTTCCCCGAACTAGAAAATACAATAAACGTCTAAAACCATCTTAATAAAAAACTGATTTGAAGTATTAGTGCTTTATATAACTAATAAATAATTCATCACTGTCATTAGGTTATGTCCCCAAAACATTTAACTGGCTGTTTATTAAGCCGCTCATTAAATAAAACACAACTTGATCCCAAAAATCTAGTTAATTACAGACCAATCTCTAACCTTCCATTTCTGTTTAAGATACTAGAAAAGGTTGTATCATCACAATTAAATTTCTTTATAAGTGGAAATGCCCTTAGCATGGTTTAAATCATACGATCTGATCTGACCGCCAACAATTTGTAGCAGTGAATGAAGAGTACCCCAAGGATCAGTTCTAGGACCATTACTTTTTACACTTTGCATGCTACCCCTGGCAGATATTATTAGAAAACATGCTTTCACTCACTGCTATGCTGATGACACTCAAGCTATATTTCTTTGCAGCCTGGCAAAACTTTGAAAAACTAACTGAATGCATAGTTGATATAAAAAACTGTCTGACAAATAATTTCTTATTGCTGAATCCTGAAAAACAAAGGTGTTAATTATCGAACATAAGGCCTCTGCCTGTAATAATCTAGATCACAGTCTAACACTTTGTGGCTGCTCTGTCAACCCTTCATCGTTAGTTAGGAACTAAGGTGTGCTTTTTAACAGCAATCTTTCCTTTAAGAGCCACATTTCTAGCTTTTGTAAAAATGCATTTTATCATCTTAAAAATATATCTAAACTAAACCTACGACCTATGCTCTCGAGGTCAAATGCAGAAATCTTTGTTCATGCATTTATGACCTCAAGATTAGATTATTATATAACGCTTTACTGGGGGTTTTGTTCTGCACGCCTAATAAACAAGCTCCAGCTGGTCCAAAATGCAGCAGCTGGAGTTCTTACTAGAACTAAAAAGTATGATTATATTAGCCCGGTTCTGTCAACACTACACTGGCTTCCTATTAAATATCAAATAGATTTTAAAATCCTGTTAATTACTTATAAAGCCCTGAATAGTTTAGCACCTCAGTACCTGAGTGAGCTCTTATCCTATTAGAGTCCTCCACGTCTGCTGCGCTCTCAGGACTCTGGCAATCTGATAATACCTAGAATCGACTGCAGGTGGGAGATTCTTTTCTTTTCTAGCATGCAAACTTTGGAATAATTTACCCTGCACTGTTCAGGGGGCAGACACACTCTGTCAGTTTAAAACTGAATTAAAGACACATCGCTTTGACCAGGCCAACACATAATAATATAAACAAGACCACGGAAACTTTGCTGCGACAAGGGTAAAACCTACTGGTTTATCTGGCCAGAGGAGAACTGACCCCCAACTGAGCCTGGTTTCTCCCAAGGTTTTTTTCTCTAATCTGTCACTGATGGAGTTTTTTAGTTCCTTGCCTCTGTTGCCTCTGGATTGTTTAGTTGGGGACTAAATAAATATCAATCAATCAATGAGTGTTTTAGTGAGTGTTTAAAATCGAATATGTAAAGCTGCTTTAAAACAATCTTGATTGTTAAAAGCACTATTTAAATAAAAAGGTGACTTGACTTGACTTAGCTTGACAACTTCTCACTGACTCACCACAGTGGTACAAAGACATTAACTCACAAACGGACAATGCAACAAAAAGCTTTATATATATATATATATATATATATAATATATTTATATATATATATTATATATATATCTATATATATATATATACTAGACTAAACAATGGGATCCAGACTTTTCTTTCTAACTAAAACTACTTGAACGCACTGTCTATAATCAACTGTCTCTCTTTCTCACCCAGAACAACCTAAAGTCACTAAAAAGCTGCATGCCGCCAGATCATCCAAACGGTGTCATCTGTCTTCATCCTTCTTGACCTTTCAACTGCATTCGACATGGTCAACCCACAAGATCTTGCTGTCCAATCTCAGTAGTCTTGGTATTTTTAAGGAACAGCATGGCAGTGGTTTGCTTCCTACTTGGAAGGCCGTTCATTTCAGGTAACTTTCAGGTAACAACATCTGCCTCAAGCAGACTGGTGCCCACAAGGCTCAGTACTTGGTCCTCCCTCTATACTCACTCACTTGGCAAAGCTATTTCCTCACATGGGTTCACATACCATTGTTATTCTGATGACACTAAACTTGTCATCAGACACCACAGCTTCTGCAAGGATCTTAAATTGCCTGGCAGACATATCATCATGGATGGCAGCTCACTAGCTGAAAACTCAACCTTTGCAAAACTGAACTACTTTTTATCCCAGCTGACTCATCCCCATGCCAGGATCTTGCAATTACCCTGGACAATTCACAGTTCTCCTTTTCGACCAATGCTCGCAACCTTGGGGTAACTGTTGCCTGTACATGTTGCCAACATGATCCTACAGGTTTATCCTGCATAACATCCTTAACTACTCAGGCCACTCAGTTGCTTGTGCAGTCTCTTGTAATGTCTAAACTAGACTACTGCAACTCTCGCTCCTGCTGCAGGCCTTCCTCTGAGTGCAATTCATCCTCTCTGCAGATTCAGAATGCAGTTGCATGTATTGGTTTTAACATACCAAAATTTTCACACACCACTCCACTGCTGCGCTCTCTCCATTGGCTCCCAGTAGCTGCACGCATCAAATTCAAAACACTGATGCTTGCCTACAAAGCCAGAAATGGAGCTGCACCCTACTACCTACAATCACTTATCATTCCTTGCATAGCACCACGCTCTCTCTCGGATACACAAGTACTGCTCGGCATGTTGCACCGCATCCCATAGGACACAAGGTAGGTCTGCCTCAAGACTTTTCTCTGTTCTGGCACCAAGATAGTAGAATGAACTTCCTATCAATGTCAGAACAGCAGAGTCACTGGCCGTCTTCAAGAGGCGTTTGAAAACTCATCTCTTTCTTAAATACCTTGCTCTTAACATTTAAAAAATAACTAAATAATTTTAGTTAATTTTAATAATTTTAGGGGATCACGAGACAGAAACATAAGAGGAACAAAAATAAGATGACAGAACAAGACTCAAAGTAAACAAATGCATGAACTCAAAACATAAACATGATATAAACATGCAACACAATTAACATGAAACATGAACCTCATCATAACCAGCCTGTTGACTGACCTCATAATATAGGGAGAACCAAATCCAGTCTAGTGCACAGAGCTGTATTGTATTGTTTTGTGTTGCATCAACCAAAGAAGAAGCAAGTTGAACCAACAGATAAAGTATGACAATTCCCACCTGTGTAAGGTCAGGACCAGTTTGAATAATTGAAGTTTTGTTTGTTCTCTTTTCCATAAACCAGATAGACACTCCTGGAACATAAGCTTGGAGCCTTTGAAATTGGAAACATGAGAATATAAAAGTGTCAAAATATTGAAGTGTTTTAAAATAAAACAAGACAAGACAAGACAAGATAAGATAGTTCTTTATTTATTTATCCTGAAGGAAATTCTTTTTCCAGAAGCTGCTTATTAGAAAATAAAAGTAGACAGAATAAAGAGGGAGCAAAATATAACAAAATAAAATATATAAAAATGAAAAATACTGATTAATTTTACAGAAAGGTGCTAAAATAGTTGTTTGTTGTAACAATACTCCACTGACACGAGACGTATGAGAACCCAAATGCAGTTTATTTACAGAAGTTGACGTCTCGTTATGATGTATGGTAACCCTTGTTCCCTGATGGAGGAGGAAACGGAGAGGTTGTGTTGAGTGACGACACTAGGGGTTATATTTGGGGTTGATATTTTGGGAGCTCGAAGTACCTCTGATCTATTTTAAAAAAGGCCAATGAAATTGGTCTAGCAGAATTTGCATGGCCGGTCATGGACTTCCGGTATAAATAGACCGTCTGCGATACTGCTTATTGTTCTGTCCTGAGAAGCCGAATGAGCATAAGCAGTGCAGTGGCATGAGGGACACACTGACGTCCTGATGCTGGGACCAGGCCGCTCCCCTGAGGGGCAGGGGGCCCTACGGAGATCACATCCTGCCGGTGATCTAGGACGACCCACTTCGCCATAAAGACGTTCCGGCTGCTCGCTGAAGGACTAATGATTATAGTTGTTTACACACACACAATGTAACCACATGATCCTGCTGATCCGCTGCTAACTGTTTTCACCCAAATGAGGATGGGTTCCCTGTTGAGTCTGGTTCCTCTCAAGGTTTCTTCCTATCTCATCTCAGGGAGTTTTTCCTTGGCCACCGTCGCCCCCGGCTTGCTCATCAGGGACAAACTGATTTCTGTTTAATTGTGTTTCATAATTTCTTCAATTGTAAAGCTGCTTTGTGACAATCACCATTGTAAAAAGCGCTATACAAATAAAACTGAATTGAACTGAATTGAATTGAAATTTGCTAAAATCTAGCTCAACCTTCAGTTCTACATATATCTGCTAGAGAGGCCCTGTTCGCCAAGGGCTGATGCAGGGGCTATCCCCCTAGTAGAGTGAGCTCTCAGCCCCAGGGGACAGGGTAAACCCCTGGCCCGATAGGCCTTGAGGTTCGCTTCCACTATCCAGTGGAAGATCCTCTGCTTGAAAACCGCGTCCCTTTTCTGCCATCCTTTGTAGCAGACAAGAGAGCTGATCAGAGCATCTGAAGCTCTGGGTACGGTTCAGGTATGCCCGGAGGGCCCGTATGAGACACAATAATTGCAGGTTAGGATTTCCTGCTGAGGGTAAATAGCTTGTAAGGTCACCACCTGTTTCCTGAAGGAAGTGGTGGATGTGATTGATGTTGATGACTGAGGGTGGAGGCAGGACAGGAGTTAAGTGAGAGTGATGTGCCTGTAGGAGAGGGAGGGTTGGATGGGTTTTATTTGAATACATTTAGTTGTTGACAGTGTTATAAAATATGCTAGCTGAAAATAACTGAGCTGCAAAGTTTTATCAAAGTCAAAGTCTGCTTGTCCTCTAAAGAATAATTTCCAGCTACACTGGGTTCTACATATGCCTAAACTCAAAAATGTGTTCATCTATAAAACAGGCACCACATGGACCCACAAAATAGTGGATCTGCTGCTGCATAATGGAGATGCTGAGATTTGCAAGCGATTTGCTGCTCCAACTGCTGTACGCATCCCTTCTGGAGTTCAATTTTCCTCCTCCTATTCCACCAGGCCTTTTTTACCCAAATTGGTCACCAAATTAACATCCTTTACTTCCACTAACAATGGTTTATGTTTTTCATGCCACCATATCTGTAACAATATTAGACTGAAGACAGACATGCAACAAAACCCGTAAAAGGGTCCTGATTTGGGTCCAAGATGTCACTCCGAAGGGACCCAAGATCTCTCTCTGGAATATACCCCTCCCAGTCCACCAGATATTTGAGGCGACCACCATGATGTCCAGGGAAGCAGGATCTCCTTAACCGCATACACTGAGCCATCCTAGACCACCATAAGGGGGGAGGAAAATCCTTGGCAGCACCAGGCTCTGTGAAAGGAGATCTTAAGTTCAAAAGTATCTGGTTTGATCTGACAGATGACATCGAACCAATGAACCGGGGACTCAGCTTATGCTAGGGCAACCACAGATGAATGTCTGTGGTCGAAAGCCACACCTTTAGTCCTGGCTGCTGGAGTAGGTGGGGTACTTCTCCGAGCATCTGCATTTTTGTTTTTTGTTTATAGATGGCCTCCTGTAGTCTTTGATGGGCTTGTGATCCAGACTCTCTCTGCTTTGCCTGAACCAGTGATGGACAGAGGGGACTTTAGATGGCTTTCCAGACCATGGGAACAAAGGTAGATAGCGGTGCCAGACAGTCTGGAGGTTATGACAGAAGGTACATAGAAATCTTCAAATTTTCTTGGATCTTGCATTCAGTTTGATCATTGGACTGGGAATGGTATCCGGCGGTCAGACTGACACACCTAGGGAGGATAAAAAACTTCCAATCTGGGAAAAAAACTTAAAACTATGGTCGAAAAATTATATTTTCAGGCCAGCCAAAGTTTCAGGACACATAATGAAGTAGGTTTTTAGCAGTTTTTCAGGGCAGTGGGCAGGTTTTTTAATGAGCTGACAGGCCTTGGAGAATCTTTCCATAGCAACCAGAATACAGGTGTGACCATTGGAAGGTGGTAGGTCAGTGCCTGTGACAATATCTAATATATCTAATGGCGTGCCTGTAACAATATCTAATAACACCGTAACATTTCTATCACTTGAAAACCCATTGTACAGTATTTGAAAATGTATGAGGGTTTTTTCCTACAGTTCTTTTATTCGCTTTGGTACTATTTTTACAATTTGTTGTTGGTGCCTTACTGCTTTTTGGAGTTGTTGAATTCCAGACCCTCTTAGTCTCTTTGAACCAGTAGTTGATTGTCGAGACCTCTGAGGGCTTCCCAGACCAGGAAACAATGGCGTTCGGTAGCCGAGTATGTACTGGAAATGCGTGAGCTTTGTGATGGTTGGCAGAGGGAGATCGAAAAAAAATTTTCTAGACATGTAAAATAAATTGTGGGCCTTTATAAGAGGCAATTTCCTCAGGTATTCCAAAGTAACAGAACATGTGCAACATTATTGCAACATTATTGATACCTCAGCTGCCTCTATAACAGTGGGTAATCCCTTGAGGGACACTAGTCTGCAGAACTTGGAAAATCAGTCTACTACTTACTAAGATGCAGGTGTATTTGTCAAAGCAGAAATAACTGTAATAAAGTCTATTCTTAGGTGTGACCATGGGCCTTTGGGAATGGGGAGTGGCATGAGTTTCATGGTTTCGTGGTTCATAAGGTTAATGGAGGCTGAAACATGGTACATTTCCATACATTTCCAACATCCTCTTATGTATCTTTTACGTTGTTTACCATACTCGGTCAGCAGAAGCAGTCTCTCAGCTATGAGAGGGTTTGATTGGTCCTGGGATGACCTGTGATTAGGAAAGTGTGAGTGGAGCGAATCTGGGAGGTCCTCGAGTATGGAACATATGAAACATAAACATGATCCAGGGGATATCGTTCAGGGGCACATGCTGATTTCAGTTTTTGCTCAAAACTCCATGGAATAGGTCTGATAATAAGTTTGGCAGGGATAATATAGAAAACGTGACAAAGCATCTGCTATCAAATTCTTGGATTTTTATATCTAACCTGGTAAAGAATAAAGCCCATCGGGTTTGACGGAGGTTCAGTCTCTTTGCCTTACGTAGGTATTCAAGGTTAAGATGGTCGGTGTAGACCAGGAAATGATGGTTAGCTCCCTCTAGCCAGTGCCCCCACTCTTACAAAGCAAGTTTGGTCACAAGCAGTTCTCTGTTGCCAATGTTATAATTTTGATCAGCAGACGTGAATTTTCGGAAAAAGAAGAGACATGGGTGAAGGCAAGCGGTTGTAGGCCTACTTTTTTTCCCTCCTTAATGCTTTCTCTGGGCAACATAATTCGTAAGCATGGCATTAGTTTTCACTGTTATGCTGATGACACACAGTTATATGTCTCAGCTAGGCCAGATGCGAAAGGCCAGTTTAATAAAGTTGAGCAATGGGTGAAATAAGAGACTGGATGTTAAGTAACTTCCTTTTGCTTAATCCTGATAAGACAGAGATTCTGGTTCTAGGACCACATGTAGCTAAAAGTAAGTTTCCTGATCACACTTTAACCCTATACAGTCTTTGTGTTCCATCAAGTGCAACAGTAAAAGATCTGGGTGTGATTATAGATTCCAATCTTGCATTTAAAGCCCATGTATACAATATTACCAGGATAGCATTCTTTTATCTCAGAAGATAATCTCTATCGCTAAGATAAGAATTATATTGTCACTAAATGATGCAGAAAAATTAGTTTATGCTTTTATTACATTCAGGCTTAATTATTGTAATGCTTTACTGTCTGGATGTTCAACTAGGTGCATAAATAAACTTCAGTTAGTTCAGAATGCAAGATCTTACAAGAACTAGAAGATATGAACACATCACTCCTATCTTGTCACTGCATTGGCTCCCACTGAAATACTGCATTGACCTTAAAATACTACCCCTGGCCTATAAAGCACTAAATTGTCTTGCGTCACAGTACCTGAGTGAACTGCTAGTGTCTTACGTTCCTCCACGCCTATTTTGATCAAAGGATGCAGGCTGAGTGTCAGTACCACACATTATGAAAACTACAGCAGGGGTTCTTACAAAGCCTCAGGGTTATAAAATAGCCTTCCAATGAATGTTCAAGAATCTGACACAGTCTCAGTGTTTAAGTCTAGACTAAAAACTTATTTTATTTCACATAGATTCGCCTTATACAAAGTAGCAGATCTGGGGGACTCATGGATGTTGAGTATTATGGTGATCTGGTTTGTTTAGATGCTGTCTTCCCCATTCTTATTCATCACATTGTTGATCATAAGAGTGGCTGGTTGCTTTACATATCAGGGAGCCCTCATGTCTTTGTTTCTCTCTGGTTCTCGTTTTAGTTATGCTGTCCTAGTAGGTCTCGCCGGAGTCCATGCTTGCACTCTTCATTAAGTACACTTCACTTCATACACTGTAACTGCGATTTTACGTAACTGTTTTCCTTCTAACCCCCCCCTTCTCTCTCCCTCTCACTGT
The DNA here is from genome assembly GCA_005784505.1 of Bagarius yarrelli. Classification (NCBI taxonomy): domain Eukaryota; kingdom Metazoa; phylum Chordata; class Actinopteri; order Siluriformes; family Sisoridae; genus Bagarius; species Bagarius yarrelli. Next base: position 342,365 of record VCAZ01000036.1, read on the forward strand.
CAAGCTACATACTGCCAGTGATTCAGTCCCCATCTCCACTCCCAACCTTCAGACCCTTCCGTGTGACCCGCCTCCAGTTGATGATCATCACATCACCAGGGTGACCGAGGACGATTTCACTCTGCCATAAAGACGCTAAGTTGCTTACAGTCACACACACATACAGTGTGGCTGCATATTTCTTGCTACCTGTTTTCACCCAAATAAGTATGTGTTCTTTGTTGAGTCTGATTCCTCTCAAGGTTTCTTCCTATTCCGTCTCAGTAAGTTTTTTCTTGCCGCCATTGCCGTTGCCGTTGCTTGCTTATCAGGGACAAACTAATTTCTGATTAATTTGCAATTTTATAATTTCTTTGCTTGTGTACAGCTGCTTTGTGACAATGACCACTAGCTTCTTTACTGTGTTGGGACAAGGACAGTTTTTCATGGCTTTCACCTTTCTCTTATCCATTTGGATTCCTTGAGCATAAATAGTAACCAAGGAATCAAATGGAAGCATTTCTCTGCTATGAGAAATAGCTAGTGATCTCTAAGTCTCTGTAAAACTGAGGAAACATGAGGATGGTGATTTGTTTCATTTTGGGAGAATACTAGAATGTCATTGATGTATACCAAGACAAATCTGTGCAAGTAATCCCAGAACACTTTTTCATATATCCTTGAAATAAGGAGGGGGCACTGACAAGGCCGAAATGCATGACCAGAAATTTATAGTGTCCTGTGAGTGTTACAAATGCTGTTTTTTTACTTGTCCCCCTTACATATTCGGATGAGTGAAGAAGATAGCCCCTTTGAGCTGTTTGGGTGCTGCTGGGACAAGATGAAGAGGATATCAAAACTTAATGGTGATTTTGTTGAGTGCACAATAATCGATACATGGTGTAAGCCACCTATCCTTCTTCTCCACAATAAAGAAGCTAGATGCTGCTGGAGAAGTAGACAGTCAGATGTAAACTTGTTGTAGGGCTTCACAAATATACTCCTTCATCGCCTTTTGCTCAGGGATGGAGAGGGAGTTGTTTTCCCTTTCGGCACTGGTTCATTGGGTAGTAGGTCTTTTGCGCAGTCCCATGACTGGTGCGGTGGGAGCTTGGCGTCCCTTTGAGGGCAAATCACATAATGGAAACCAGAATATTTAGAGGGAATGTCCAGGGACCAGTTTTCTGGGGGCTTTTTAAAGACATAGAGTTGATCGAAAGCACTGGGACATGATTCAGGGGCTTGGGAATCTCTGTGAGGCAACTGGGGAAGTATTCATTTCAGGATTTTACCCTTGACCAGGAGACTGAGAGATGACGTGCAATGAGCCAAGGTCGTCCTAAGACAATCTTTGCAGTGCAATCCTCCAAAACCAGCAAACAGATGTTCTCTCTGTGTAACCTGCTTGCAATTCCAGAGGCTCAGCAAATGCTGTTACATCTCCCCATCCTAGGGGTTTAATGGTTATTGATTGGATCCGGTACGAGACGTCATTAAGTTTGCTCGAGGGGGACCACCAAGCTGCATTTGGGGGAGCTCACACATTTCAGCACCGCCTGGGCTGTCTCTGGGGAGAGCTGGGCCGTCATCATGACCGAGTCCAGGTGGATACTGAAAAAAGAGACAGTCTGCACGTGGAAAAGTTTTTCCCCCTTTTTCCCAGTTTTTCTCACCTGAAGTCCCATTTGGGCAAGTTGGTGGAGCACCTTGTCCCTGTGAGCAACCATAACCTCTCGTGGGTGAGCTACAATTAGCCAGTCGTCGAGATAGCTGAGGATGCGCACACCAGCCTCCCGATAGGGCTGCTAAGGCAGCCTCTGCGAGCTTTGCGAAGACACGCGGTGACAGGGACAGTCCAAAGGGGAGGGCCTTGTACTGATATGTGTGTCCCTCCGATCGCGTCCTTCTGGAGAAGGGACGTGACTTTTGCATGCAGGACAGCATTATTCTCATTCCCCCAGGGGAAGCAGCCAAACAGGTCCATGTTTCTTCTCCCTGGGTCACCCATGTCAGTTGCGCTTAGAGGCCTTGCAAGGGTTCTGCCACCTACCTATGAGTGGCCAGTGAGTCTGACCTTGCTAAGGGTCCCGAATGTCACAGTAGCTTTCACAGGAGGCTGTCTTCGGGAAAAGGTAGTATACCTGCAAGGTGGCCATGGCGTCTAGGGCTGATGCAGCTTGCCCAGAGGCAGTGTAAGCCAGATCTTCTTTGAGAACCAGCCTAACATGCCTTCCAAACTGAAAAGTGAGTAGTGTTTTTTTTTATATTGACTCTGCTCATTAGGAAAGCCCTAGATTGGGCTTCTGCTGTTTGGGACTCTAATCTTCTGATTCAAGCGTCTGTGGACTATTTCATGGCACAGCTACGTGAAGTTTTTGAATACCCCGAAGGCAGGTGAATCATTTTAACCAACTGCTCAGGCCACATCAAGGTGAGCTCTCTGAGGCAGAGTATGCTATTCAGTTCTGGCGCTGAAACCTTGTCGTGATGATACAGGCACATTCTCACAATATGTGGCAATGACAGTGCGGCTGGATAATATGCTACAGAACAGCCCCCTTGAGAAAAACAAAAGTGCATCTCACACACTGGATATTACGATGGCATCACCACACCGCGACTGTGTGTTGGTTTTACGAAACTCTCTCCCAGTGAACATTGTCACAGACTTCTTGACAAGCTATGTTTCTACTGTGGGGGTCCCCAGAAAAAACTCAGATTCCACCACTCCATATCTTAGTCGTTTATATCTTTTTCAAGTATCTGAAGATGGCACGGCGGATTGTGTTTATCGACAGTGGTTTGTGAAAATATTTCTGGGATAGTATTTCTATCACTACTGTGATAGTAATGTCAATCACAGAATCGTGCCAATGAGTGATGCAGTGTCATCTGAGGGCTAGAATACCACAGGCATCCAACAAAGGTCTTTGTCCCTTACACACAGAGATTTTTCCAGTTTCTCTGATTCTTTTGATGATGTTATACACTGTAGATTATGAGAACTGCAATTTGATGTTGAGGAATGTTGTTTTTAAAGTATTCCACAATCTTTTTACATCCTTATTTACAGATTGGAGGGGCCCATCTTTACTTCTGAGAGACTTTGTCTCTCTAAGACATCCCTTTTATAGCTAATCATGTTACAGACCTGACAAACTATTCAGTTCAATTCAATTCAATTTTATTTGCATAACGCTTTTTATAATGGTCATTGTCACAAAGCAGCTATATATATTCAAAGACATGATGAAATGCAAATTAAAAAACAATCAGTTTGTCCCTGATTGTCCCTGAAAATCAAGCCGAGGGCGACAATGGCAACGAAAAACTACCTGAGACAGACTAGGAAGAAACCTTGAAAGGAACCAAACTCAACAGAGAACCCATCCTCATTTGGGTAAAAACAGGTAGCAAGAATTATGCTGTTACACAGTGTGTGCAACTGAAGTCATAAGTCTTCAGAAAAATCTTCGTCTTCATGGCAGAGTGAAAGTGTCCTCAGTCACCATGATGATGTGATGATCATTAACCGGAGGCGGGTCACACAGAAGGGTCAGACAGGTCTGGAGTGGAGATGGGGTCTGGGTCGCTGGCAGCCCAGATCTACTCCTTTGTCTAAGGTGAATCTATTCACAATAAGCTTGATTAAATGAATATGTTTTGGCCTGGACTTAAACACGGAGACTGTGTCTGATTCTCTGGAAAGCTATTCCATAACTTTGGGGCTTTGTAAGTAAAAGCTCTGCCCCCTGCTGTAGTTTTCATAATGCACGGTACTGACAGGCAGCCTGCATCCTTTGATCGAAGTAGGTGTGGCGGAACGTAAGACACTAGCAGTTCACTAAGGTACTGCGGCGCAAAACCATTTAGTGCTATGTAGGTCAGGCACTACATCCCCTTGTTAATATATATCCCCACACCTACATAAATGTTAAGGTAAATGATGTTAACTTGCAATTTAACCACAAATAACAACATATTTAAATCTTCTTTAAGCACTTGAATCACGACCTTCAGCCATTTTCGCATTTGAGTTGTCTCTCCCGTGGGCATCTGGAAACTTTTTGCGTTCTGTTTTTTTACATACTAACGACACACTACTTATCTCGCATGCTTAGTTTCACATACTATGTATTAGGGAAGAACAGTATGCAATTTCAGATGCAGCGATGAAGACTTCCTGTGTTTTAGAAAAGCTAAAGTTACAGACTCAGCCAGTGCTAGCAATAAAGAGTCCTTCAAGAAACAAATCTTACATTTTCGATCAATTAACCAAAAGTACAAGAACATGTTTTGAACATGAACATGATGATGTTTCGATGTTCTTTGAGGCAGATTGTCAAACTTATGGCTAATGTAGGCCAATGTAAGATTCTAATGTGATGGCAAATAGCCATAGGACCCCCATGTTGTCACTTGAAAGGGATAGATTTGGCATATTTTATTTAAGATTATATAAATTAGGGCCTGATCTGTTACATTTGCCATTAAATAAGAAAAATGATTAATATGTCTTAAATTGTGTACAAAATACATAATGTTATACATACATTATTATTTAATGTATACTACATTATTTTTTATAAATAATTTTATGGTTTTAGCTCCAGATATAAAGTATGATGATGTTTATGTAACATTCCGTAGTGTTAATGAAGATGTCTATTACTGCTTTTCCAATACGCAGCGCTTTTAAGATCCTGGCCCCTGAAATCTTACTGGTCTTAGCGAGCTCAGCTTTTACTAAAGTTTAGGTAAATTAACAGTAATTAAATGTGTCAATTTAACAGTGGTCAGACAAGAGACCAACACTCTCCTTACCATCAGGTTGACATAGAAAAAGCAAGACAAACTTAAAGAGTAACACAAGAGAAAAAACATTGTATATGAGGAGGCAAATGGTAGCCGCTGAATTTAACCAACACCGAGTTAAAAAAACCCAACAAACTATAAAGCGAATGAAAAAAGATGAGTGGGCAAAAAAACGCAGATTCCGCAAGAGATAACAAGTGATTTTGGTCACATGTTGATGATGTAGCAGGTTCTGATACCTGCTGTTGAAATTGCGAGCTGGTTCTGTCACGCTTAGCCAAGCTCTGGCTTTAGCCCCAGTGAAAGATCAGTATATAGACAGTATGTGAGTGGTTTGGAACAGGTCTTTGTCATTAGTAACAGTGTGGCCTATAAAGTAAATAATGTATATTGTGTAGGGTCTTTAAAACATGTCACAAGAGACTGATAATAGTGTTTATAAAGCCAAAGATAGTAACCATGCTGTGTGGATTGGAACAGGCCCAAAAAGGACACAAAGTTGTCAGGCATTTCTTAGCAATTTCTCAAAACCCTGTGGGTGAGTAAAAATCAAGCAGGCAAGTTTGCATTAATTGTGAGATAAATTACTGCAGATTTCTTTTTATTTTGTATAAATAGCATTTAAATTAGCACATATTGTTTTGGCACTATTTATGCACACATTTACTCAGTGAGCTAGATCAAATCTAGAAAAGCATAATGGACAAGAAGAAGAAATCAAAAGCTATGTAGACGCAGCCAGTGCGATTTATTGTTTTCCTTTGGTTGATGCGCAAGGCATACTTCTTATGAACTGGATTGCTAAAAACTTGAGTGCTGTTCAGGCTTTTTGTCCAGATCCGTCTGATGTGCTCATCTCTACCTACCCTAAAGCAGGTAAAAATACTATACTAGATAATGCAATGTTTTTAAATTCTAATTCAGGAATTATTGTGGATTTTATTTAGAACAAAACACTCATAATCTAAAAAGAAAAATGATAATGGATCTAAATAAAACTGAAAAGCATAAAGTGCTATAACCACCTATGGTTCTATCCATCTATATTTGGTATATATTTTTACAGCAACACCTGTTTTTGTCCCACATTTAAATTATTTTGTGTTTAAATAGTTTATTATTACAGCTTTATTTTTCTGTCTCTGTCCTGAAGTTCATAAGACCAGAAAATAAAAGTATCTATTAGATTGCCTCTATTTACTGTATGTATTTAATAACCCCAAAATATTGGACAACTATAATTACTAGTTCTTTAATGTTTAAACATCTCAAACGACACTGTAAACAGGGCCCTTGTTGCGGATGACGGTACAAAAGGGTGGGGTCATAAACTGAGAAATCAAAACTTCCTTTTGACATATAAGAGGTCATTGTACTATAAAAACATCATGTAGGTTTCAGAACTCAAATCATTGTTGTTACTTTAAAAACAGCTTTTATTGAAGGCAGTCGGTTAAAACAGCATGTTTTGAAATGTTCTACTCTGTGACTTAATAGTGAGACTAAGCTCCACCTCTTCAGAAGACGCCTGCTTCGACATCACTGTCTGTTTAGCCCCACCCACCAATTCATGCATGCATGTGACGAGACGCTGCGTGGTGTCTCCTAATTGTGTTAAGTTTGGTCTTTGTTCTCTGCATTTTACGACTGATTCATTTTTAAACAAGAAACAATTCGACACTGGCCAATCATAGCATAGCAAACATGGGTGTTTAATATCGAAAAACAACAACCTGCCATCAAACAGGTCCCTCTGATAAAGTGATCAAAATCAGGTTGGAAAAGTACAACAAATACAAAATGGAACACTAAAATATTTTCAAATTACATTAAATCACGAGATATTTTATTCCAAAAAGAACATAACATATCTTATGATATTCTATCATATATATATGGTTTAACAGAGAAATTTTACACTTTATTATTTTATAACAATTTTGAAATTGATATCTGCTACAGGCCTTAAAAACATGTAACATGATTAGTTATATGTCTCTGAGAAGTAAAGATGGCTCTAATCTGTGAAAGAGCGTGTAAAAAGATTGTGGAATAGTTTAAAAAAACAATGTTCTTCTCTGTTAAATTACGAAGGCAGCAAATCTCAACATCAACAGTACATAACATCATTAAAAAGATTCAGAGAAACTAAAGAAATCTCTGTGTGTAAGGCAGAAGACCTTGACATTCTTGTTTGAAATTAAGGACAACGTGCCCTTTGGGGTAACGAGAAGGAGAAACTTCTAGGATGTTATCGCTATACAAATAAAACTGAATTGAATTGAATTAAATCTATGATGATAAGGGCAGCTAGCATGTTTTGAAAGACACTAGGAATGCTGAAAGGTATGTAAAAGTTTCAAAGCTGTACTATCTTAGTGTTGGACTGCTGATTGGAAGATCATGGTTTCATATCCCACCGCCGCCAATCTACCACTGCTGTCTCCACAGATATAAATTCTAGCAGGTATTTAAAGCTTGTGCAAAGTTCTAAAAACAAAGAAACTCTTTATTGCAGTATTCTCACAATACATTTGCCAGACACCCTAATCCAGAGTGACTTACATTTATCTCATTTATACAAATGATCAATTGGGGGTTAAGGGCCTTTCTCAGGGGCCCAGCAGTGGTGGCGCTGGGAATTGAACCCACAATCTTCAGATTGCTGATCTAACACCTTAACCATGAGCCACCACTTTCCCCAATACTAACCTGGCCACACACTTTTCTTTGCACAGGAAATGGGAGGATTCGGTCAGCAATAAAAGGAAATTTCTGTGCATGTATTTCTCTTTCCTCTTCTTGTTCTCCTACATCTGGTTTAATTTTCACTGACCAGATTCCAGGACCCTGATACAGATGCTTTAAACCTTTTTTTTTTTTACACAGCTTTCTCTTCAATTCCAGTATTGGCTCAGAAGGCAGTGCCATGTCTTTCAATATCTGATCTATATTAGAAAGAAACATGGCTAAATAGAGGCCGGAGCTCCACCCCTCAACCAACCTAAATCAAAAAACAGCAGTCCCAATAGTGGAAATTGGCTACAGGAATTTCGCTTCCACATACAGCTCTAAATTGCATGCAAAGTGGCAGGGACCCTTTAGAAATACGTGGTAAGTCTAAGAAAGTTGATTATTAGGCATGCTACTAAAACTATTTAGTGTCATGCCTAATGTGTTCATCTATGAAACAGGCACCAAATGGACCCAGGAAATAGGATGCAGGCTGCCTGTCAGTACCACCCATTATAAAAACTACAGCAGGGGGCAGAGCCTTTTCTTACAGAGCCCCAAAGCCAATGCTATGGAATAGCCTCCCTATGAATGTTCGAAAATCAGACACAGTCTCAGTGTTTAAGTCCAGGTTAAAAACTATTTTATCAAGCATTTTGTATTGATTCCCCTTAGATAAAGGAGCAGATCTGGGGGACTCATGGGTGTGGAGTATTATGGTGATCTGGTATGTTTAGATGCTGTCTTCCCCTCTCTTATTGATCACGGTGTTGATGATGAGAGCGGCTGGTTGCTTAACATATCAGGGAGCCCTCATGTCTGTGTTTCCACTCTGGTTCTCCTTTTAGTTATGCTGACCTAGTTAGTCTTGCCGGAGTCCATCCTTGCACTCCACATTATTTATTTAATCACTCCAAACTGTGTGATTACATTGTCACTTAACTGTTTTCCTTCTTTTTTGTTTACCTTTCTCTCTCTCTCTCTCTCTCTCTCTCTCTCTCTCTCTCTTACAAATAAAATTTAATTGAATTGAAAATAGTGGATTTTCTACTGCATAATAGAGATGCTGAAATTTGCAAGTAGGCATCCGTTTTCTGGAGATCAATTCTCCTCCTCCTATTCTATCAGGTAATTTTTTTTTTTACCAAGCTTTATTACCCATGGGCACTAAATTAACATCATTTACTTGTGCTCAAAAATGTATGTGTTTCTTATGACATTTCATTACAAAGTGGCTAAAATCTCTATCACTTTAAAACCCCTTGTACAGTATGGGCAAACGTATGAGGGTCTTTGCCACAGTTTTTTGCTACTACTTTTACTTCATTTTTGTTTATGCACGTCTTACCACACAACCACTGATTCAATATATAGGTTTTTTTTGTAAAAAAAAAAAAAAAAAAAGTCATAAAAACATATGGTTTAATCACTAAAACTCAACATATTGATATCTTTTCTGTTTAGTATTTTTATTTACCAGTACATCCTATGACAAACAATGCAAGTTGGATGTTTCATATATCAACATTTCCATCACTGCCTGCACTACTGTAACTGTCAAACATATTATATACAGCCATCACACTTACCACCGGTTTTCTAAGCATTGACAGTAGATCTTTTGAAATTTGGATGAACTAATATGGCAAACTTTGGCACAGAATGGCCACATAATCAATGTAATGACCTAGACGTCATTAGAGACTTTGACTGCTAAGCCTTTGATTAACCTCATGCTCATGTCTCTAACCTCTCTGCAGGTGCCTATGGCCACCTCTCTGACACCCCTGCTGTTGCCCATGTCTTTGTTGCTGCCGATGCCCACATCTCTGATTAGGCGCTAGATAAGAAAAAGGATCTGCTGCCTGCAGTTGATTTTGTTATTCTAGGTATTATCATATTGCCTAAAACGCAGAGGGTAGGATAAGAGCTCACTCAGGTACTAAGGTGCCAAACCATTTAGCTATTTATAAGTATTTAACAAGATTTTAAAATCTATTCGATATTTAATAGGGAGCCAGTGCAGTGTTGACAGAACCGGACTAATATGATCATACTTTTTCAAAATTGGTAAGTTTCGTCCGGCTATGAAGAAATATATAGCTAAGTGTCATTAGCATAGCAGTGAAAGCTAACAGCATGTCTCCTAATAGTATCTCCCAGGGGTAACATGTAAAGTGTAAAAAGTAACTGCCCTGTAAAAAGCCCTGGGGTTTTTGGTTAATTTAGCAACTGTATTGAATAAATACCTAGAGTTGTGTTTGCTCTTTTCTAGAAAAGATGTCTTTAGGGCAAGTGTGTGCTCATTATACCACAGTGCCAAACTGTTTTCCATAATCTTTAATAAGCGTAACAGAGCAACTGTATTTAAAGTAGAGAGTCCATATTTTCTATTACATCATTGAGTTTTTCCGAGCTGTTGGATATGCTGGGGAATTGGGATAAATCAGGAAAATTACTCACAAAAGAGTCTTTTGTGGTAGAAGTAATGGTTCTTAAATACTTCTAACAAAGTTAGAATTTATAGTTCTAGCTACATCGAGTTTACACAGGACTAGAAAATGATCTGAAAAATCATCGCTTTGTTGCAGAATTTCAAAATCATTAGCATCAATTCCATGTGAGAGTATTAAATTTAGAGTATGATTTTTATTATGAGTGGGATCTGAAACGTGTTGTCTAACTCCAATATATTTCAGAGTTTCTAGAAACGCTGATCCCAAAACATTTTTTTCCATTTTCGACATGGATATTAAAATCACCAAAAATTGAGACTTTATAGGCAGCCAGCACTAACTGATAGAAAATCAGCAAATTCTTTAATAAAGTCTGTATTGTGTCCTGGTGGCCTGTATCCAGTAGTCAGTACAAACATTACAGGGGATTTATTATTAGCATCCATTTCTTTGGATAATGTTAGATGAAGCACCGTTACTTTAAATGAGTTATACCTGAAACCTGCTCTCTGAGAAACACTGAAAATATTAGTAAAAATTAATGCAACGGCTCCACCTTTACCTTTTGGACACAGCTCAAGTTTATAACAGTAACTTTGGGGTGTGGAGTCATTTAAAATAATGTAATCATCTGGTTTTAGCCAGGTTTCTGTCAAACAGAGCACATCTAGATTACTAGTGATCATATCATTTACAAAAAGCGCTTTCGCAGAAAGGGAACTGATATTTAGTAAACCAAACTTTATCGTTTGTTCCTCTGTGTTGCAATAATTTTTCATTTGTCGAACATCACTTAAATTGTTTCTATTAAACTGGTTTAGATGTTTATTGTATTTTCTAGTTTAGGGAACAAACACAGTCTCTATAGTGTGATATCTTGGTAAAAGAGTCTCTATGTGCTGTGAATTAACTGAATTCCGGTCAGTCTGCTTCCTGACCTGGGCTCCAGTCAGTCAAGTGCCAACTATTAGACTTTTTGCCAAATTTCTAGAAAGAAGAGCGGCACCACCCGGGAGGGATAAATACCTTTCCTTTTTTATCAGGTCAGGTCTGCCCAAAAACTCCAATTGTCTTTAAAAGCAATGTTATTTTGTGGGCACCATTTGAACATCCAGCTATTAAGTGATGACAATCTGTTATGTATCTCATTACCACGGTAAGCCGACAGAGAGAGATAAACTGTACATATTGCAGGTTAGATGTCTGTAGAAATACACATTCGTGTAGCTCTTGAAATTCATATACTGTATCTAGCTTACAAATCAATGTGAAATAATTTAGTTTTACCAAATATTTTAGCGATTACACATTAATAATAATACATTAACATTTACATTATTTAGCAAAAGCGAACACAAAGCGAAGAATAAACAGCTCATAACTGACAAATGAGGATACATGCAAATTAACAGTTGCTTGTGAAATTTATAAAAACTGTGGCAAACCTGTCATGCCCTTTTTAACAGCCTATACAATGATGGGCAGTCTATGTCTCTTAAGTTTCTTTGTTTTGCTTCTTTTTTAACTATTCCTGCCCTACTAACTGGTGTGTTCAGTCAATTAGTTCAGTCAACTTTATCAAATATCCAATACAGCATTTCAGTTTACTAGCGCTTTTTAGGTTCAATGGGCAAACCCCCATGGGATCAGGGGTGGACAACCCATGTTCCTTGAGTTCTTTACGTATCACTGCTCTAACCAATGCAAATTACCTGGATCAGATGTCTACTTCACTTCTAATTGACTGAAAACATCTATTCCAGGTAAACAGCAGTAGAAAGGGAGCGGATAGCTAAAGAGCAAGCAGAACAAGGAACTCAAGGAACATGGGTTGCCCACCACTGCATGAGCTGTTTAAAAAGCATGACAAGCTGGTGTCTACATACGTTGATTACTATTTTGTACCAATAGATTTATACATTTTTGTCTTTTTCTCTAACATTATACATAAATGCAGCATTCAAGAGCTGCCCAAATCTCACTGTTTGTCCTTCTTGTTCTGGAGGACTGGACCTATTAAAATCAGTGCAACCTCCCAGATTCATCAAAACACATCTCTACCCATACAGCTGGGTAGAGGAGGCTGCCTAGAGGATTTTGGGAAGTAACTCATGTTTAGCACTTTTCTGTTGTGTAATTTCAGACATCAGAATCGTATATTAGCAAACAAACTACTGTCCTTGTGTGTTGTTGTTATTGGTTAGGTCGGTTATGTATTCCTTATTGTTTGCAGGTGTTCCTTGTTAGTCATGTATGTGACTAGCCCATATATATATATATGTATGTATATATATATATATGTATAGCCCATTTTAAAACCTTGTGTCTTTCTACCTCTGTGGTGATCACATGGTAGTGTTAGTGTTCATGTCATAGCTTGTTAGGTTTAGTTTCATGTTTGACACTTAATTGTTATTCTTAGTCAGAATCCTTATCTTTCTTAATACACCTACTTTTTTAAGGTTATTTATATTGATCGAAATGCTAAGGACATCCTGGTCAGCTACTTCCACTTTGACCAAATGGATCTGACCAGAACCAGATCCCTGGGACGAATATGTCCAAAAGTTTATGATGGGAAAATGTGAGATATAAAAATGCTGTTTTTCATTATTATCTCACTTTTTAGGCATTCTTCTGCACTTCTTTACTAATATGTCCACAGTGGCCTGGGGATCTTGTGATGACCATGTGAAAGGTTACTGGTAAGAAAAAGAGAAGAGGAATATTCTTTACCTATTTTATGAGGACATGAAAGAGGTGAGATTGATGTTGAGGATGTCTGCTGCAAGTCTGCTGGATTTAAACCTGAAACATCCTCGTCATAATGTATATAAATGTGCCTAATGTATATAAATCAGCCTTTATCCAAGTTATAAAACAAGTGACGCCACAAGGTTTACTGTTAATGGACTGTTGTCGAAATATCAATAAAGTTCCAATAAATTGTTAAAATATCAATAATATTGCCAATGATTACAGTTTTTTAAATATATATCTTGGCATTTTTAGGCAGATAATAAGCAGTGTTGAACATGTTACTTTAAAATGTATTATTTATAGTTTCTAGTTACCTCTACACTTTTTAATGTTGTGATATCATGTGATAATGTAAAGGTGCTTAATTGGATTAGAATTACTTGCCATCGACATGGAGACTCTTTCTTCATGGGCTTAAATTACACGTTACATAAACAATCTTCCACATCAACGAGGTTAAAGTGGCGTTTATACTTCTAGTATATGAAAGCTGCCATTTGTTTTTATTTATCCATTTCTAAAACAAGTAATGCTGTTTATTCCCATCACTGACATTGGGTGAAGTAAGAGAGTGGAATAGGATCAGGAAACATCCACATGCAGGGATTTAAATACTTGCCTGGAGCATCCCGTATATGTTGATATGCTACCCTCTAGGTTATCCCGCCATCTGATGATTACATTTGTTTATGTCATTGAGAAGGAAAACTTTCTTTAATATAAGTCCATTTCTATAAGTCCATTTAATATAAGTCCAAAAATGGTCATTCCTTCCTCTTGTGAAGCTGAAATCAACACAATTTGTCACTTTGCAGAGCAAGTCTTGTGCTGTATATACTTTAGTGTGTATTATATTAAGGTAAGTACATACTTCCCAACTGCCAAAAAGTATGTTTTTTATAGTACTGTTATATGTATTATAAATAAAATTTGAGGAAACTACATCATAATATATATTATACATATTATATATACTATAGTCACAGCAGCATGAATTTAAAGTTGAATGATGTTAACTCGCTCAAGGAATAGTAAAGTGTCCATTATATGTGGACTTCAGATCATCTGGGAACATTTTGCATTGTTTTTCACATAATAATGACTCGGGACACAAAACGCAGAGATGAATACTTCCTGTGTGCCAAAAAAGCTAAAGGTACAGCTTCAGTCAGTGCTAGCAATAAAGAAACAAAAATTATATTTTGGTTCAATGAACCAAAAAGACAAACTTTTGATGTTTTTAATCTTAAAATTGAACTTATATTTTGCTCTACCTATAACTATCTATACTAAAGATTTTGTTAACATAGCCAAATATTGTAAATTAAAAAAAGGATGGCTTAAAGTTGCTAATAATTCAAATGTTTAGCTAATTCTAATCTTAACAAAACAAGAAAGCAGAATGTGTGAAAGAAAATGATGAGGAAGAGTGTGTACAAGTTTAACAAAAAATGTAACTTTAATACATTTATTATTAGGCTGAAGAATAAAATAAATCACGAGTCAAGCACTAATTTGGAACTGTTTCCCTATATATTAATTTATTCATTTCCATAAACATTTTTTTAAATAGATTTTCTATTAGTCAGTTTTTATAGATTTTTTTTCATAGGTTTTCCTCTGTTTTGTGCTCTCTTCCTATGATGAAGGCCTCATAAACAGCTCCTCTTCGGCTCGATGGCGTCTTTCGACTGCTCCTCTAGTTTTCCTCGTCTCCTTCTCTTGCCTTCGTTCTTTCACAAAATTTTTACAAATTCTTTCCTGAATGGGATAAACAGAGAGGGTCTGTCAAAATGAGCCAATACTGCGTCTTTTAATAACTTTACAAAACCTGTAATTTGACTGCATATCATGCAGTTTTTTGGGGGGTTTTTTTTGTTTTTTTTTTCGATTTAATGCTCCCGCCATTCAGTCAAAGCGCATATACATGGAACAAGGCTGCTCATGCGAACCTCTCTCTTCTCTGTACAGATGTCCATATTTAAACATCAGCGTGAGACTACTGGCTTTATCAAATTCTTTACAAAGTTATAAAATAAAATAAATCTCTTAATGTTGATGCTTTATTTCATAACGACCTAACATTAAAGAAATGTGTCCTGAACTGATTTTGTTTAATTTCTTTTAAATAATATTGTAACAGTTTTTCTTTTTGTAATCTAAACAGCTTCTTGGTTTGCTTATGCCTTGGGCCGGCTCTACTCAGCCACAATAACAAGCTACACAAGCTACACACAAGCTACAAATACAAGAAAACAGCAACATTTGAAAATAATTTTTGAACAGAGCTGTTAGAGGCGCCCTCTTCAGGAGACCCGCTGAACTGCAGCAAAAGCAGATAAAAACTGAAAGGCATACAGCCACCTTTCCCACAGACACAAACACAAAAAGTACATAAATACAGACAATTTTTGGGTACCTTGCTTTTGTTACTTGGTAACTGAGGGAGGAAACTGGTTTAGGCTGTAGGTGAATAGAATAATTAGTAGATGGATGATGGGATGTTAGTGAGATAGTTAGAAAATTAATGGATGAAGGGATAAAATATATTAAGTGATTAGATAGATAGATAGATAGATAGATAGATAGATAGATAGATAGATAGATAGATAGATAGATAAAATTATTGTAAACTTCTAAAAACAATAATTAATACATTATTAATTAACCATCATATATATATATATATATATATATATATATATAATATATATATATATATATATATATATATATATTTCCCATCAGTTAATTAGGGAATCAATTATTTGATTGATCTTTTAATAATTTAAACCACATAATTAAATTAAAAATTTCAGTTATTTCATTATTAGCTGGCTGGTCTTACCCTCCAGGTAGTTGCGGGCAACAAACTTCAACACCTCATCAAGGAGGATGACGGGGAAGGACAGCTTCAATACTACCATCCACTGCTCAGTGTTCAAGTGGGTCAGCTTGAAGACCATCTGGAGAAGATGAAATAAGAGAATTGTCCATCAAATCCTTATCACTGATAACAACCAGGATACTACAGGATGAGTGGTCAGTGTAGGTAAGTAGAGATGTTGGTGACTTACAGGCAGGGGGTCCACATAGATGATCATGAAGTGCAGGGACATAGAGAGGGTCATGGCGGCCAACAGCCAGCCATTGCTCCATGGAGGCATGCGGACAAGTGACTGGTTCTCAGACAAGCTGGGTAAAATTAGATACAGTGTTTTAAATCAATTAAAACCACTGAAATAAAAAAATCTTCTAATCTGGCAATCCATAACTGAGACTTTCTCAACAAGCAGCAGAACTTTAAACCATACTGCAAATCTTCTGCCAAGTTCTCACCTGTTGAGAGCATTGCACATCTCGATGGTGACCAGCACTGACAGGGCCATAGTCATGGGAGGAGCAGCCTCGAACACCTCACATTCAATTCCAGCAAAGTCCTCGTTTTCATCATGGCACTGCATGAAGTGGGACTGAACAACAAAGGAAAGGGATTAAATACTGGAAATTTTTAGAAAAGTTCTTTCAGTAGAAGTCAAGCAGAACCAACAAAGCAGACTCACCAGCTGATAGTAGGTCACTTTGGGACCCTCATCATCATACAGGAACCAGTGAGCGGCAGCACCAACAGTGGCAGCACCGACGTATCCTAAAGGTTATGAGAAATACCTTTTTAATGCACAAACTAACTGATACACTGGAGTTGGTGCTAATTTCTAAGAACACGGATTTTATGTCACAGGTTTTATGTCACCTACTTACCACCAATGGCCAGGTATCTAAAGAAGAGCCATCCTGAAATAAGGGGCTCCTTGGGGGAACGGGGAGCTTTGCCCATGATGTCCAGATCAGGGGGGTTGAAGCCCAAAGCGGTGGCAGGCAGACCATCAGTGACCAGGTTCACCCACAACAGCTGTACTGGAATCAGAGCCTCAGGAAGACCGAGAGCAGCAGTGAGGAAGATACTGGGGAATGTCAAGAAGAGAAGACACATTTAGCGACACCCTAGCTGTGATACGTTTCTATTGGCCTCAGTATTTGCAAGTCTAAAGAAAGCCATCCGTGGGCTCTTACCAGACGACCTCGCCGACGTTGGAGGAGATCAGATAGCGAATGAACTGCTTCATGTTGTTGTAGATAGCTCTGCCCTCCTCAACAGCAGCCACAATGGAAGAGAAGTTGTCATCAGCGAGGACCATCTCAGAGGCTGACTTGGCAACAGCAGTGCCAGAGCCCATGGCAATGCCAATCTCTGCCTTCTTAAGGGCAGGGGCATCATTCACACCATCACCAGTCTAGATAAAGGAGCAGAAAAAAAAACATTATAATCCAAATTGTGTTAAAATGACTTTCCAGGGAAAGCTAGAACATGAGCATATTTTTTTTGCTTACCATGGCAGTGATCTCATCGTAGCCCTGCAAGAACTCAACAATCTTGGACTTGTGGGAAGGCTCGACACGGGCAAAGCAGCAGGCCCTGGTTACGGCTTCACTCTGTTCAGTACGAGGCAGATCGTCAAACTCACGGCCAGTGTAAGCCCTTCCAGTCACATCCTCATCCTCACCAAAGATTCCAATGCGACGGCAAATAGCCACAGCGGTTCCCTTGTTGTCACCTGAGAGGAAGAGATTTGGCATATTATTATTATATTATATTAATTAAGATCATATAAGGTAGGACCTGATCTCTTTCATTTTCTCACATTTTTTTGTCTATTTATTTAAAAAGATATTTTAAATAAACTGTTTTTTTGGTCGTAATGCTAAATGTAGTTTTGAATGTTGTTTGTAATACATGTTAATGTTAATGTTAATAATTTTACTTATTCTACATGTGTGAAAGTGGATTTGAGATACGTACCAGTGATCATGATGACACGAATGCCAGCAGCCCTGCAGAGCTGAATGGAGCCAGTGACTTCTTTACGAGGGGGATCCAGCATACCGACACATCCGACGAAGGTCAGGTCAGTCTAAGACACGTTAAATAAGACATTAAATGTTAAATATTCCTTATATAGTGTAAACAAATATTTGTAAAAATATTTTATGGTTTTCAGGTTGACAAGGAAAATGCAAGACAAGCTAGAAAGTTACACTATAAGTAGACAAACTATAAGGAGATAATGAGGCAAATGGCAACCACTGGATTTAACCAACACCAAGTTTAATAAAACAAAAAACAGATAGACATACGCAGCAGATTTCAAAAGATAACAAGATTCTGTTCACACGTTAAAGATGTAGCAGGTGCTGCCTGCCGTTGAAAACGCATGTAGATTCTGCCACCACTAGCCACCCCTAGTACAGTATATGTGTACTATATAGACAGTATGGCATGTGGTTTGGAACACGTCTTTTTCAATAGTGTTGATGTGGCCTGTAAAGTAAATAATGCTTCTGATTTTAAAAACACAAACTGTGTAACTAAAGTGTATTTATGTTGGCTGTATAGTGAATTGGGCGTATGCTTTAAAGAGATGTGTCCGCATTAGACTGATGATGGCGTTTATATGCCCAAGGTAGTGCATAAGGTGTGTAGTCTTTAGTGGGCCGATAAAGGTTAATATAGACTTTATATGGAATAGGGTGTTTAAAAGATTCCACAAGAGACTGATAATAGTGTTTATAAAGCCAAAGATAGTAAACAGGCTATGTGGATTGGGACAGGCCCACGAAGGACTAATGATTTTTGGTAGTAAATAATTAAAGACAATCTTTAATACCTCATAGTCACCAAACTTGGTGGAGTCATCAAGGTTCATCTCCTCAACCTTTAGTGGAGTGTCACGAGTGGCGAGAGCCAGGCAACGCAGTGTATCACGGCCAGTACCCCACTCCTTAATGACAGCCATGATCTTCTCCTTAATAGGGGTAGACAGGGGAACACGGGCAGAGCCAACACGCACATAGGCGCACCTGTCAATCACACCCTCTGGAGCACCCTATTGAAAGTGAAAAACAGGATTATTAAAGAATTAAACATAAAAGTGAACATAAAAAGGAGCGATGCTTAGACATGCAGAACTGAGAGCTGTAAACACACCTTCACGAACATCTTGCTGCCACCGTCTCCTCTGGCTGGGGTGCAATACACAGACATGGACTTCCTGTCACGGGAGAACTCCAGGGTGAAGTTCTTCTTCATCAGCTGCTTTATAACCTGCATGATATGAACGAGAAGAACTTTTATTAGGTGGAACAATACCAAACACATTTTAAGCAGAAAAAAGGCTTTTTAGCAGTATGTCAGTTTAAATGTTTAGACTGTCCGTAGACTGTTGTGACTCACGCTGCAGCAAGCGTTGGCTCTCTCCACACAGGACAGGTTGTTAACACTGGATTTAAAGACATTCATTTTCTCCACCAGGCAGCAAAGAGCAGTTTCAGTGGCCTCACCAACCTTCTCATAGATCTTCTTAGCCTGTAAGAGCGTACATATAAAACAAAACATTCACTACAAAATAAACACACACATACAACACAAAGAGCTCCTTAATTAACATTTGAATAAATTTGGGGTGTGACTTTACAAATCATCGGCTGTGTAAATCAATTCAGTTATTTGTTTTGGTGAGTTTTTTCTGAAATAAAATGATGGTTTTTGAATGTATAAGGATACAAGTGAAGCAGTGGGTTTCTCACCTCGTTGTAATCGAGAGAGGAGTCATTGCACAGGGCGCAGATGGTGGAGAGTTCCACCAGGCCGTCGTAATGACTGCAGTCAACTCTAGAACCTCCTCTAGTACTAAAGATTAAAGACATTTATAGGAAATAATTAGGGGACATTTATAGAAAGAGGCCTCAGCACCAGTGAGAGTCACTAACCCATAAACAGCTGATTAAAGCTGTCATAATGCAGACACTGATAAATGTAAGTATTGACAAATTCTAACATTTATCGAATAAAAGAAATAAAATATTTGGGGACAAAAAAAACAAAAAACAGTTAATCCGTTACTTACACCTCGCCCTCAGGGGTGTATTTTGAGCCAGAGATATCAAAGGAATCCAGAGTCACATGATCGCCATCCACTCTGTCAATAATGAACATCTGTGGAGTAAAATTAAGTTGAGCATCATCAGAAATGTAAGATGATTGTCTTATATATTTGGATACTTTGGAAATTTATCAAAACGAAAATTTGTGTAGTTAATATGATTTACTGAGCATAGTAATGATTAACAACAAAAAAGTCATTAAGCACCTTTGTGACACACATCTGGTTGGTGGTGAGGGTGCCAGTTTTGTCTGAGCAGATGACAGAGGTGCAGCCCAGAGTCTCCACAGAGGGCAAAGAACGGACAATGGCGTTCTTCTTGGCCATACGACGGGTACCGAGAGCCAGACAGGTAGTGATGACAGCAGGTAGACCTGGAATAATAAAAATACGATATTCTTAAATTTCATGTACCAGAATCTGAGGCCTGCATACCATTTTACTACATACAAAACAGAGGTCAGAATATTTTTTTTGTATTCATTATTCTAAAAAGGATGCCAGTGGCTCAGTTTGAATTGTCAAAACACCTCTTAAAATCTAGGAACACTTTAAGTTATTTTCATTAAGAATTATGCAATCGCAGCCTTTAGCCTCTAAGTTAGCTAGCACAAATATTTCAGCTCATTTTTTTTTATCAGCAACACCCCACACGCCTCTTACTTTTACAACTTTCCTATCATTAATTAGTGAATTAGTTGATTTTGTGCCCCCTGATTACAGAGGCATTACTAGTTGATAAGATTCATTTAAAATCACATACTAGTTTATGATTAGCCTGCTTACCAGCAAGTAGCTTTTCTTTTTAAATCCAATGTTTTTTCAACATATAATTGTCCTACAAAAGTAGGACTTCCGAAGCTGCTTATCCACCCAGTGACACAGGTACTACTATTGATGATCCCTAAGGATCCCACTATACAATAACCCAGAACCCAAGTCCAGGTTTGCAGATTTCTAAATCCTTACCCTCAGGGATGGCAGCGACAGCCAGAGCAACAGCAATCTTGAAGTAATAAACAGCTCCACGGATCCATGAGCCACCATGAACGGGGTCATTGAAATGGCCGATGTTGATCATCCAGACTGCGACGCAAATCAAAGAGATGACTTTGGATAGCTGCTCGCCAAACTCGTCCAGTTTCTGCTGCAGAGGGGTCTTCTCCTGCTCGGTGGCGGCCATTTGGTCACGGATCTTGCCGATCTCGGTGGAGACACCAGTGGCGATGCAAACGCCAATGGCCTTGCCAGCAGCAATGTTGGTACCCTGGATGGGAAGGCACATTTAAAAATAAAGAGTTGACCTTACACACTCTGATCTAACTCAGGACTTAATTAGCTAACCTTTACTAAGCAAAAAGTTTTTCTTATTGCTCTGCGGTTCTCCAGGGGCACAACTGGGATACTTTTAGTTGCAGTTAATAGATGGAAAGACAGACTAGATGGATGGACAGTTTGATTATTGTCAACTCACAGAGAAAAGCATGTTCTTCTTGTCCTGGTTGACGGCTCTGAGGTCAGGGACAGCATCTGTATGCTTGATTACACTGACAGACTCACCTGAGAAAAACATCATACCAATGTGATTAACTATCATAATATCTCATAATAATATAAGTGAACGAATATTTTGGAAACCATTTGATTACACATCGAAGCCTACCAGTAAGGATGGACTGGTCAACACGCAGAGTGGTGGAACGGATGGATGTAATCCTGATGTCTGCAGGCACTTTGTCACCAACTGGAATGAAGACAAAAGTTATTAGTCATTGACCATCAGGTTAGTATGAAAATAATGTTTTAGCATTTGCTACTTATATTTCTGGAAATTCAGTAGCCAAATATCTGCAGGCCGTTAAGTTTTCTGTTCTGCAAGCTTTTGCAATAGAAACACTATTGATCCTGAGGTTTCTTAAACATTCAAAAAACAGTTTTTTTGGTGATCAAATCACTTATTTAAAATAGACTGAATAGGCAGGGAGCATAACGGCCTAGGCCAATGTTATTAGCAGGTGTCAGGAAAGTATTTATACCCAAGATTTTGTTCACCTTCTCTCAGCATGTTTTTAAAGCCATGCCTCATGTCGTCATAACTCTCTTGCTCCATCCCTTTCCCATGGTACCTAAATAGCCTAAGCATGTCACAGACACATGCTTCTCCAGCAAGCAAGTAATTTACATGGCTTTTACAGGCCTCACAGTGATAGGATGCTAATTTGTTACGAGTTCCTTATTAAGCAATAACATACTTTTTCCTAGTAGGTTAATCAGAGAACAGAGAAGGAAAACGTAAAAATGCCTCACCGGAAACCTCAACGATGTCACCAGGGACGATCTCTCTGGCCTTGATCCTCTGCACACTCTTTCTGTCAGATCGGTAGACTTTGCCCATCTCAGGCTCATACTCCTTTAGAGCCTCAATGGCGCTCTCAGCATTACGCTCCTGTCATGTTTGACACTTCAATTTAGTCCCAGTAATACAGTGAGTTAGATAATAAAAAATCTGAGAAAGTACATCCACTACATTCTACTCATTGTTCTGACCTGCCACACACCGACAACGGCATTGGCGATGAGAATAAGCAGAATGACAAAAGGCTCCACAAAGGCTGTGACGGTCTCCTCACCTTCCTCAAACCAAGCCAGCACCTGACCAAAAAGAGACATGGGATCAGGGCTCAAGAGAGCAAATACACCGTATTTTAACCAGTACAATGGTGTTTATGGAAAATGGCCCTGCATATATAAAGGTAAATTTGAGGGCATACCTAATGGTCTATCTAAGATAAATATAAATATAATGGCCTCTTCCCTATAATAAACTCATCTAAAACTAGAAAGAACTTCCAGAGGAAGGAAAATTTCAATCTTTTGGGTTTTCCAATTACCCATCATTCAGATACTGATGAATTTTACTATAAAATGAGATTCCTTCACAATGAGACTTTACATTTTAAGGTGGTTTAATTTTTTAACCATGCGCTGTAGATCCCTAGCAGAATATGGATCCTGAGTGATTCAAGTTCTTTACACTGCTGTTGTGTAATTCAGACAAAAATGCGTCACCAAAAACTTTATTTTATAGTGCTTGTTGTATAACATTGTGATATTCGATGTCTCAGAATCTGTGCTTAACACTGGCCCTCCCTTCTTTGTACCTTGCCCTACGGCACTGTGTATCCCGTCTTCCCTTGGTCCTGACCTTTGCTATAAGATTAAGTTTCTTGAGGCTTTTCTTAAAATAAACACCTCTCCTTTGCACTTCAATATTCTCCTTCTAAGGCCATTGCGACAGCTGGCCAAGGCACGAGGCGGAGGGCTGAAGCAATCGATACCACCTCATGTTCAACTCTTACTTCTTAACACCCCCCAACATAACCTAACCCACCCCAACCCCATTCCCTAAAAGAAGCACTCTTGTTAAAAAAAGGCGGACTACGATACGAAGAATCAAGAGAGAATGTGGGGATGAATGACATAACTACCAACTGACATTGATTAGAAATCTAACAGGTGCAGAGTAGAAAATCTGCGCCATGTTGGACAGTCTAATGTTGGACGATGTACAGCTGTCGTGTGAGCTGCTTATGTTTGGGTACAGTTGTTCCAATCTGGCTAGCTAACCACAAATGGATCAGTACAGATAGTATCTGTGTTCAGGAAAATGAGGGGGATAATTGTGAAATGCCTTGAGTCTAGCGTTAACTTTGACCGCCAAAGTCAGTCAGGTGAACGAATTTATCAACTGAAATGCACAAACGATTGCCATCTTCAGTGACTGACAAATAAATAAAAGAAGAAAAAATAAAGCTAAAGATCTAAAGCAAGGGTATGGTCTTAACACATGTAAACAGTTGACAAGTGATCCCCAGAACATCAATTAGATCCACTGGATCTCCTGAGTTGCTTTGCTAAAGACTAATAGACTAGCTGATTGGCAGTTTGCTAGTCTTGCTGATGTACTTGATGACTTAGCACCGATTCATGCTCTCAGTTTCAATACAGTCAATACACCAGGTTTGGTGTTTACTTACAAAAGAGATGCAGGCAGCAAGCAGCAGAATTCGGACAAGCAGGTCCTCGAACTGCTCAATGACCAGCTCCCAGATGGACTTTCCTGTGAAACGTTGAATGAAGTGTCATATTTGATAAACACACCCGTTCACATCAGTTCTAAATAGCTAATGAAACCAATGGACATCTGGATGTGTTGTTTAAGATATTATTTAATAACAGATTAAACCAGATCAAATTGAGATGATAAAGTTATATCGTGTCATATAGTATCTATAATAGGAAAATGCAATTAAGCATGTATACCCACCCTCTTCCGCTGGTAGTTCTGAAGATCAGGTTAACAATAGAAAGAAAAAAAGAAAAGAAAAGGGTAGATTATTATGCATAATATTAGCATTTTGTTTTTATTTGACTGTTACTTTGCTATTAGTACAACCAAATGATCAAGTTGATTTTCACCAAAAATTTACAGTGGTTTTTTTTTTTCAAGCTTCAGTTAAAATAGTATATGTTTACAATTACATGCAAAGGTTGATTTTTTTGGGGTTCAATTATAGATTAAACACATTTTGAAAGGCAAACAATTACAACTTGACTTTTATAGAAAAAGAAATGTTACACCAACCCAATCTATAATGACCACCATTTAAGAAGCTTTCATAAAGCTAATTCCTTTAACACCATGACTTTGCAATGCCAGTCGCATTTTTAAAACATCCTCCGGGCCACCACTCCTCCCCTCGAGAGAAATACCACTTATGAAATCAGCCTTCTCGAATCACCAAAGCAAGGCCCTTGTGCCATCACCTGTCTCCTTTTGCTTTACTTCTGAGCTATTTTAAAGCTCTACTTCTCAGCTTCTGGTGGCAAACCTGTTGGTGTCATTTCAAGCTTCAGCTTCAGATTTATATTGTGTGTCTTATTCTACCCAATTGCATCGTGATTCCAGAAGGCTTCAAATTGAGCAATCAAGACTGTGTTTTCTAGTCAAATTCTATCTCCAAGCTAGTCATGTTTCTTAATTTTTTCTTTCTCACCATTGTAGCCAAACTTGGCCAAGTTTCTCTTGACTTGGTCAGGTGAAAACCCGGTGGTCTCGTTAACCCCAAAGAAGGCTAAAACTTCTGCTGGGGACTTGGTGTGGGCGTCCTCCATCCTGCTAGGGCTGAAGGATCTTCAGGAGCAAAAAATGTGGAGGTGAAAGTTTTTATCCCTCCGTTTGGGCTTTTTCTTCTTGCGATGTTTTCTGGACCAAGACGTCTGTCCCTGTTACTTTGACCCCCCTCCTTACAGGAGTGCTGGACTGACAGAAAGAGCGAACAGTTGAAAACTGGTGTAGTGTTTTATACTGCCATGGATTGTCCTATTGGTCGAGTCGGCTCGTGGTGATGCTTCTGAATTCCCACTCTACGTTTATGGTTTTTTGGGGGCGGAGTTAAAGCAATAGATTCAGACTTGGACAAGAACCCAAAAGACTTAGAGGGGGCTGAGGGGTTGCGCTGAAATGAAAAGAAGAGCTGTTTTTGGAACCTGCATGGTCAGTGGAATCAGGAGAGCGGAGAAGGTGAAAGAGTGAGACAGAAGACGGGTAATGGTGGGGGGAGGACATGAGTGATGGCTCAACTGGCCCTTCAGGAGGTCAAAGGGGAAAAAGGAAAGTGCGAAAGTGGTAGAAAGGCGCTAAATGTGTTTCCTTAAAGCAGCTGGTAAAAATAATGAGAAAAAATAGTAAAATGTCTCAAATGTTATCACATAAACCCTTAAATAACAGATATGTATATGTATATTATAATTTCCATGATATTTGAAATATAAATTTAATAGCTTTAAATAGGATTGTGCATGTGCAATTTTAGGAAAGGCTACAGACAATGTAACAGGACATGTAGATGAACTCAACAGCTGTTTGTGATCTAAACTGGAAAAGAAAAATAGAGAACAAAGTGACTAGTTTGTTTGTTAGACACAAAGATAGAAGAAGAATAAGACCAGACACAAGCATGCAGGACTGTGTCTCAATATGGAGCCTACATAAGGAATAGGAGGATCAAGTTTTTATTTCTATTTTTTTACAGGGAGGGGGACAGGGTGAAATACTTCAGAAGTGATATCCTGTGCCTTGGAAGTGGACCCTAAAGCAGCTAATACACATTTCAACGCCACTATGGATAGCGCTTACATGTACACACGTGTGCATTGGCCATGTGCAGAACATAGTAATGTTGTATGCCAATGCTCATTCATTATGGGACGAGCTATAAATAGTAAAGTACAAGTAAAAGTGTGGTGTTTGCAAAATGAATCAATTAAAGATATTATTTTCAAATCTATTCTGCATTTTAAAAAGATGTCACGGTGTTTAAACTGAAATTTTTGCCAGTTGTGGCTAATAATTGGTCAAATATTATAGAAAATTGTAGACTGCAAACAAAAAATAGTGCAATTAATTCCACCGTCACTCTTGTTTGGCAGACTACTGGCTAGGCTCTAAATATTTATACAGTATCCTCACTACTTTGCATCAAAGAAACACTTAAATTAAACTTTAATTTGAGGAAATATGTACAACCTTCTCCCTCCCAGACTGATAGAACTGTCTAGCGTTATATATCCTCAGCTCAACTATTTCAGTACTACTGAA
This sequence comes from Bagarius yarrelli, assembly GCA_005784505.1. Lineage (NCBI taxonomy): Eukaryota > Metazoa > Chordata > Actinopteri > Siluriformes > Sisoridae > Bagarius > Bagarius yarrelli. Next base: position 368,770 of record VCAZ01000036.1, read on the forward strand.
ATTCATTGGTCCTACCAACTGGAATTTCAACAGCTGCCATTGCAAACTGGGCAAAAACATATATAACTTATATAACTGGGCTCCTTATTTAATATATCAGGATATAAGTAACTAAGTATAACCCATCCACATTTATTTTGGGATTAAAAATATCGAGGATTAAAACAGTTCAGAACCTGCAGCATAGGTCAGCATTTAACCAGGCTCAACTCAAATTTGAAAACATTGTGTTATGGAATTGTTTCAAGCATGTACCGCTCTGTGGTACAGTGAGTAATATTTGTAGCACATAGCAACAAAGTCCGAAGTTCAATCTTGAGCTCCAGTTACCTTCACAAATTTGAGTGGGTTTCCTCAGGTTCTCCGGTTCTCTTGCACCCCCTAAGAGATAAAAAAAAAACCTTCTTGTAGGCTGGAATTAGTGTGTGAATGTGAGGACCTTAATAATTATTAAATAACTTTTGATCAAAAGGAGTTTGGTTTAAGGCTTGGTCCACTTTCATTTTTCAAGGAAGTTCTAACTGATGATACCTACGTAATTTTATGATAAGGATCAGGGATTACACAGGCAGCAGCTGCTTTTGCAACACTTGTGTTGCTGACAAAGTTAAAAATAACTCAAGACAAGCCAGGCATATACACTAAGTATTTACACATGGTGAATAAGAGCAAACAAGCCAAATTTTGCAAATAGTCAACAGCTTTCAGTTTAAAAAAATGATAAAACCCAAGCTGTTATGACACATAATGTTTTGCTGTCAGTGAAGCTGTTGTAGGCTTTTATCTCACTCAAGGTCAAACTATGTTCCAAGCAAGACATGTGAGGAGCAAAAAGTGTCTTATAAGTACGATCATGTGTACCTCTGTCTACAAAGATCTAAGGCTTTGACAGGCGCAAGTTATATATAGACATATAGTGACCCCAAGCGGGCAAAAGGTTCTTAGGGCTTCTCTGAAGCACATCAAACATCTTGTCATTAATATGTGAAGAGGTGCAGAATCTTTTTTAATCTGCTACAAAATGTCAGAAGTGGTGGCTCAGAGTTAAGATGGTGGGTTTGATTCCCAGCTCCACCAAGCTGGGAATCACCAAGCTGGGAATCTGTACAATTGCTCAGTTGTACAAATCAGATAAGTGTCCCTCTGGATGCTGTAAATGTAAATTGGAGAAAGGGTAGCACAGTGGTGAAGGTGTTGGACTGCTAATTGAAAGACTGGGGATTCCCACCCAACCACCAAGCTGCTACTGTTGGGCCCCTTGAGCGGGGCCCTCAACTCCAATTGCTCAGTTGTATAAGAGATAAATGTAAGTCACCCTGGATAAGAGCGTCTGCCAAATGCTGTAAATGTAAATGTCAGGTTCTGTATGGCTATGCAGTGATTAGTACCTACTAAAAGTGATCTAAGGCAAGATGACCAGTGGACCAGCATCAGACCTGGTCTGATCATAATAAATTCCAGAAAAAGTAAATGCAGGCTATGAACAAAATTAATCACATGACGCATTACAATTTGCTACAAACGAAGATGGGCAAGCATTTGAACTGGACCTTGTAGCAGAAAAATGTTTTTACTGGAAAAAAAGTGCTACTAGAATGCAAGATGGAAGGAAGGCAAGCTGAGGAAGCAGCATGATGCTACGCTAGAAAGCCCTGGTATTTATGTGGATGTTAATTTAAGACATGCTACCTACCTCAACATTGTTGAGCAAAGAGTTTTTTCCCCAAATCTTAGATGAAAGTCTGATTTATCTGCTAATTGATCTGTTGTTGATGTTCAGAGTGGGTGATACCATAGCACATATTCAAAGGCCTTGTAAAATCCATGCCTTCTTTTGTTCAAAGCTTTTTCAAAGGCACAACTGAGACCCTAACAATGTCAGGTATGTGGTTTTAATTTCTTTTCTCGATGACGCAGGATATTAATGTTCCACCTATTTGCATGAGCAAAGAAAAGAAAAAAGAAAAAAGAAAGCCCTATAGATTGTTCTAAAAAATAAAGTTTGGACCAACTATACAGTTAGATGTTCATCAAGCAAGTATAGGACATTTAAAAAACAGATTTCTGGCAGTAAACATATGGACAGGTGTCCACACATTAAATATGTAATCATAGACGCAATAGTAGTTCGGTGGTGTCACTGCTGGGTCCCTGCGCAAGACCCTTAACCCTCAAGTGCTCACTTACGAAAGTAGATAAATAAGTTTCTTTGGATAAAATTGCTGAAATGTGGGATAGGGCAGGAGAGGGTCCTACTTTCTGTGCAGATGTGTATGGCTAAGTTTTAACCATGATGCAAGGGGATTTTTCCTTGCCACAGTCGCCCCAGGTTTGCTCAGTAAGGATGTTTTTAGGGACAACTTTTTGGGTTGTTTTGTATTGTTCTGTAAAATGCTTTGAGACAATATCCATTGGTAAAAGCGCTATAAAAAATAAACCTGGATTAAATTAAATGCTTTTCTGTCTTGTGTCCAGTCTGATGCTGTTGCTGAAAGTGCACGTTTGATCAAATTCATTTCCAATCACAATTGAAAAAAATCTAAGTTGTGGAGCACCAATGCTTGGCCTCAAAGTTGACATTTTTACGATCAGAGATCGAGGATTTATTAGGCGTGCCTTGCCAGGTATTTATTAGGTGTTGGCAGTCGCTTTACTTTACTATATGTTGTTGACACTCAGTTAAGAACAGCATTTCAGCTATGGAAATGCAGTGTGGTGTCTGCTTACCCAAAAATTTTACAGAATAAAAGGAAGCAATGCAAGAACCTGAACCAAAAAAAGGGTGACTGAGGCAATGATAGTTTCTTATTCTTTGTTTTTACTTCTAAAATCCTGACTTACTGTTTTAGGTATCTAAAGCCCTGAAGGTATGTTAAAGACCTATACTTGTCAGACTTAACATTTTGGAAAGATTACTGGTAAAGTTACTGGTAAAAACTGCACAGAAGACTGCAAGTCAAGTCGAGTCAACTCAAGTCACCTTTATTTATAGAGCGCATTTAGCAATCTGGATTGTTTTAAAGCAGCTTTACAGAAATACATCAAAAAAGACAATATAAGCAAAAAATACTAAGCAAGCTGGCGGCGACAGCGGCAAGGAAACAAAACTTTATCGGTGACAGAATAGAGAAAAAAACCTTAGAAGAAACCAGGTTTAGTCGGGGGGTCAGTATGTTACCCATGCTGCAGTAAAGTTTCCGTGGTTTTGTCCGGATGGCCGTCTAGAAGACAAGAACATCACTGAGAAACTGCCTTATTGTCTCCAAGTGATTGCAGCGACGATGAGCTCGGAATAACAATAATCTGTTAGTGTAGAATTACAGACATATGTTAGTGTAGATGCCATTCGGCTTACGATATACCAATATATTGTGTTATTGGAGGTGTTCCCGGTTCCGGTCGACCTAGTTATTGCAGCCTAACAATCCTTAACCGGATGTGAATAATAAAAATGTGTGTATAATGTGTTACCAGGTTAAAGTGATGGGTCTTTAATCCAGTTTTAAACTGGCCGGGTGTGTCTGCCTCCCGAACAGTGCAGGGTAAATTATTCCAAAGTTTAGGGGCTCTAGATAAGAGAAGGATCTGCCACCTGCAGTTGATTTAGTTATTCTAGGTATTATTAAATTGCCTGAGTCCGGAGAGCACAGTGGACATGGAGGACTATAATAGGATAGGAGCTCACTCACCGAGGTGCTAAACCATTTACGGCTTTATAAGTAATTACCAAGTTTTTTTATATCGATTCGATATTTAATAGGAAGTTCTGCATTTTTTAAGATGGTTTTCTGATAATATCTTCCAAGGAGCTTTATTGTCATTTCAGCCATATATAGCAGATGTTTCTCCACAAAACACTGAATTTTACAAAACAACAAAAAAATACATAAACAACAGGACATAACACTGGACAGAACATTCAATAGCGCCAACCAGAATGTAAAATGAGCAGGTAAGACGGAAATGTGCAAATTAACAGCAATATTGTGCAAACAGCATTAGAAAGTGACTCTGCTTGACAAAAATTGTTCTTGTGTTAAATGTGTGTGTGTAGTTCAGTTCTCTATTGAGCAGCCTGATAGCTTGAGGGTTGAGTGTGTGTACATTTGTGTAGGTTGAGGTAGATCAGTCATGGGTGTCGAGCAGCCTGATGGCTTGAGGGAAGTAACTGTTACACATTCGGGTTGTTAGGGGCCGAATGCTACGGTACCTTTTTCCAGAGGGCAGGAGTGTGAAAAGTGAGTGTGAGGGGTGTGTGGGGTCCTCCACAATGCTCTTAGCTTTGCGGATGCAGTGTGTGGTGTAGATGTCTGTTATGGAGGGAAGAGAGACTGTGCAGTTCCCAAACCAGGCAGTGATGGTCAGGATTGGAGGTGGAAGGTGGGCTTTCCTCAGTCTTCACAGGAAGTAGAGGCGCTGCTGCGTTTTTTCACTAATAGAGCTGGTGTTAAGTGACCAGGTGAGGTTCTCCGTCACCAGGCTGTTAGCTGTTTCACCTTCTCTCTGTATGCCGACTCGTCGTTCTTGCTTGCATCGTTCATGAGACCCACCATGGTCGTGTCATCAGCGAACTTGACAATGTGATTTTAGCTATGCATTGCTACACAGTCCTAAGTCAGCAGAGTGAACAGCAGTGGGCTGAGCATGCAGCTCTGCGGGCCAAGTTCCAAGTGCTCGGTGTGGTGGTGCTGGAGGTGCTGCTTCCAATCCGGACTGACTGAGGTTTCCAGTCAAAAGTCCAGGATCCAGTTGCAGATGGAAGTGTTCAGGCCCAGCAGGGCTCAGCTTCTCGATCAGACGATGAGGGATGATTGTGTTAAATGCTGAACTGAAGTCTATAAAGAGCATTCGTATGTATGTGTCTTTATTGTCCAGGTATGTGAGGGCCAGATGGAGGGTTGTGGCAAAGCGTCATCCTTGCAACGATTTGGATGGTACGCAAACTGTAATGAGTCCAGTGTGGGGGGCAGCATGGTCTTAATGTGCCCCATGATGAGCCTTTCAAAGCATTTCATCACAATGGGTGTAAGTGCGACGTGACGGTAGTCATTGAGGCAGGAGACTGCTGACTTTTTTCGGCACAGGGATGATGGTAGTGGTTTTCAGGCACGTGGGAACAATAGCGGTGCATAGTGAAGTGGTGAGGATGTCAGTAAAGCCATCTGCTAGTTGTGTTGCACAGTCCCTAAGCACTCCTCCATGGGTTAACTTCGCTTAAAGTTCTCCTCACATCAGCTGTGGTTAGACAGAGCACCTGGTCATTGGGGGCGGGGTGGTCTTCCTCGCTGCCAGGTTGTTTTGCACCTCAAACCAAAACCGTTCAGCGCATCTGGGAGGGAGGCGTCACAAGCAGGTGTAGTTGTCTTGTAATTAGTAATCATCTGGATGCCCTGCCACACGCGGCGAGTGTTTACGCTGTCCTGAAAATGGCCATTAATTTTCTTGCCGTATACGCGCTTTGCCTGTTTTCAGGGCTGACTTGTCCTTTGCCCTGAAGGCAGAGTCCGTGGACTTTAGCAGCGCTCGCACCTCTGTGGTCATCCACGGTTTCTGGTTGGAGCGTGTTGTGATGGTTTTGGAGACAGTCATGTCATCAATGCACTTGCCGATATGGCTGATCACTGATGTCGTGTACTCCTCCAGGTTAACAGAGGGTAAAGGGTAAAGTGTAAAAAGGTTAACATGTAAAGTGTAAAAAGTAACGGTCCTAGAACTGAGGCTTGGGGTACTCCATATTTTACTTGCGAGCAATATGATACCTCTCCATTCACTGCTACAAATTGTTGGCGGTCAGATATAAGATTTAAACCACGCTAACGCACTTCTACTAATACCAACAAAGCTTTCTAATCTATTCAAAAGAATGTTGTGGTCCATAGTGTCAAATAGCACTAATGGGGACAACCATTATAAGCTGATAGTAAAAGATAATTTGTAACCTGGCTGGAAATCCTCACAGATATAATATCTTTCTAAAACAAAATTGTATTGCGATGATACAACCTTTTCAAGCATCTTAGACAAAAATGGGAGGTTTGAGATCGGTCTGTAATTTACTAGATGTTTGGGATCAAGTTGTGGTTTTTTAACGAGTGGCTTAATAACAGCCAGTTTAAATGTTTTGGAAATATATCCTAATGACAATAAGGAATTTTTTATATACAGAAGAAGACCCATGACTTCAGGAATTACCTCTTCTAGGAGCTTAGATGGAATAGGGTCCAACATATATGTTGGTTAAGATAATTTGATGAGTTTATAAAATTCTTCCTCCCCTATAGTAACGAATGAGTGTAATTGTTCCTCGGAGGATCTAGCGCACACTATCTGATGCGATACTGTGGCTGTTTGCTGCATTTTCACAATTTTATCTCTAATAGTATCGATCTTGGAATTAAAGTAATTCATAAATTTATTACTGCTGTGCTGTTGGGAAAGCTTACAGCACCTGGTACTCCCAGGTGGTCTCCCATCACAAGTACTAACCAGGCCCAACCCAGCTTAGCTTCCAAGATCAGATGAGATCGGGCATTTTCAAGGTGGTATGGCTTTAAGCAAACCTGCATGCTTTAGCATTTTCCACTGGCTGTTTGAGTATTATGGTGATCTGGTATGTTTAGATGCTGTCTTCCCCTCTTATTGATCACGGTGTGATGATGAGAGCGGCTGGTTGCTTAACATATCAGGGAGCCCTCATGTCTGTGTTTCCCTCTGGTTCTCTTCTGGTTTAACTGCTTTTTCTTCTTTTTGACTTCCTTTCCTCCTCTCTTTCTTTCTCTTTCTCTCTCTCTCTCTCTTTCTTTCTCTCTCTCTCTCTCACTGTTGAGTTACATACGCCACAACAGAGCTGCCGGTGATCCAGACCCCACCTCCAACCCGGTCCTGTGGGACCCCTCCCTGTGAACTAAGACGACCCACTTCGCCATAAAGACGTCCCAGCTGCTCTCTAAGGACTAATGATTAAAGTTCAGACACACACAATGTAACCTCATAATCCCTGCTACCTGTTCTCACCCAAATGAGGATGGGTTCTCTGTTGAGTCTGGTTCCTCTCAAGGTTTCTTCCTATCTCATCTCAGGGAGTTTTTCCTTGCCACCGTCGCCCCGGCTTGCTCATCAGGGACAAACTGATTTCTGTTTCATTCTGTCTCATAATTTCTTCAATTGTAAAGCTGCTTTGTGACAATCACCATTGTAAAAAGCGCCAAACAAATAAAACTGAATTGAATTGAATCACTAAAAACTTGGACCACTTGCCAGATCACCAGTTAAGACTGTTGGGTACAATAAATAATGATTAGCGACACAAGAAAATGTATCAGTATCAGAGGAAAATTTTAGGACATAAACTATAGAGCAGTCACGTTTTAGGAAGACTATTTGACTAACCCCGGGATTGGTGGAGGTCTCTGCCACTGTAACCCCAGTTTAACCCTGAGCTCAGGTTAGTTTGCATGTGGCTTTTCTGCTATGCCTCAAAACCAGTAGCTCTAAATTGCCACTACATGTGAACAAACTTGACCCATTGAGAAAATGCACGCAAACAACACTTGGCAGGACATTAACAAGTGAGTGTACATAGAAAATGACCTGCTGTTTGGAATATTAGTCCTGACTTTCTTATCAAGGTAAGTAAAATTAGTTAATCAAATGATTATGAATTACCCAATAATCAAGGTGAGCAGGAGAGGGTCAAGTATCTTTTAAATTGAAAATCAATTATACTGTAAAGTAATATGTTCAAATTGTTATGGATTTTAGTTATTTATATAAAAATATAATCATAACCATTTAAGTGCACATCATTTTACACTTCTTGAGAAAGAAAATCTAACTCCAAGTACATAATTTTTTGCTGTAAGAGATTCGCACTTTATTGTCCAAGTTCATGAATTACTACAAAACAAGGAAGAGATTTTCTTATTCAAGTAAACGCACTGTACAAATCTAATATATGTTGCTCAATAGATTCCTACTGAAAGAGGCATTAAAGTTGATCACTCACTTCAGTCAAGGAAGTATATATGTAAAGAAAAATGAAAGAATGACAGATATGTTGTACAAATAGGCCAATTTTGGCCCGGCCTGTGTACACAAGTTCCAAGCTAAATAATGATAATAAAAAAAAAAAAAAAACCACACTCATCTTATCTCAAACTCCAGCATTTGTCTGCTGATAAAACAGGAACCATACACACTTCACATTTAAGAGTGGCAGTGATAAAAAACACACGTACAATTACAGCGATTGCTTCAGAAGATAAAGGTGTGTCGGACCCTGAGACTAGAGGGAGAAATTGCTTAGGTCCAATAAAAAAAAATCCCTGAAAGGGGTGTTTATTTCTATACATCCATGATGAGAGAAAGTGTGGATAGAGGAAGAAGATAAAATCGTCTTAAAACTGTAATTCCTCTCACACACACACTAAAACATTATACTATCATGCCTATAAAAAAAAATATATCAACACTCACAACAAGAGAGCAAAATGTAAAAGACAGGAAATACAAGGAGAGGTAGACCAAGGAAAGCAGGAGAGGAGGAGACATGTGTGCATGTGAGTGTGTGTTGTGTGAGGGTTTGTGTTATTTTTTGGCTTTGCCTCCCTTGGCAGCATTTCGCGGTGGTGTAACAGGTCGGCAGGATCCGAAGGCTCCAGCACCGCTGTATGTTAACATTTTTTTGTCAGCAGGCTTTAAGATCTGAGCAAAGGACAGAAATAACAATAAATTATCTATCTATAGTTAGACTGGACTGAATGCAGCGATCCGTTTGTTCTAAATATTTTTAGCTATTTTTTTTATGGAATTATATTTGTGCCAACAAAATAATTTTACACTTTTTAAAAAGAATGCTATGGATTTTGCTTACGTTTCGTAATTTTTATTGAAAGTAGAGACTTTAGTGGTACGTGTATAAAAAATTGCAGTACTTTAACTACATATTTGCAAAAGTTTATTTTTTAACCGTTTTTAAAAATTATATTTCAATGATTTTCCTAATTCAGCAACATTAAATGTACACGGGTGAGTGCACAGACTTGTAACACTGAAACCCAGGAGATTCTACTCCATCACCACTAGGTGTAAGTGTAGAGCTTAATCATAGTATCTCACTCAAGTTTGCTCAGGGAATTAACTAAAAAAGAATCCAACACAGAAAATGACTAGTGAGTATTGTGAACGTTTGAGCATCAAAATAAGCTCAGAGGGTGGGGAATAAAGCAGGAAATGTAGTCTGAGAGACTATAATTACCTGGAAGGAGCACATGAGCGTTTCGTCTACGCTCATCATGGCACCAGCATTGTCGAACTCGCCACAGTAGTTTGGGGCTGAGAAGAGCGTCACCAGCTGCCGTTTTGCAAAGAACTCGTAACCATCCTCCACCACCTGAACCCCACACGCACGCACGCACACACACACATCTATCATATGAAGCAACCAAACATCCCTTAATGCACATTGCAATAATTACATGCATACTGGATATTTACATGTACATAATAATGTTAATCTGTTTTATTTACATTAGTTATTTTTTTAAATTGCATTTTACACCCTCTGCCTTTTTATTTTCTACATTTACATCTAGTGCCTTTATCTTCTTAAAGTCCTCTTTACTGAAAACGAATAATGTAAAAAATATTTACCAAACTAATCAGACATAGTATCAATTAGACATAGTAAACAAATCCATCTCTAAACTGTGAGGTGTTGCTGGAAAGTCAGACCTGATGAGCTCTGCAGATGAGGTCCATGTCATGTTTGTTCAGAAACTTGGCAACAATATCGGCGCCGAAGGTAAAAGAGACACCGCGATCATTTTCACCCCAGCCAGTCACATCTTTATCAGGATCAGCCCACAACAGGTCACACAAAAGCCCCTGATCCGGCACATCTGTGGGTCTCATCACACGCCGGATCTGCTCCATCGACTGCAAGTCTGGAGACAAACCTAAAACAGAATAGTTAAAAAAAAAAAAAAATGATTCAGCTGAACAAGGATGTTTTATCAAAGACAACTTATTATAAGTAATTTGGTTTAAAGGGTAAATTATTTGGATTAAAAAAAAAAAAAACTGGTGTAAAATCTTATACCCAATATAAACATAGAAAACCTGGACAGAATTGTAATGCTTTGTATACTCCCTTTAAGCAGCTTCCGCAATGACAACATGTAAAGCATTCTGTGGGGGGAAAGGACAATAATGCAAAATAGCCTCGCAACACCAAAGTTCACTTTCTTGGGCAGTGTGGTGTGAAACAAGGCTTTTGGTGTCATGTTAGAGAAACTTTGAGTTATACTTTACCTCCATGGCAGCAGAAAATCTTTTCATCAACGATGGCTGCCACAGGTAGGCAATTAAAGCAATCGGTGAAGGTCTTCCACAATTTAATGTTGTAGCGTCTTTTACCTAAAATCAAAAACAAACCAAAGAAAAACACAAATGAGAAACATTTCACTTTAATCTAAATTAAGTCAATTTAAATCCACGAACATAAGAAAAACAAACATGAGAAGAGTAAAAGCATTAACATTCAGACCACACCAAAAAATTCAACTCCAATGTCCTGTACACCTGAGAGTAAAATTACTCAAGTTTATAACAGCCACAAATGTGTACATGGTTACATTCTGGCCAAAGTTAATGTTTGGTAAAGATTAAACCAAGACAAGAAAGAACCCTAGGTTATTTAGAACCCTAAAGAATATATAGAGATCGGGATAGCTGTTCAATAAGGCCTGAGAAAGGCAATGATGTCATCACATAATCTGACATGATGAGTCGGATAAAATGTAGCCAACGTGCAGGGTACAAACCAACTCACACTCGTCGTAGAAGCCGTATATCCTGTTGATGGAGGCGCACTCATGGTTCCCTCGCAACAGGAAAAAGTTCTCAGGGTATTTAATTTTGTAAGCCAACAACAGGCAGATGGTCTCCAAAGACTGCTTCCCTCTGTCCACATAGTCACCCAAAAACAGGTAGTTGCTCTCCGGGGGGTATCCGCCGTACTCAAACAGCCTGAGCAGGTCGTAGTACTGACCGTGAACATCACCTTAAATAAGTGGCACACAGATTATTAACTGTTATTTTGTCCATGGTGTGCATGCAGGGCAACATATAACAACGAATGAATCACTCCAGGATATTGTGTGATTGGATTATCGTGCTATCCCTGCATCCCTATCGCTTTATGCCTGGTGTAATAAATTTACCGCAAATTTTTAGCGGTGCTTCCAGCTCGAGGAGGATGGGCTGGCTGAGAAAAATCTCCCTGGATTTGAGACACAGTCCACGGATCTCATTCTCCGTCAGCTGCACATTTTTACCGGGTCTGGAACCTTTGACTAATCAGGAAAAACAAGAATAAAAGCAATATTTAGAATCAGGATGTTCAGCATTGTAAATATATCTCATATGTACATATATTGTGTGTGTGTGTGTGTGTGTGTGTGTATATATACACACACACACACTCTTTACTGATTAATGTATATTGGCAATAATAAAGCTGCTCATTAGTATGTAATAGCCAATATGCGATATAATAATTTTTATAACCAGGTGTTGTAGTGGTGTTAGGCGCCAGCACCCACGTGTCGTTGCGCTCAGGGCGACCCGGGTTCAATACCGGCTCGGGTCCTTTCCCTGCCCTCTCCCTATCTACCCCATGTTAACTCTGTCCTATCAGTTTAATGAAGGCTGAATCCATCTATGTCGCTCGAGTGTGTGTATAGTATGAGAGAGATTTATCAAAAGATTGGTATCCATCAGGGCATTGCTATGTATATGTATGTGTGTGTGTGTGTGTGTGTGTATATATATATATATATATATATATATATATATATATATATATATATAGATATATAGTTTTCAGATTATAACTGCAATTAGGTTATTTAAAAATTTGCAAACAATCATCTTAATAAACTAGTAAAACCGTATATCGTTATTAGTAATAAAACCACATCACTGTCTGATGTAAAAGGAGATAAAAACAGGTGGATGAAAGTCACTTTTAGAGTTGATTTGCTTCGCGCCCGCCATTCTCACTAACCGGCCACGACCGAATCCCAAATCCCCTCCATTCTCCGCCCTAGTGCACTAATTAGTGCGCACATTTACAGCCAATGCAGCGCGCTGCTATACCGATCACGAGCCTTTTTGAGACGCTGTCTTAAACCTATAGATACATATGGAAAGATGGACGCAAAGGTTAACATACTTTAATAAGAGCTACTTACCCTCCAGAAGACGCTGGATGATAGAATCGATGTTTAATTTGTCCGAATCAGTCATTTTCCTCGCTGTTTTTTTTAGCTGAAAGATTACCTCAGGAATTAGCCAGCAAGCTAACCTGCCAGCAACAGGAGAAAGCTCGCGCGCACCCGGCCTCGAGATAGCTCTTTCTCTTACAATACAAGTTTTGAAATTATTTAAAATAAAAAAAGCGCTAAATATAACTCGATAACCTCACATGTAATATTTGAGTTCGATTAACGTACAGCGTCAGTGTGTAACTAATATTTAATCCCGTCCTTTTCAGTAGTTTAACCTATTTAAAAAAAAATACAGCACAGCTGCGCGTCAAGCCTGCTTCCGGTCTCACCTACCGCCTCAGGCCTCTTTGTGGTCGTCTCATTTCCGTTTGCGTCACTTGACAATAGTTGCGCCGTAAGCAAATAAATAATAAAGCGTCACTTATAAAACAATTCGATTTAAGTATTTTTTATTTGTATATATGTATTAACAAATAGTTACTGATACCACACGAAGCTAATTATTTTTTATTATAATTTATATGAATATGTAAATGAAACAAATATGAGTATGTTCATGCTAACGTACACTATGATAGATTTTTTTTAAATGCTTATACACTGTAAATATAATGTTTGCATATTAAATGTTTTCGGAATATAAACATTTAAACTGGTTTTAAATGAAACGATTCAAGAGAATCTACTTCCGGCTTCTGCCTTGGTGTCGCTTCCGGATGACGCAATTGGCGATTCATTCTGAAGAGATGGCCGGGATACGTCAAGCAAAAAGATCGGAAAACATAGAGGCAGTGAATTAACAAGCTTTAAATGTATTTACTGTATTAATATAGACTAACAGGAATCATAGAGCAAGTATGAAGCTGATACATAAAGACATCGAGAAGGATAATGCCGGGTAAGTGCACCGACTTGTGAAAATGTAGATTACGTCTCAAATACACATGGTGCATTTTATACAGTGTGAAATTGTAAACAAAAAAAAAAATCAACATGTGGCTGTTTAGAAGACATTTGCTCCGGTTTCACGTCCTGACAGCAAGACTGCGGATATTCCGGACGATCGTAATAAAAGCGCTGTCCACACAACTGCACATTTATAGCGCGGATACTATAGAAGCGGATACTGAGCATGCGCAGACTGCTAAATACACTTCAAAGTATTTTTTTTTATTTGGTGGATTGGAGGAGGAGTTAAATGACTTAAAATATAAATATATATATTAAATCTATTCTGCAAGTTTAATCAAAATACCTGTCAATATAACCGCACCAGGAGGAAGAATAGTTTATAACATAGAATTATTTCTAATTGTTAGTTAATTATATTATCTAACAATTGAAAAATTTCAAATCAATAGGATGACGTTTTTATACTCGCAATAAAAGTAATTTTATAGTAAAACGTGTATAAGGCTGTCACAATGATTAAGGTCGCAATTATTTGACATAACCGGGGGTCATTATATCTAACCATAATTATGACGCATTTTAATTAGCCGCAGGGGGGCGCTATAGTACATGTGGGCGGAGGCAGGAGAAGTGCTCTCCACTAAGGCTCCATGGTCATGGCCCAATAATCCAGCTGCCAAAGCCTGAGAAAGAACATGGCTCGCAAATTCTCTAGCCCAACGTCCCGGGGTTATTGTCTCTTCCAGCCGGACTATTATATTTCACTGCTTTCCCACTCTCTCATAAATAAAGATGGGTATTTGTTGTATGTGGGGTCAGTATGCCTGGTATTGGATGCTTGATCACGCAAACTGTGTATACTGAGCGGCATCAGTGATTTTACACAATATTTGTCAGTGGTTCTCAGGATCCGGTGCTCACTAATTCCTCCAACACGTCCTGTCAGTCATTACTAATTAAAACTGAAGGATTCCTGCCCAGAACAGAAGAACCAAAAACAGATAAATATAAAAATATTAAAATGTAAACACCTTTTTAAAATCCTTAAGATTGTTTTCCTGTTATTTCCATCACTATCACTTCGCAAATATAGAAACCATCAGTACTAAACAAACACGCAATATAACACGGCGTGGAATTACAGACAGAGAGACATTTCACATATTGAGGATAAAAACCGCACAACTCCAAACCTCTACACTACAACCACAACTGTACCACCTACAACATCTGGAACAGTTCAGAATCAATATGTATCTTAATATTAATATAACATCACAAAAACATTACAGATATCAATAAAATGTATCAGACATGTTTAAATGCTGTAAGTCAGTGTTACCGATCGGCGGCGCTGGTCTGGAAGTGGGGAATAAACTCTTTACACAAGCCAGTTGAGACAAGCCAGTTATCTCTTTAGGGTTGGCCGATCTCTCCTCACGAGTCTGCCTTGAAAACGCATTTTTTTTTCTCCTTTGTCAGCCATTGTGGGCATAAAAATGTTAATTAACTGTATTAATGTGTGCAGATCGCTACAGACGTGTTTTTGCTGGCTGTAACGGTTTTGCTCTGATCAACCGGACGGAAAAATGCTGACGTTATTGTGGGCCAGCTAGCTGGGCCCTGTAAGGCAAATTTGAAATCTGATTGGTTAAAGAAACAGTCCCACTTTTAATATAGTTTAGGTTCCACGGGCAGCGCTACTGATTCTGTAGGCAGATTAGATTAACATGGCAACACATAGAAATCTAATTGGACAAAGAATCTAACATCCACATCCACGTACTGGAAGCAGTGCAGCAGGAGAAACACTACGAAATGAAGAGAATAAACTGTTGGGATAAGTTAATACAATTTAATTGAAATAATATTAGAATTTAGGTTGTAAATGTAGGTCAGTGATTCTGATAGTGTTTAGAACAGCAGAGACGGACCAGCACTGACTGATTATCACTGGTCCACAAAACAGTAAAATGTGACATAAATTGAAAATCTGTTATAGTAAATTTTATCCAGGTTCATATTTCATTTATTATATTTTATTAAAAACTAAATAAAGAAATGAAATACAGTGAAGTCAGTTACATTTCTGAAGTATATAAGTTTATTTATTATAAAAAGGTTTTTTTGTGATTTTTCTGGAATAACCACCTATTTAAATAACTATACAGTGTTTAATGAATCGATACGTTAAAAGTAAAATTACTCATACCGTGAAATAGAATCGCAGTCAGACCGCCGAGCCCTAACGCGCCCCATCAGCACAATTATACAGCAAAGATTTCTGCTAATGTTTCTTTCCTGTAATCTGCAAGGATAAGCTTTGATTGGAAATGTGGCAATATATGGCCTGTTCCATTATGGTCATAGTTTATTTTACAGAAATGTTCATATTTCTGGAAAGTTACAGGATGGAAACACTTAGTTCACACAAAAAGATTGTTGCAGAGCAGCGATGGCACTGTTGGCAACAGTCTGGATATTCTTTCTTCCGGTTTATCCATACACTGTCCAATGCCATGTCGGGAAATCTCATTTGAAAATCTTTCCTTAGTGCTATGAGTTGTTCTTGTACTTGCAGCGAACAAAACAATTTGAACTTATTAATGCAGATGAACTCAAGGATCCTGTCAAATTTAGCATTAAAAGCTGAACCTCTCCTGATGCCTGATGGATTTTTTTTTAATGCTGCCAGCAATGACAGAAACCACAAAAATGTAAGGGTTCATAATGTTTAAAGTATAGTTTATTAACTAAAAAACAAATAAAAAAATTTGGCTTAAAAAGTTAAGACAACTTACCAAAATAAGCACAGTACAATATAACCAACCTCAAGTGCAGCAGCCATTTGGTTTTTTTGTGTGTAGTGTTTTTGTGGCTCGTGTTAGGAAGACGCCACGATTCAGACTTGCATTCTTGTTTGGATCCTTTGCTGACTAACAACATAATTTTGTTGAAACTTATAAATCAATGGCTTTATAGGTTTTTGCAGTTTTGTAAATGTATGTTTGGCTGTTGGTGGTCTGACAAAGACACTAATTGTACATGATTATTGTATCTGAAAATGGTATAACGATTATGCAAAATTGTATTGCATTGTATTTTTCTAGGTTTGTGGACTTACAGTAGCATGGTGCAAACCATAGCTTTGCATGCAGGCAATATTACAGTCTCGACAATTGTGTCGGCAGATGAAGTTATACCAAAACCAGATTTGGTACCCTGTAAATAAGCACCCTATGCAGTTGCTTTTATATCATTAATAAAGAGTGGTTTGGGAATGATCTGTGCATCAAAATGTTACTGTAGGTTGGTGTGTGTAGAGGGTTAAGGCACCGGCACACATGTGCAAGTTGTTGCGCTCTGGCAACCCGGAGTTTGATTCCCGGCTCGGGTCCTTTCCGGTCCCATCTCACTCTCGATCTCCCCCATTTAATCTCTCAACAGGCAAAAAATGGCCAAAAAAAAACTGCTACTGTAGTTTGCAGTTACTGTTACAGTTACTACAGTTACTGTAGTTCTTTGAATTTAGTTTTGCTCTTGTTCCGTAATTGTGTTTGCCAGTCAGGTTACTCTTATCCCAGAGGAAGCGGAGGACATGTGGCATACTTATAATCTAGTGCAAGTGGGTGACAGTTTGAGAGCCTCCACCATCAGGTACCATGTGCACTAATATACACATTTTATTATTACTTGCTTTACTATGGGCGTAGTTTCATTACTTATGATCATGTTCGTGTTCCATACAGGAAGGTACAGACCGAATCCTCCACAGGCAGTGTGGGAAGCTCACGAGTGCGCACCATGCTCACCATCTGCGTTGGGACCATCGACTTTGATTCGCAGGCGTGCCAGCTTAGAGTCAAAGGCACCAATATTGAGGAGAACCAATATGTCAAGGTCTGGCTTGTGTTTTTTAAATAGATTTTGGTTCTCCAAACCACATGCAATATAGATCAGATGCAGGTGCAAACCTTGTAGCCAGTGAAAATTAGAATACAGACTTCAACATCAGTGTGTTCAGTGCTGGGTGTAAAAGTCTAATCTATACTGCTGTAAGAAATCCATTCCTTCTTTATGCTAGTGTGTGTTTGATTGGTCAGATGGGAGCCTACCACACCATCGAGTTGGAGCTCAACAGGAAATTCACTTTGGCCAAGAAAGTGTGGGACAGCGTGGTGCTAGACCGCATCGGTATGTTTTAGCATCATTTAAATTTCTCTAGAATGCAAATAAAAAATAACATGTGCTGTATACACTTGCTCTATGATTCTAACCTCTGACCCCTCAGAGCAGGCGTGTGACCCGGCACAGAAGGCAGACGTGGCGGCCGTGGTGATGCAGGAAGGTCTGGCCAACCTGGTGCTGGTGACTCCGGCTATGACACTGCCAAGAGCCAAAGTGGAGGTCACCATTCCACGCAAGAGACGGGGCAACTGCACCCAGCATGAAAAGGTCAACCCATACTTGGAAACTCTTCCGATAAACACCTTTTTTTAAAATAAAAGGGACCACGTACCTGGGTGACAAGGCCGACTACTGAAATTGTATTTTCTTACTTGCTACTATTATTATAATTATTATTTACAAGGGGATAAGTTTTGAAACTCAACAACAAATGACAGCACAAGGCTGCACACAGTCACAAGAAGCAGCACAGCCTTGCATTTTTTTCTTACAAAAGGTTATGTCAGGGTTAAAAGTTCAACCAGGGCATTCAGATTCAGAGAAATGAAAAATAAATGAATAAATACATTTAAAAAAAAAACAATAAAGGCCATTTTCAGGCTTTACAAACAGGAACATAGAAATTCTACAGACATGTGAGAACCCGCACATTAGTATATCTGTGATTTGCAGCTTTTTACCTTTTTCTTGTAGACCAATCAGAATCTGGAATTCAACAATTCTTTTACTCTTTCAGGCGCTGGAGCGATTCTATGAAGCAGTCATGCAGGGAATCCTGAGACACTTCAACTTCGAAGGTGTGGCTTTAGTTTGTAGGAAGTATTATCACAACAGTATTCATCATGTTTATCAATACCTCTCTCTCTCTCTCTCTCTCTCTCTCTCTCTCTGATAATAGTGGTGAAGTGTATACTGGTTGCAAGTCCTGGCTTTGTCAAGGATCAGTTCATTACGTACCTTTTTAAAGAAGCGGTAAGGCAGGAGTGCAAGGTCCTGCTGGAGAACAGGTCCAAGTTCATGCTAGTCCACGCGTCATCCGGACACAAGTATTCACTCAAAGGTTTGCATTAGAGATTAAATAAAAATACAGGATACTGGCAATTATTTGTTATTTAGGATATTTTGTTTGTCTACTCAGAGGTTCTGTCTGATCCAACGGTCACCAGTCGTCTGTCGGACACAAAGGTATCATTATCTGTGTTATTGTAATCTAGACCGTATAGTCATTTTATAGTAACGCAAAACTAAAATTGGTGTGTTTGTGTGTGTGTGTAGGCTGCAGGAGAAATAAAAGCTTTGGAGGATTTTTACAAAATGCTGCAACATGAACCTGACAGAGCTTTTTACGGGTCAGCCACCATTTTATTCTCATATTCTCTCAAATGTGTGTGTATGAGAGTAAGAGCAGTTTTTTGGTGTAATAAAAAGTATTCTTTTCTCAATATGTTGGGAATAATTTAATTATAGCCTGGCACATGTGGAAAAAGCAAGTGATGCGTTAGCCGTGGACATCCTGTTGATCAGCGACAAACTGTTTAGGTAACGGCCACAATAGTGCTTCTGTTCCATGAGCATATAAAATGTCTCCAACCGGGTTCACTGGAACATTTTGTTTTTGTTGTCAGACATCAGGAGGTAGCGACTCGGAGCAGATATGTCCGCCTTGTGGATAACGTGAGGGACAACGGTGGAACAGTCAGGTAAAACTGCTGAGCTACCTTTGAGCTACCTTTTTAACAAACCAACATAAAAAGAGCATACTATTATACTATTTCTGCCCTTCCTTTTCATCCTTTTGTCCTTTCTAAAGGGTATTTTCAAGCTTGCACGTCTCCGGAGAACGTGAGTTCCTCTATTAATCACATTTTCTGTTTGCTAAAAAAGTAGAAATTAGACCATTGACCTCATGTCCTTCCTCTCTGTCGCTTACAGAACTGAATCAGCTCAGCGGCGTGGCAGCCATCTTGCGCTTTCCCATCGCTGATCTCTCTGACGCAGAGGAAAACAGCAGCTCTGATGAAGACTGACCGAAAAAACATCCAACATCAACACCATCAACACCTTACTTATTTTTTTAAACAACTTTTCCATTATTATAACAGCAAGAAGAAACGTGCCTTTAATGTCCAATATCAAATGATCCAGAGTGGTGAACTGATTCATTGCAATATAGTAAAATGTCCAACTGAGGTTTTTTTTGTTGTTTTTTTTAATAGCATGTCAATGCGATTTATAGACTTTAAGGAATACATTCTGTATTCCTTTAATCAGTCACCAGGTGATTAAAAGAAAAAAAAATGTTTTAATTGCCTTGTTAATAAGGATGTTAGTCACTTGGGTTGTTTGGGTGCCAAAATAATTAGCAAATGTAGCTTTAGTTTTTATTTTGATTGTAAATAATATGAACATGTAACTTTCAATAAAACAGCTGCAGAATCAGATGAGCCGCTTAGGCTGGTAAAACCCTCATCGACAAGAAACCATAGCACTCACATGTGGTTAGTGTGACTTGAAACAGTAAACATACATTCCTACTAGCTAAGCAGCCTTTTTTGTGAAGCAATTAAGATCTATTTTATGAGCAGGACTACCATTTGCCATGTTTCTTGCTGTATGAATTGGATTGTGATGTCCACACACACCTTATCTTAACTCTTCCACCTAAAGCCTTATACTGAACCAGGATTTGGTAAATTGAGGTCTAATTACTGCTCTTTATCCCTGCTGATTTGTCCCCTTGCCAGGATCTTGCAATCCCCATGGACAATTTAGTGATCTTCCCTTTGACCACTGCTCGCAACCTTGAGGTACTGTAATAATGGACAATCAACTGTTATTTTCCTCACATGCTGTTAATTTGATATAATTCTACCAGATTATCCTTTACAACATTAGGATTTGTCCATTCTTGTCCATGCAGATCACTCAGTTTTGTGCAGTCTCTTGTCATTTCTGAACTAGATTACTGCAACTCTACTGCTCCTGGCAGGTCTAAGTGCAATTTGCTCTCTTCGAATGGTTCAAAATAAAGTTGTTTTCAATCTACCAAAACAACCATTTGCACACGCCACCTAACTTCTGCGCTGCAATCACTTCCAACAGGCTTCCAGTAGGTGCAAGCATCAGATTCAAAACAATGACCAAAAACGGAGCAGCAGCCTCTTATCTTAAAGCACTTATAACTCCTTGCACCACACAGCGCCCCCTCAGATCTGCAAACACAACTTAACTAGTCCCACCATCCCCTAAGACCAACCTTTTCTCAAATGCCTGACACCTGACATTTAAAAAATTTTTATTGCTTTTTATCTATACAGCAGTTTTTGTTATTTTGTGATCTATTGTACCAGTATTGATTTTGGAATTAGAGACACGCATTTAATTGAGGACAGTAAGAATGTGAGGGCTGTAGATTCGGTTTCGGATGCGACTAGCTCAGGGATTCCTGTACATTCAATTCAGTTTATTTGAACATGATCCGGTTCTAGAGCCCGTGCAACTGGGTGACTGTGAGACGGCATAGTCGTGGGTCAAACCACCGCTCTTCAGTTCCGACTAAAACATTTAACAGGCTCTCCCCACACAGTGACCACCCACTGAGAAACCTGATGAAAGATCTCTAGTTATCTGTGATTCTATTGTATGGAATGTGAAAATAGAGACTCCAGCTACCATAGTCCAATGTTTACTGGGAGCCAGAGCGCCTGACATCTTGGAAAATTTAAAAGTGCTGGCTAATACTAAGCGTAAATTTACTAAGATTGTTATTCATGCCAGCGCTAATGATTTTCTACTTCGCCAGTCGGAGATCATCACAAATAATTTTAAAGAGGTGTGTGAATTCGCAAGCACGATGTCAGACACAGTAATCTGCTCTGGTCCTCTCCCTGCTTACTGTGGCGAGATACATAGCAGACTGTCATCACTCAATAGCTGGATGTCTGAATGGTGCCCACGAAATAACATAGTTTTTATAGACAATTGGAGGAATTTTTGGGGCAGACCTGACCTGAATAAAAGAGATGGTATTCATCCCTCCTGGGGTGGTGCCGCTCTTCTGTCTAGAAATTTGGCAAATAGTCTTAGAGTTGGCACTTGACTAACTGGAGCCCAGGTCAGGAAGCAGATAGTCTGGTTAAACCGCCCGTCTGCTTGCCGTCTTACTTCACATTCCACACAGAATCCAGTTAATGTACAGCATATAGAGACTCTCAGAAGATATCACACTATAGAGACTGTGTCTGTTCCTCGAACTAGAAAACACAGTAAGCGCCCAAACCAGCTTAATCGAAACAATTAAATCGATGTTCAAATAAAAAAATGTATGCAGCACAGAGAAACAAACGATATAGTATGGTTTATTAAATATCAGGTCCCTTTCGATATGATCACTAGTTATAATCTAGATGTGCTCTGTTTGACAGAAACCTGGCTAAAACCAGATGATTATGTTATTTTAAATAAGTCTACACCCCAAAATTACTGTTATAAACATGAGCCGCGTCCAAAAGGTAAAGGCGGAGGGGTTGCATCAATTTATAATGATATTTTTTGTGTTTCTCAGAAAGCAGGTTTTAGGTATAAATTATTTGAAGTAATGGTGCTTCATATAACATTATTCAAAGAAATATATGCTAATAATAAATCTCCTGTAATGTTTGTACTGGCCACTGTAAACAGGCCATCAGGTTACCATACAGACTTTATCAAAGAATTTGGTGATTTTCTATTAGAGTTAGTGCTGGCTGCAGATAAAGTCTAAACATGGAGACTGTCTTTTCTAGTACCCTAAATACAGTTGCTTCATTACGCTTAAAAAAAGATAAAGGAAAATAGTTTGGCACCGTGGTATAATGAGCACACACTCGCCTTAAAGACAGCAGCCCGAAAAGTGAAGCGAAGCTGGAGAAAAACTAAAATAGAGGTATTTCGTATTGCACAACGGGATAGTAACCTGTCCTACAGAAATGCTTTAAAAACTGCTAGATCTGACTACTTTTCATCATTAATTTCTGAAGTCATAGGTCCGCTTCTGAATATAATTAATTCATCGTTGTCATTAGGGTACGTCCCCAAAACATTTAAACTACCTTATCATTATGCATCTTTGCACGATCTATAACTATCTATTGTTACACCTCTAAATTCTATCCATATACCTTCTGTACATTATTTACCCCCACCTTTGTAATTATTAACCCCATACCCTATTTATTACATTGCTATTTATTGAAAATAAGCCACTTATGCACTTTTGATGCTACCTGCACTTCATTGGCTCTCTACATGTACCTTGCACAATGACAATAAAGTTGAATCTAATCTAATCTAATCTAATCTAATATAATATAATATAATATGAATATAATATAATATAATATAATATAATATAATATAATATAATATAATCTATTAAGCCACTCATTAAAAACCACAACTTGATCGTAAAAATCTAGTTAATTACAGACCGATCTCAAACCTCCTATTTCTGTCTAAGATACTTGAAAAGGTTGTATCATTACAACTAAATTTTTTCTTAAAGAAAAATTATATTTATGAAGATTTCCAGTCAGGATTTAGATCCTGTCACAGTACTGAGTCTGCTCTAATTAGAGTTACAAATGACCTGCTGCTATCAGCTGATAATGGTTGTCTCTCCCTATTAGGTAGGGGCAGGGTGGCTCAAATGGTTAAGGTGCTGAGTTTTTAATCTGAAGACCAGAACACCCTGGGCTCAAGCCCCACCTCCGGCAAGTCAACCACTGTTGGGTCCTTGAGCAAGACCCTTAACCCCTCCTGCTCCAGGGGCGCTGTATCATAGTACCTTGCACAATGAATTGAATATTTATTTTATTATTATTTTATTTAGTGCTACTGGTCCTCAGTGCTGCGTTTGACACTGTCGACCACACCATTCTTTTAAATAGATTAGAAAGCCTTGTTGGCATCAGTGGAAGTGCGTTAGCATGGTTTAAATCCTGCTTTTCTGACCGCCAACAATTTGTAGCAGTGAACGAAAAGATATCATAACGCTCGCAAGTAATGTATGGAGTACCCCAAGGCGCAGTTCTAGGACCGTTACTTTTTACACTTTACATGTTACCCTTGGGGATTATTATTAGGAAACATGGTGTTAGCTTTCACTGCTATGCCGATGACACTCAGCTATATATTTCTTCGCAACCCGGCGAAACTTACAAATTTGAAGAACTAACTGAATGTATACCTGATATAGTAAACACTGGATGACAAATAATTTCTTATTGCTGAATCCTGAAAAAACAGAGGTGTTAATTATCAAACATAAAGCCTCTGCCTGTAATAATCTAAATCACTGTCTAACACTTGATGGCTGCTCTGTCAACCCTTCAGCGTTAGTTAGGAACTAAGGTGTGCTTTTTGACAGTAATCTTTCCTTTGAGAGCCACATTTCCAGCATTTGTAAAAATGCATTTTATCATCTTAAAAATATATTTGAACTTTGACCTTTGCTCTCAAGGTCAAACGCAGAAATTTTAGTTCATGCGTTCATGACCTCAAGATTAGAATATTGTAACGCTTTACTGGCTGGTTGTTCTGCACGCCTAGTAAACAAACTCCAGCTGGTCCAAAACTCAGCAGCTAGAGCTCTTACTAGTACCAAAAAATTTGATTATATTAGCCCGGTTCTGTCAACACTGCGCCGGCTCCCTATTAATATCGAATAGATTTTAAAATCTTGGTAATTACTTATAAAGCCCTAAATGGTTTAGCACCTTGATACCTGAGTGAGCTCCTATCCTATTATAGTCCTCCACGTCCGCTGCGCTCTCAGGACTCAGGCAATTTGATATTAAATAACTAAACCAACTGCAGGTGGCAGATCCTTCTCTTATCTAGTGCTTTGGAATAACTTACCTTGCACTGTTCGGGAGGCAGACACACTCTTAGTTTAAAACTAGATTAAAAACACATCTCTTTAACCTGGCCTACACATAATACACACATTTTTATTATTCAAATCTGTTGAAGGATTATCAGGCTGCAATAGTCAGGTCAACCAGGCCTGGTAAACCACCAATAACACATTATGTATTTGTTTATCACAGTCGAATTGCATCTGCGCTAACATATGTCTGTTCTTTGTTATTCCGAGCTCACCATCGCCACCATCACTTGGAGACAATAAGGCAGTTTCTCTTGTCTTCCAAGCGGCCATCCGGACAAGACCACAGAAACTTTGCTGCAGCACGGGTAACCTATTGGTTTATCTGGTCAGAGGAGAACTGACCCCCTGACTGAGCCTGGTTCTCCCAAGGTTTTTTTCTCCATTTTGTCACCGATGAAGTTTTGGTTCCTTGCCGCCGTCGCCTCTGGCTTGCTTAGTTGGGGACTCCAAATTTATGGATATCAATCAAATGGACTGTTCTAATGAATGTTTAACATTGTTGTTTCTGAAGTATTTCTGTAAAGCTGCTTTAAAACAATCCTGATTGTCTGCTAAATGATGTAAATGTAAATTACTTCTTAAATTCACCAAAATGTGGTATGTACCTGGACAATCATCTATATGCAGTAATTTGCAGCTTAATAAAGGGCGGCCAGCGGCACATCAAGGAACCTAACCAGCGTTCCCAATGGTACTGGTGCTGGAAGTGCAGACCCAGACCTCACTTCTCTCATAACCTGTGACCCATGAGTACCTTTGTCCTGCTTGTTTTTCAATTATCCCTGGATCAGGTGAGTTCAGTCAATCAAAAGCTGAATGACATATAGCAAAGCTTGTAGCAAAGCCACCCACTTAAGGCCTGGGTAATCCAACGTATTCCAAGGTGTTGAATAATGAGCTCTGCTTTGTAGAAAGGAAAGTGGCAGTGGATTACCCACACCAGTTCTGGCGAGTCCCAGCCACACCCCAGCCACACATATCTCAATAATGGCTGCGGTAATGGTCATGTGACTGTTGAGCTTGCATAGTGACATGAGACAGGGCTATGGGTTTGAATATGTATTTTATGTTAATTTTAGGTTAGCCTGCATATCTTTAAAAATCTGTCTCTTTCCTTCAAATAGAGAAAATGCTGTTGGACATAATTAAAAGATGACCACACCACATGTTTTATATGTTGATATTGTTTAATGGTTTAAATTCCTGGGGCATATATGTTAAATGGTTTATTTATATAAACATATAACATATAAACATTTACATATAAATTATATGTTAAATGGTTTCTAATTCTTGGAGCATAAAACCCACAACAGAGAACTGGCTAAAGTCAGATATCGGCCATTATTAGCATAAAACAAGTTTATTTCCTGTAATGTTTTGCTCCATTAGACATTGAGAAGCAAGCATACGGAGGCCAACACCCACTTTGTAGGTTTCTCCTTGGTTTTTAGGTTAAAGGTCCAAATGTAGGTGGGCCCACGCATCCGTGTTTTGTACACAGGACACTCGTATACGTTCTTTGTCTCCTGTCGGTCCACAGGAATGGCGTTAAGTAAGATTACTGGCATAGCAGGCGTCAACTCCTTTAAAAAGGCATCAACGATTGCACCGGTCTGGATGTCCCAGCGAGCGCCTGAAAAAAAGGAAGCATACATACTATACAAAAAGAGCACTGATTTATTTACTAAAAGCCATGTTTTACTATTTCTTTACGCTTACTTAAAGAGTCTTGTACCAGTTTGTCTATAGTCATGAATAAGTAATTCATTTATTTATTTTACCAGCCAGATATGTGTTAATAGCCAAAATATATGCTTGGAGGTAGGCTGCATGATATTGGAAAACGTGGACATATATCACCAAATGACTTTAATAGCTCTCTTTGGAAATAATTCATTATGTAAAAATGATTTCGGGGATTTTGTAGTGACTGCATGTGCATAATATCTAATGCACAAATCATAAACATAGAAAATACAATAAAACAAAGATGTAAATAAAGCAAAGTGTTTTATCTTTTTCTAGAGATTCAGATACAGAAATTAAATAAAGTGTGAAAATGTACACGAGGCAAGTAGCCTGTCCTGATTTCTAGTAACAGTCTGCAAAAAGTTTCCGAATGACCTACTACATCCTCCCAAATTCTGAAGTATGCATACCATCCAGTGGGCGCTTTACTATCCCATGACCTCACAGGAGAAACGACTCATCTTATTTGAAAATGGCGGAAAACGGCAGTACTTGAAGTGCAGAAAGTTACTTCAACTACTTGAAAAATGTTCTTTATGGTTTACTTGCACTTGTTTTACATTATCATGTGACAATATTAGTATAGTGGTTGTAGTACGTCGGAATTTCATTCACCCTACCAATAATCATACTCAATTCTAGTGCCTACTTAGATAATACAATGATGTGAACATATCTTACCCTCCATGAAAAGGCCATGGACATAAGCTCCGTCTCTGGGTGCGCTGGTCATGTCCTCTTTATTCTTTTTTGTAACCTCTACGGACAGACACATCTTGTCCAAAGGCCATTCGTTTTTTCTGGCTGTGGACTGCATGATGGCAGTGAGGAATGACTGGGGGTTGAAAAAGCCAGACAGCCAGACTGCAGGAGGCATGGAGAAGTCTGTGGTCCACGACTCCAGTTCCTATAAATACAGACAGTGTTTGTATGTGCGAGTTATTATGCTGGCTTTCTATTTGTCAAAAAGTGCCAGTAAAACAGTGATTAAATGTTTAATCTCACCTTGATTCTGAGGAGGAGGTCCGCGTACCAGTCACCCAATCCCATTAGGGAAGGGTATGCAAGCTTTTCCCAAGACTCGGGAATCGTGTCCATGAACAAAGAATTTCCGAGCTCTTCCATGTCTGTAGTGATCGTCAACTCTCCCTGAAAACCACAGACAGCACCTTTAGTTTTACCCATGTATAAACATTTTTCTGGGCTTAAAATAAACAAGTGCTTACCTTAAGACCTAAATTCAGTTCTTTCAAAGACCTCAAGATTTCCCTGGTTAGTATATTCATCCGTTCGCATTCTTGAAACACAACAATGATAAAAGGGGTTTTGACGTTGGCTCGTGCTATGATCTCCATCATGTTAAATTCCTCCGGTAGCTTGTCCAAAATGTCCTCTAGGATTTCCTTCACCTGAAATAGCAAACTGTTAGTAGTGGTGGCCAACTACCACTGAAAGATGTAGTAAAAATTTGGCTAGAACATACCATTTCCTCCCGCGAGACACCACCTCCTCCAGCAGAGACTCCTTCTTTGGGCTGGAGCTCCAACAAAGTACGGAAGAGTTTCTCAGAGGTGACGGTTAGAATGCCAATTTCGGCATTTGGATGCAATCCGTACAGATACGGGCTCTCTGGTGGCAACATGTCATCAATGTACATGTGATAACCCTAAATACAAGAAAAGGCAAAACAATAATATATAATACACTTAAAGAAAGTCGCTTGTTATGACCTTATGTTAAGCTAAATCGGGGAATGGAAAGAGATTATGGTTCTTTATGAAAGGGACATTTCACAGAAGCACATGAACTCAACCTTGTAGTCTAAGTTACGTGGTACAGGAAAGCCTTGCACAAGCTGCATTTCTTCATCGAGCATCTCGGGCTGCATATATTCCTGCAAATAGGTCCTGCACAGTCTCCGGTCCCAGTCGTCAGTAATATGGCCACCGTACATGATCTCACCGAACAGGTACCGCAGATCATCCCAAGGAACCTAAATGGAGATGTGATTATTACAGTAGCCTTTATTTCTTATGTACACATTACAGCACAGTAAAAAAAAAAATCTTGTATATCTCAGAAAGTTGGGGTCGGAGCACAGGGTCAGCTTTGATACATCCCCCTTGATGCAGATGTTAAGTTGAAACCTGATCTTCTGAACAGTGTACCAGAACAAATGTGAATACAGAAAGGTTTTTCTTACATCTGAATTGGCTTCTAGGTAATTGTACAGGACATCAATAGAGATGGTTAGATCTCCGTTGTTGAAAGGGTAAGACCGGTTCCAGCCTTGCGCGCCAAACTTGCGTCTCTCGGCCACCACAGCATGGAAATAACACATGGCAAACAGAATAACCTGGAACTCAGACTCCTTCGAGCACATCTCCAAGGTGTTCTAATAAAAAAGACATTTTGTAACATATTAAATAGAAATGTGACAATTATTTTAGTCTGGAGAAAGTAAACATTTTTTTAATCACCTGATCAAAAAGGTCTAGTGCTCTGTGGAGGTTTGCATGTATGCCTGTAGGGGGCTCATTGGTGATTTTGATCGAGTTTTCGAGCAGACCTTGAGGAATGATGTGAGAATCGGGGGTAGGGGCCGGCTCAGCACTCATAAACACGCGGTAATCACTGTGGCTTTCAATACTGTACATCTCTACTCTTTTATCCAAACTGCTCAGCCATTTTGCCACAAGGTGGATGTTCTAAAAAATAAAATACATGATACATAAACAAAAATTAACAGGCTGAAAAGTGCAAAATGCACTTGAAGTACACTACACACATTAACATTTCTGACATTGGGTAGATGCCCTTATCCAGAGCGACCGTCATTTATGACAAATTTTCACCCTGTAAGCAATTGAAGGGTTAAGGGCCTTGCTCAGCGGCCCAGCAGGGGCAGCTTGTTGGTCCAGGAAATTGAATCCACAATCCTCTGAACAGTTCAACACCTTAACTGTTAAGCTACCACTTTGGATATTTAGGTTTATGTCAAAATAATTCTTTGACACAGAATTTACTTAACACTTTGTAAAATAAATCAATTTAATAAAATGTTTTATTTATATAAATATATGAAGTGCATAGCCAATACTTCCACTAGTACATACCTGCAGAATAACCCAGTGTCCCTCTGCTGCTGCCAAGTCTAAAGCATCTTCAGCCACCACTTCCTGACCCTGACCCAGGGACACATTGTGAAACTTGCCGTTATCTATGGTGAAGCCCAACTTCTTGCCTGTAAGAGAATATGTGTTGTTTATTTAGCCAATAATTAAATAATTATTAATTTGATCCTGGTACTAACTTTGCAGTTCATACTGACCTAGTGCCTCTACGTCTGTCAATGGATCAACTCCAGGTGAGAGGATGAAAAACATTGGAGTGGATGAGCTGCTCTCTTCAAAGGACACGGCGAATTCTACGCTGCGGCCATCAACATACTTGGTCCCTAGTGTTGCTTCGACAAAGTTTCTGTTGTGTTCAGAAAGGACATTGTAGTAAACATTGCATTTGGTAATTGACTATTAATTCAGGTTGAAAAATAAAAGCTATAAAAATAATAATAATAATTCAGGTATTTAATGTGACTACAATTGGGGCAGTGGTGGCTCAAATAGACCAACGAGACCTGGGTTAAAGCCCCACCACCGCCAGTCTGCCACTATTGGGTTCTTGAGCAAGACCCTTAACGCTTCCTGCTCCAGGAGTGCTGCATCATAGCTGACCCTGCGCTCTGACCCCAACTTACTAAGATGGGATATGCGAAGAAACAAATTTCACTTTAATGTAAAAAGTATATGTGACTAATAAAGGAATTTTACATTTACATTACAATGATGAAAAGAATGTGATTTCTGTCAATTTGTTATTAGTGCCAGATTGCCTGCTAATCTCGTGGAAGTATCCACAGACAGGAAATCCAATTTCAGATCAAAGTGGTCTGGGTGTTTTTCTGTAATTACTCTCATCAGAAAAAGTGTTTTAGCTTCCAGACTCAAGGACACAGTAAGATTTTAGTTTTTTGCATTTTACATGGTCTTGTGTGAAAATCCCTAAAGATTAACAGTTTACTTAACTCAACTCAAATACACAACTCCGGTACAGTTAACTCAAATCAGCCTTCTGCATAAGCAATGTACTCACACTGATCACATTTTCCCCCATTCTAATGACTGAATCTCTCTCTTTCGCCTTGTCATTTACATTTCTGGCATTTGACAGACGCAAAGCAATTTAAAATAATTTTTTTCCCAACTGAGCAAATTGAAGGTTAAGGGCTTTGCTCAGGAGGTAGTTTAGTTGTGCTGGGAATTGTCCAAACGATCTTCCAATCGGCAGTTCAACACTTTAAACCGCTAAGCTATCCAAAAATTGCATTGTAGCTCTGGCTGTATGTTTTAGGGTCACTGTCTTCCTGGAAGTTGAATCTCCTTCCCAGTTCCAAGTCTTTTGCAGCCTTTAACAGGTTTTCCAGGATTGCCCCGTATTTAGCTTAATCCATCTTCCCATCAACTCTGACCAGCTGCCCTGTTCAAAGCCAGATTTGTGGAGTACACGACAGTTGTCCTGTGGACAGATTCTCCCACCTGAGCTGTGGATTTCTGCAGTTCCTCCAGAGTGAACATGGGCCTCTTGGCTGCTTCTCTGACCAGTGATCTCTTTGCTCGGTCTGTCAGTTTAGGTGGACGACCATGTCTTGGTAGGTTTGTGTGTGAGTGTGTGTGTGTGATTGTGTGTGAACACCCAGACTACTCTACCTCTGATTGGAAAAGAAGGAAAACTCTACCTAAACCAATCATCTTCATCATCCAGCCATCTATTCACTGTTTATACCCGCTTATCTTGGGTCTTTCGGAATAAGACACACACAAACATGGAGAGAACATGCAAACTCCAGACTGAAAGACCCCTGCTGGGGATACAAACCTGAGACCTTCCTACTGTAAGGCAACAGTGCTAAACGGCGTTGCCCCTAATCATCAGTTATGTGGTTATCTCCCAACACACACACACCAATCATCATCAGTTATGTGTCCCACCTCATCCCACACACACCAGAGAAAAAAAAAACAACTTTTGAAGGTCCTTTGGCCTATACTCTGAAAAAAACCTTTTCAGTGAGCTCAATTATAGTAACGGCTGATTTAATCGTCAATAACGGTAACAACGTTAAAACAGGAAGGACAGTAATTCGTTTGATTACTAAAAAAAAGGAATGCATTTAGTAACGTTGTTATTCCCATCACTGGCTACCACTTTCCTACATATATGTGTTCCTAGAAAAGGTTGTACTCCACCTGATAGCGTAAGACATTCGGTCAGGTCTCATGCATCTCATCATACATAGCTTTTGTATGCCACTCTTTTTTTTCCATTCTTGGGGAAACGTCTCCTTTTCTGAAGCCTCAGACTCTACGAACTTCTTCCAGCGTGGGGCTAAGCCTTCAATATCAGTGTCCAACTCTTTAAATTCGTCCATTTCAGCTAAAGCCTAACAAAAAAAACAGGCAAAAGTTAAACACAAATCAAAGTTAATATGGTGAAATTATTAATTATCATTACTAATCAGGTTATGACTAGTTTGATAAAATACAGAACCTTTATTCCACCCCATCCCTGGTTGGATAGGAAGTCAACTGGCGACACCAGGCCAGCTTTGAAAGGGTATCTCAGCAGGAAATCCAGTTCGGAAGGGTTGATCAGTTTATCCTTGACCAGAATCTATAATATAAATAGATGTTTAACCATAATATCACCAATTCTGAGCCGGTGCAAATTGTTCATCTTAATGCATAAAATAGTGAATTATCTACGTACTTGAAAAGCAATCAAAGCAACGAATGTGAGTTTATCCCTCTCAAATAAGCAGCGGTTGGTATACATGAACACAGCGAAGGTGATTTCATTGATCAGATTGTCCACTCGCACATTCACATCATCGGCTGGTTCGGTTTGCATAATGGCTCCTTCAAATACTTTAGTGAAAGCCTGAAATATGGACAAAACAAGGATTTCTGTTATTTCCATTCTTATGCACATTTATACATTCCAATTTATTCTAAAACGCAAACATTACCTTCAGAGAGAACTGATAAATGGGGTTAATTTTCTTCAGGTCGTTAAGAATGAAGAACAGAACGGCTGCACGGATAGATGCGGGTCTATAATTCTCTCTGGCCTTATTGATCTCTGCCTCGATTGTCTTTGCTTCCAGCACCTACAGATCATTTTTCAACAACATGAATGACCGTTAAAAGGAACGTTTATTGAATATGTCCTACATGAGTGCCATTTTGAAATTCCTTTGACCTTTTGCTCAATCTCAGTCGCAGTTTGCTTGGTGGTCTCTAGGCTTTCTACCAGTGCTGTGTCCCCGAGAAAGTTTCCTGAGGCAGCAGAGATATGGGCAAGCAAAGTGTCCTCAAGCTGTTTCAGCGTAATCTTGAATGAATTTTGCTCTCTGGTCAGCTCTGCCTAAAAAGGGAAAGATTTTTAAAAAGTGTTATAAAATTTCTGGCTAGACTTGACTATGCAATTTGGGTAGCCAAATTAGGGATAGACATAATTAATCGATTATCGACAATTGATCTGTAGCACGCTAATATGCAGATTGGCTGTTTCCTGCAACTGAAATAACTTCATGCATTTTTTTAGGGAGGCAAATTCAACCAATCCAGGTGCATTTTCTCAACAGTGCAATTTTATCCAATCACTGACTTTTCTTTTCTCAAAGCAATTTCCCCATGTTAATCACAAAAGTAAAGGTTAACTGTTTTACACCTCGCATGTGCAATGTTGTGGTGGGTTTTTTGTTTTTTTTTACTTAATTCTTCAGTTTTTTGTATGATTTTTTTTAAAAAGGCCCGCAAAATTCTGAAGAAACTGGTTAAAATGTTATTGTGGCAGAAAACAGTTTCTTTGGTTTTCTTCCATGATAATAGTTACAAAAAAACAAAAAAAAACACTTACACCGTTACCCACTCTACATTTAGACACACAAATTCCAGCATTAAAAAAACCTTCAGAAAAATGAAATATAGCAAATTCTAATAATTAACTGAGAAACATAGAAAATTCAATTTACCTTCTGCTCTTCCAAGTCGGGCCTTTCCTTTGCCACAACAGCTGCCAGCAGCTGGTCTTCCAGCCCGTCCCGTGTCACAAGGAAATTAATCAGCGTGCACTGAGCCTGCAGCTCCGGTTTATAGTGAGGATTGAAAAGCTTAGTGTGAAGTATGAGTCGGAAGTTGGGGTGGTATTCTACCTCCTTATCACCGATACATATGTACCTGTTGATTTAAACCGATGTAATAAATGGTACCGACCCAACTTTGAAGAACGGCTCTGGGGGCGACTGGGTTTGGTGAAAGTACTTACTTTCCCTTCTTGATTGTGTTTCTTCCAAGCAGGGGGTCCAGCACGGGTTCGACGGACTCGCCAATATTTTCAATTAACAGCACATCACCACAGGACACTGCGTTCTCTATAATGTCAAGGTAGCTATATAAAACAAAAGAAAGTGAGTTAAGAGTTATTATTAGTGTGTGAATACATGCTGTAGTCAAATAAATCACTTTTTATTTGACGTTCACAGCTAACATATTATTTGGCACAGAATGAAGGAGTATAATAAAGACTACCATCACATATGGGCTCTGTAACCCAGACCTACCCTTTCTGTCCCAAACGGATGATTCGAAGGCTGTCACCATATTTGTTCTTGATCCATTTGATACCCCGGAGCTGAGCGTCAACGATCAGCGGCCAGCGCTCAGTGTTGCAGAGGATAGTGGCGTTCTCGACAGACATACGGTCAGTAGGCAGACTTTGGTTACTCCAAGATGCTATGTCTGCATCGTCTGTAAGGAGGGTCAGCGGATCCAGGCCCTCAGTAATAGGAACAGGGACCTGAGACAGGTACAGGAGAATCAAAGCAAATAGATATTTGATGAATCGTAAAGTGTGCCGCCAGAACATTAAAGTGCATACAACACCTTAAGTTCCTTGAGGTAGGGAAGCCAGTATTTATCCATGAGGTCAGTGCGATATTTCTTGGTAAAATATCCGACATAGGACACGAACGCTGAAATCAGCATGACGTCACCACAGAGAGTTGTTTCCTGATTTTTCAGCTGGGCTACTAATTCGGACCAGCGGATGTTTTCAGATGCTAAACCGCCGACAAGCCTAGAACCAAAATTTTTTTAATTTTAAGTAATTTATAAGTGTTGAAAATCGACTCGATGTACACTAGGTCAAATAAAAATTCATAATCTTTTTTCATTTACATAAATATTTTACCTGTTAGCAAGGGATATAGTCTTATTAGTAGCATCAGCTTCCATCTGACACTTCAATTTGCCATCCTTTGCTTTCTCAAACTCGGCTGTCAGTTTAGCCAAATTTTCATTCAGTTCCTAAAAAAACAAAAAACAGTTTTAAAATCTTTGTTCGAAATTAGGAGCTGTATGTTCAGCATTACTCGAGAGGTAGTATTAACCCGCTTACCTTTATTTTGACAGCGATAGCAGCCTTTTTCTCAATGGCTGCAGCCAGCTCAGCATTGGCCTGTTCCAATGCCATCCTTTTTGGCTTTACATCACAAAAGACTTCGTAGAATGTCACAATATTTATACACCAGGAGCAAAGCCCAGCGGCAGCAATGGACTTGGCACGAATGAAATTGGGCTCAAATTGAGGATCCTTCTTGAAGGGCTCAAAAGCTTTCATACACGCCTCGTGTATATTTTCTTTATTATAGTGGATCAAACTATCCAGAAACGCATCCACTTTTGCCATCATGTTTTTAGCCGCTTTCCAACTTTTGTCTTTGGGGATTTTGCCATTGGGGGCGAGGAGGATCATCACAGCCGCTGTAACATTAACTACAGCCTCCGGAGGAGAGGCGAAGGACTTTAGCTCTGTTAAGTTGTTCTGGAACACAGTTACATTTACACTTACAGCATTTGGCAGACATCCTTATTGAGAGCAACTTACATTCATCTCTTTTATACAATTAAGCAGTTAATATATATATATGTAATTGAAAATGGCAGAAAGCAGCAATACAGCACTTTTAAACAACTTAAAGTAGCTTAAATATTTAAAAATACAACAAAAACTTTGGTACTTGCGATTAAATTGCACTTCTTTAACATCATCCAAATTAAACATGATAACTTTAAATTCACGTGACAATACTGACATGGTGAATGTCGTTCGCCCGAATTTCATCTATACTACCCATAATCGTACTATGTAAAACATACGTTTGGGACTCGGGCTGGGTGAGGAAATATCCTTAAGTGATGTGATGTACCTTGTTGAGTGTGTTCAAAGCCTCTTGTGCAGCCAGCAGTGCAGGCTCTGCTTTAGCAAGGTCTTCTTCACAAGACTTCTGCTTCTCACCTACACTCTACAATTAAATAACATCTGGTTTAATTTATTGCCGATATACAAGAGGGCATCATTGTGGAAAAAAATATATCCACATTCCAAATAGTCCAAGATGTTCTAAAGCATCCTAATTACCCTGATTCATTGGGAACAACTGTTTTAATCAACTCAACAGGTGAAAAACAGACACTCTCCTCTGTTGGTTTGTGGACAGTCATGGCTAAGACAAAGGAGCTCACTGAGGACCTGCGGCTGCGCATTGTGGCTGCTCACAAGTCAGAAAAGGGATATAAGAGCATATCTAAATGTTTTAAAGTTCCAGTGGCTACAGTGCAAAGTATTATTAAAAAATACAAGATGTTCCGCACTGTGAAAAATCTCAGAGGACGTGGTCGGAAGCCAAAAGTGACATCTTTGCTGGCCAGTGGGATAGTGAGAGGTAAAAGAATCCAACGATCACTACCAAGGCCATCCTGATGAATCTGGGCTCTGCTGGTGGCAACATCTCAAGCCAGGCAGTCCAACGGACACTGCACACTGCTGGGTTTCACGGACACAGACCAAGGAGGACACCACTTTTCCAAACAAGGCACGCAGAAGCCCGCTTGGCCTTTGCAAATGCTCATCTGGACAAAGAAGATGACTTCTGGTCTTCTGTTTTATGGTCAGATGAAACAAAAATTGAATTGTTTGGCCACAATGATGAAGCCTTTATTTGGCGTAAAAAAGGAGAAGCCTTCAACCTTAAGAACACAATCCCCACTGTCAAACATGGTTTTTTAGCCAGTGGACCAGGGAACCTAATCACAGTAAATGGCACCATGAAAAAGAAGCAATACATCAATTGAACAATTCTCAACAACATCAAGCAGTCTGCAGAGAAACTTGGCCTTGGGCACCAGTGGACATTTTAGCACGACAACGACCCAAAACACAAGGCAAAAGTGTTGAAGAAATGGTTAGCAGACAAAAACATTAACGTTTTGCAGTGGCCCAGCCAGAGTCCTGACTTAAATCCAATTGAGAATCTGTGGAGGGAGCTAAGGATCAGGGTGATGGCAAGGAGACCCTCCAACCTGAAAGAGTTGGAGCTCATCGCTAAAGATGAATGGTCAGAAATACCAGTGGAGACATGCAAAAAGCTGGTCAGCAATTATAGGAAGCGTTTGATTGCTGAAATATCCAATAAAGGCTTTTCTATTGATTATTGAGAAGGGTATGAATAATTTTGGACATGCCACTTTTTGTTCAAATGTAAATAAAAGCTGAGAAATATATATAAATAAAAGCTGAGAATTATATATTTTTTTCCACAATGATGCCTCTTGTACATCGTCTTACTATCTTTTGGAAGAAGCCTGTGTCATTTCCGGTTAAAAAAAATTGCTGGTTGAATAAAAGTAACTTGAATCAGAATTTGCCAGGGGTATGAAAAATTTCGGGCTTGAGTGTATGTAATGATTTTACCTTGGCGATGGCTTGTACTTTCAGGTCTTCCTCATCAGCGATGGCCTTCTCCTTGGCTACCTTGTCCGATTCTGTTGTTACAACTTGAATAAGCTTACCGGCATCTTCGTTCTTCTGCTTCAGCTCCACTTTCTGAACTGCCAGTTTATTATTCAGATCATCGACCTAATATGTTTAAAGGGTTATGAAGTTAGGAATTTCCATGGAAAAGACAGAGACAAATGATCATTTTTTATCATTAAATTTAGCACTAACCTGTGCTGCAGTATTTTCCAATTTAACCAAACCCTGCACAAGCCTATCCATTTTGGCTAGGAGTTCTGCCCGTTTCACACCCAGCAGATTCTGATAAAGCTTAATCTGCTCCAGAAAGGTTTTTGGGGTGGTGTAATTGTAGCAGCGGTCCGACAGGAGGTACCATTTTGACATGTCGTTCACGGTCTTGTGAACATAGGCCATAAACTGACTTAGGGAGTCTTTAAGTTCATGCTAAAATAAAAAAGGGCAAAATGTCATTATAATTTTCTTACGAGAGGCAACACATACAAAAAGACTGAAGACTTTCTTGGCTTTTACCTGAATGCCTTCAGTCTCAGACAGGAAGCGAGTGCTGACAGACACCAAAGCTTCTTTTGGCCATTCGTGGAACCAGTCAATCGACGTACAGTTCACAATAGCAGGAAATTTGCGAGCTCGATCTCTTAGAGTCGAGCCCACTGGTGAGAAGCACAAAACTACCTAAAAGAGGATGAACAGTTGATACTATGAAACTAAATCGTAGGCCAGAAAATACTTTTTCTTAAGTTTTGACTAATCATCACCTTTAACTGTTTTCTAACTCTGTCGATGAAGAACTTCCAGCAGTTGTCTCGTGAATCAGACAGACCAGTGCTTTTGAGCTCATGCATCATAGAACCTATAATATTTTCGACTTCATCGTTCTGGAACAGGCCAGGGATTTCTCCAGAAGCCAGCAAATCGTTAATAAGCACCAAAAAACCCTCCTCTGCCACCTGGGAATCTGTCATCAAGAACACCATACCTATGTTTTTCACACCGGCCTTAATGTACAGAGCATTTAGGTCCAGCTGTAGAGAACATGGTAAAAATTAGACTGTTACTATACAGTAGACAAGAGACAAAAAAAAACTTTCCTGAAGTCTGTAAATCAGCCTCATAAATCTGTCCATACCTTCAGGTCAGAAATCCCGTAACCCTTTCTAAGAGTGATTTGGAACACTTCTAAGTTACTGATGCTAGCTGCCAAGCGAGACAAGGACTGTTTCCCGCTTCCCCCTACACCCACAAGGAGTGCATTGCCCCTGGGACTTTCCAGTATACGATTAATCCTGCAAATATGGGCCATGGCGTCCTCAAAGAGAACCTAAACAAAGAAAGAGGGGTCATTTTATGGAAAGATCCAATCAATTCCATCATCCAATGAAAATCAACTTTCAACTTTACTAATGATTTTCAGACATTTACCAGATTCATGACTGCATTAACTTCATTATAACTGTCCAGGGCTTCGGTCAATAGTTTATTCAATGTTGCCCAGTTTGCTATGGGAAAATACTTTGGATCTCCCAATCCTTGTGAAAAATGGCAGTAGATATTTGGTTTCTCCAAAAGCGTTGCTGTATCTTTGTCCTTTCAAATGAGCAAAAAAGAGGTTAATATGCAGATTCAATACAGCCTTGAAGACATTTTGTATACTAGGTTTACCTCAAAGCAAATTTTACACATCTCCTCCTGGATTTTCTCGAACAGTTCAATGTCCTTTTCGTCTCTTAAGCGGTCTCCGTAAACTCGGCTGCATTCGTGCAGCCAGATTCGAATGAGGTCAAGAGGATCAGTCACACACTCTGGAGTGGAGAACAACAAACCCTGCAATTGGATACACAGACAAATGTTTACATTAGTTTATTATTTTAATACAGCACCATTTAATACTGTCAGAATGTATTTCATGGGGTAAATATGAACGTTTCGTCTTTAAGTATTTTTACTCTGTTAGTATGGTGACTATTCACTGTATTAATTAATTATAAAGATCGTTGAAGTAATATACCTGGAAAATGTTGGACAGATCTCTGAGATTGAAAACATAATGAAACTTGACAGCCGTCGGAAGAAAAGTAGTTGATATCTTCTGATGAAACACTGTTAAAAAATGAAGGTATGTGTATATCAAATTTTCTTTCATTTTAATCAGTTCGAAATTTAAGTGGTCAAACAAAAACTAACTTACCAAGAGCTGAATTCACAAATTCTGGGCAGAAATCCTTCAGATCAGGAGGAAATTTGTTCATGTCAAGGTGTTGGATAAAGATGCTGTTGTAGATGTTAAACAGAGCATCTTGGCCAGGGAAGCTCACTGCGAACACACTGAAGTGCCTCTGCAGAATAGAATAAACCAA
Organism: Bagarius yarrelli; assembly: GCA_005784505.1. Lineage (NCBI taxonomy): Eukaryota > Metazoa > Chordata > Actinopteri > Siluriformes > Sisoridae > Bagarius > Bagarius yarrelli. The sequence goes on from VCAZ01000036.1 coordinate 408,132, forward strand.
CAATAAAAAAATAAAAAAAACAACAAAAAGATGTATAGACCAAGTAGGGGCTTTCTGTACCCCCAGGCCTACCTGCAGTCGAGGATCAATAGTGAAACTGCCTGCAGTGGGGTTCATGCAAGCCACGTACTGGCAGTTGCGGATGTCTTTTAGTGTAAGTTTCTGTCTGTCGTACCTAAAAATAAAAATAGGAAATAAGATTTGTGTATTACAGTAGCTGTTCAGAGGGAAAGTGTATTAACAAGTAATTACCAGTGGCTGTGATCCATGTGCTGGCGGATGAGTGTGTGTGGGGCAACAGTAAAGTATTTGTCTACTTCAGGCATGTTCATGTCGTCGATGAAGTAGACAAGATTTTTGTTTCCGGGGGGACCGTAGTTCCGACCTGCTTTTTTCTCTAACGGCTTCTCCAAAATGGCTGTTAAATAGTAGATCATTTTTAGCAGCAATAAAATCATTGGTTTGAACATTAGTGAAACAATCCCCTTATAATAAAATGGAAGCCATATGCACACCTTGGAGCATAGCTGAAGTAGTGTAGAAGTTAAAGGGCACAGACTGAATCATATACTGGTCTTGGGGAAGACTGCGCAGTTTGTCTCCCATGAGCACTGTCTTTCCACTGCCGGCATTTCCTACCAGCATCACTGGCCGTCTTCGCTCTATTAGTTCATCCATGAAGTAACGGATACGAACGGTTTCGGCAGTGTGAACCAAGGAGGCCTATGTGGGAAAAATTTCAATATTATTTCTATTTCTGGTCGTTGAAATATTTGGACTGGCTTTGTAGAGTCAGAAACCAGACAAGAACCTGCAGTGGAATCTCGGGATCCAGGATGAACTTAGGCACTCTTTCTGTCCATGGGAGAAACTGTTTAGAATCTTTGTCGATGAAATAGTCAAAAACGGTGCCCTCTGTTGGAAACTTGACGGTCCTGAACTCGCTGACCCACCACTTGCTGAATTCCACACGGTAATCAATTAGCTAAATGAAAGAAAAGTGCATGATAGGGCTATGTAAAAATATCGATACAGCTAACTATCTCAATTAACTAACTATTATTTTTCACAAGTGCATTGACATTCTAACCTTTAGAATCGATACTAAAGGTTCGATAATCGATCGATATTTAAAGAATTATTTCTATAATCATTTCTATAATAGTTTCCGGCATCCTTTCCGTGGTTCCCGAAGCCACTCCAAGTTTCGGAAATTTCCGGCAGCTTCGAGTAACCGTTTTAATAAACGTACCCGTTTGGGTTGTCACTCTAGCCTGTTGTGTCTGTCTGTCTGGTTTGTCGTGACAGCATTTGTATGGGTTGACTTTTTAGCTTTTTGTTTTGCAGTGTAAAGCAGTATGTATTGTATTGAAATATACATAGTTATATATAGTATCGTGACCTACATATCGTCTTGTGAGGCCCTTGTCAATACACAGTCCTTGTGTGTGAGGTCTATTAATCAAATGGATCACAAAAAATGTGAGCATATATAGAGAAGAGGATATCGCACCTGATCCTGGAACATGGAACTTCCGAAGGCCCACACACAGGCAAAAACAAAGTAAAGCTCGTAGAGCTCCTTGCCAGAGTCAGGTGGGACGTTGTCAGGAACTAGGAGGCACTCCAGTAGGTAGAGCAGCATTTGGACCAATGTTATCTCTGGAATCGGGATGATTTGTTTTAAGCCGAATTTGAGCTTCTCCAAGCAGGATGGCAGATACTTCTCGAACAAAGGCAACAGGTAGTTTTTCTCTGCCAGGATGTCTCGTTTCTCGATCCAACTCGTCACAACCCTACAGAATGGTTTTTACATGGTTATTACAGATGTTGATTACAGAGATTGACCAATAATCATACCGATGATATTTTTTGATTAGTTTTTAATATTGAATATCAGTATGGTAACATTGAATCCACCGATATATAGAAAATGCATGCATAATACGAGTCAACAGTGCTTACAGATAAAGTAATTAATTTGGTGTATTTGTAGGATCTACAGAAGTAAAACAGTCAATAAATCTCAGTTCTGCATATTAATTATCACTCACATAAACTGTATCAATTAGGAAAAATTATGTAGGTCACTCTTAGTTTAATATTATAAAAATCTGATAATTACTATTAATAACTTTAGATCAGCGGTTTCCACAAGGGGGCCTCAGCGAGCTCTGTGGGGCAGTTGCGTTATATTTTGAAAAGTGTTGAGCATTAACAAGAACGATCATATTGCAGTAGCTATCCATGATTCCCTGGTTAAACCAAAAATGGACAAATTTGTAATTTGTCCTCCACAAAAACGGCTGAGTCTCACTGATTTAACTTCAGCTGATAGTAATGACCCAGACATACTGAACCCAGACGAGGAGGATACCGCTGATTCAGGTCACATTGCTGCAATACTGAAAACACGAAATGCAGGAAATACCAAGAGCAATAATATTGTTAAATGTGAAGGAGGGCCCTTAAATATTTTCTTGGGGAAAGGGACGTCTCAGACAAAAAAAGGGCTGGGAACCACCTAGACCATACAGTCCAGACCAGACACAATATAAACTTACGGAGACCACCCCAGGTCAGTGGAGTTGATAAATAGAATTCCGGCTCTTGACACCGTAGCAGGAGTAGCGGTTCGAAGATCTTTGATCTCGAAGACGAGCCGCATGGTGGGGTTCAATGGAATACGCTCATTACTGGCTAGGGTCAACACCTGCACGCATTAGACATTCATCATTTAACAAAGCCGCATTGTATCTGGTTAACCAGCTATACATTCGATCACAACGTGATACCTTGTTGTCATCCATAACTGTGTTAAGGGATTCGATCCACATGGGATCAATATCCCCATCTAACACAATCCACTTTGGCCCATCATGAGTTATATTAGCTATCTCCCTCATGACACATGAAAACAGACCTTAAAAAAACACAGATACAAGAGTTAAGAACATAAATAAGAACAATACAGTACGACTAAACAACCGCGTAAAAGGAACTGGAACCTAGCATACCATCTTTCCACTCTCGCGTAGCAGGATTAATAATTCCAAAGAGCTCGTCACAAGTCACAGCTTTCGGGTCTAAATCCACTATGACGGGCTTCCTCTTCATGTTTTGGTAGGTTTTGTTTAAAGATCTCATAACCTTACAAATTAACAAGGATGATGAAGTCGTTAAGACCACATAATAGTACGAACACAGCCTCAGTTTATACAGTATATGCGGCGTACCTGAGACTTGCCACACCCTGCACTTCCAATGATGAAGACAGAATGTCTGACAGCTAAAAGCTCCTCCAGCTGAACCACTTTTAGCACAAAGCTGTCCTCAGCTTGCAGCTTTAAATCCAGAACTGACTGCTTCACTGACTACAGGGAGGTAGGACATTTTTAGGACATTTAAACAGATTTACGGGACATTTTTTAGAAGTCTCAGATTATGCTTTAAAATATGACCAAATCAGAAGGCTTTCTAAACATACATTTTAGTGCTATTTTATATTTTGGTACTGTGATGTCATCATATAAGTATATATTAGGGATGCACAATATTGAGGATAAATAATGCGATATTCTATATGTGATATGATATTTTTTTTTTTTTCACCAAGATATGTTGTCTCAAACATATTCGCCTGTGTTTAAACTGTTTTTTTCTGCAGAGCATAGCTGACACAAATTGAGCTTGATTTTGATGAGACTATAAAGATTAGTAATGTTTCCCCTTTGCTTTGCCATTCGAGATTTTCATGTTATAGCGTCAGCTCATCGCTTTTTAAAACTTTTTTGTTTGAGGTGCTTTTTCATTTCGACATTAAATCGTCGACAGAGGCTGCCGGTGCCTTGTGCTGGATCGTTTTATTAACGTTAGCTAGCTATATACTGTAAGTGTTGCGGCTTGTTGATTGTCTTGCGTTAAGGCATGCGTTTGCATATTCCAACTGACATCCGTGTGCCAGATTTTATCTGCATTGACCTAAAGTATTAAATTGTTTATTTATCACAAACTATTACAATATGCATATTGCGATATCTTGATCATTTCGATATATTGTGCAGCCTTACTAAAGACTATGCACACACTAAGCTGGAAAATCGCATAAAACATTCGCCAATAAAGCACAGTTTTCATCCAAGTGAAAGAGAACAAAATCGTCACTTTCTGAAAAGCTGATGCCATTGTTGTGCAATGAGATCCGCTAGTAAATCTATTCATGCCAACCAATCGCAAGAATCACATGACTTTACTGATGCACATTCTGCCATTTATTCATAAATGTGTTTCCATCATATTTTTTTTGCTTTTTTCTCTTATCGGATAAAAAGTTTGTCTTAATCAGTACATAATATTTTTTTCTGTGCAATTTTAGAATAGATGTGCTTGGCATGCCAAAATTTGCATAAAAATCGGTAGATAAATCCTGGCTATTATCAGCTTAATATACAATTTGGTTCAAACTTGCACTCTGTTTTAGGTTTTGGCCCTTTACATTATTCTGCACAAATTGGCCCTTTACATTATTCTGCACAAATTTGTTTTATTTTAGACTCTACATTATTTAAAAGAATTAATCATTAAATTTATATGAAGTGTTTCCTAGCTATTCTTGCCATGCCAAAATATTGCCTCTGGAGGTAACCACCATGGACATTCCACATTAAAACACCTGCTTGTTTATAAGCTAAGATAATTATAACAACCTTCTCAAAATCCATATCCCTCTTCCTAGGCACATCAAGTGCAGGGAACAGATCTCCGATCAGTCCCATGAAGACCGGCTTATCGTCCAGGACAATCTTGGGAATGTTGAAGTCTCTCAAAGCTCTCATCAACACCTGGTCTTCTGGCCTGCCTGGGTCACCGCGTTTTAAGGATCCAGCCACCACAAGCACTGACTTAATTGCACGCAGACCCCAATCGTAATGATCCTAAGAATCAGAGAAATAAGTCGGCGATGCAGCTTTACCCATGATCATTTACCAAAGGTTTCCAAACTATGATACACCTCGGATGGAATCATAATACCTGCTTAGAAAGTAGTTCTTTACACAGGCTATACAGCGTGATGAACTTCCTGGCAAGGATTCTGGCTTCGGTAAATCCTTCAGCTACCAGCATAATCTCACAAATCAGCTCAAAATCAGGAACAACCATAGCACATGGCCTGGAAACACAACACAAGCAAATAAAAACGCTTGATTCAATCAACCACAAAATCTTTTTATTCCTATAGAGGTTGCTAGAAGGAAAACATAATCCAGCACCTGAACAGAGCTTTAAGATTTTCCGGAAGTTCGGCACGTCCGGCATATCCAGGATTCATGGTGATGAAAACCCCGACAGTTGGGATCAGTTTAATTCTTTGCCCAAAGAAATCGATTTTTGTTTTCTTGGTCTTGATGCCAGCCTGAATACACTTGACCTGAAATTCCAGGAACAACAGAAGATAACTGTAGTTTGTAGTGCCGTCTGCACATTTTACAGTATCTAAATCCAAATCTGCTTATCTGCTTACGATCTGCTTATGTAAACACGGCTTTTAAAATATAACTCTTTACAAGACTTACATACTATAATGCTATAGTAATAAAAGTGTTTAATAATGGAAAAGATAATGTGAGTTTAAAAATACAGTGGCACCTTGACTTTCGAGTGACCCAACCAACCAGTTTTTTTTAGGATTTGGACTGTCTCTCAGGCGATTTTTTGCTTTGAGTTGCGAGATAAAATTCGGTTACGCTAGTTTGCTTAGCGAACGACACAGTGAACGCCGCGTCTCACTCGATAGCTAGTTGCGCGTTAGCAAGTGGAGTCGTCTGATCGGCAAGGTAAATGCTGTACATTATACTTAATAAAACCCGTTTATTGCAGTACATCCTATTGTATTGTTTTTTTATACAATATTTGTTATTTATAAATTAATTTTTCTTATTTAAAAACATGAAACAAAACGTTTTTTAAAAATCAAACCTGCACTGCGATGACAGATAACACTTCTACAGATATCCGATTAAACTCATCGAAACAGCCCCAAGCTCCAGTCTGTGCCAGGCCTTTGTAAATATCTCCACAAGACTTGAAAAAAAGTTGTATATTAATAATTCATATGACAAACGATTAAGAATGTGAGTACTACGTTTGTCTAGTTCTCGTACTTTGTAATCCATTTGCTCTGAGCAATTGAACACATACACCATGATGCCCAGCGCTTTCCCCAAATCTTTGGTGGTCTCAGTTTTTCCGGTCCCAGCAGGGCCTGCGGGTGCTCCTCCCATAATGAGATGGAGAGATTGAGTAAGAGTGATGTAGCACCTGGCAAAACAACAACAACAAAAATTAATCTGAAGGAAAACACGTCTATCAGTACTATAATTGATATCAATATATACCTATCAGTTAGCGGTGTGATAACCAGTCGAGGAGTGTTTCCTAAATACTCATAGGAGTACTGGAACTGTGCGTCACAGATATTGGCATAGCAATGCATTCTTTCCTGATCCCAGCGATGCCTCAGTTGGGACTGCCACATAAACGCTTGCCCGCTGTCAATCTGGTTTAAACACCAAACAAATTATTATTCCTATTGATTTCCTTAATTGTAACTTTGTATAGGATCTTTATGGTTTCACGCACTTTGTTAGCGATGAGTTTAGCCACGACATCGCGGGCGTGTACGTCGATCGTACAGATGGTCATGATTTTTTGTCGATCTCCTCTTGTGAGATTGCCGATCAACAGCGTGATCAGGGCATTTAGCTGCGAGACCTGTAAAAAAAAAAAACGGACAAGACGGTGATCTGAGTCACTAACTAGGTTCAAAGTGTTCCAATTTAATCTTCATCTCTAGTTTGATCGATTGAGTTGATCAGGTGATCTAAGCTCAAACCTGTTTTTTAAAGTAATCCTTCATGGCATTTTCATATCCTTCTTCAAGCTTTGCTAAAGAGATTCCCACTTCTTTGGTCCACCAAATCTGTGTGGCGGCTAAAGCAATCTAAACATAAAACAGTAGGAATAACATAAATAAATCAATAAAGCTGTCATTATAAGTGGAAATCATCACCATATCATCAATCATTATTAAAAAAACAATATTAATTTTTATGTTTCGGTGACCGAGAATATGCATAAACAATCTGATATGCATTTATTATTTGTTATACTTCCTCCTTACATATAAACCCATGCATTAAAATTAATTAGTCAACAAAAAAAGGCAAACTGTCTGAATTATTTAAAAAAGTTTTTGCAACCATAACATGGTTTAAGCAGAACATATAGTGCATTACTTACTGATAGGTTTAATAAAGTACATCAATTACAGCAAATCACAGCAAGATGGTGCCATATATCGGTGGATCTGATATTTTAAAAATCCTCCATTTTTTTTTATATTAAAAAAATGCTTAAATATTGAAAAATTGGTAAAACCAATAATCGGTCGATCTTGGATTGTAGGTGACAGTAACATACAATAAGAGTTCTGCACAAACCTGTGCAGGGTGATCGAATAGCCACTGCTCTCTGGGTTTCTTCTCATAGCTTGTGACGGCGTCTTCGAATTTAACTCGCAGTGTTTCCACCATTCGTTCCAACACTCTGTTTAACCACGTCTCCACCTGAGAGGAAAAGTTTGCACAGTCAATGCAGGTTTTCCTTCCTAGTCCAATATGGCCATAAGCGTGCGATTTTCCTGAGCATTTATTCACCTGTCCTGAACAGTCACATTCCTTATCGAATTCCACATATTCGTTTTCATTACTGAACATCCCCAGTGCCTGTTTGAGTGGCTTTTTATTTTCATCCAGCTGGAATTTCAGATTGGATATGCTGTCAAAGAGTTTCGACAAGTGTTTGGTGACCTACGAGAGGACAGAGGACAGGTCAGGCAAGGAACAATGTAAAAGATGGACATAAGCACCGTAAGAAAAAAAGGAAAAGTTCAGGAGGAAAGGTCACCTGAACGGGAATGTTGCCATTGGACAATATATCTAGAAGATCCGCAGAGGACACAAAGTAAAATCGAGGAAAGGCCAGTTTTTTGACCTCTAAATATTCTACCAGTGCCGTCTCGCATTTTGTTAATCTAATAAAATAAAACATTTTAAAATTTTAGTTCTTCCTGTATCATGGAACTACATGTCCACTACCAAATGGCCAAAGTTCTATAAAAAAAAAAAAAAGTAAAGACAGTCACCTAGCCTCTAAATGTTCCAGTTTCTCCAGGAGTCCTTTCTTATTCGTACACTCGATCACCTTTGGAGTGTTGACGGCATCAGCCATCAGTTCCTTGGGGCAAAAAAGTGATATGTATTTAACAGGAGGCACAGTTAAAAATAATTACAATATTTTATTTAGACAGATACAGAGCTGGACGTAGCAGAGCTGAAGATGTTGAGGTTTTCTTTGGGAGTGACGAGGTTGGACAGGATTAGAAACGAGTTCATCACGAGGACACCTCAAGTTAGATGTTTTGGCGAGAAAGTCAGTTTAAGGTGGTTTGAACATGTACAGAGGAGAGATAGTGAATATATCGGTAGGAGGATGTTAGAAATGAAGCTACCAGGCAGAAGGCAAAAAGGAAGACCAAAGAGGAGGTATGTGGATAAACGAGGACATGAAGTTAGTGGGTGTGAGTGAAGAGGATGTAGAGAATAGGGTTAGGTGGAGACAGATGATTCGCTGTGGCGACCCCTAAAAGGAAACAGTTGAAAGGAGAAGACGACGACATTTCATAGGATTATGTAACAAAACCAAAGTGTGAAAGATAACACCAGAAATAGAATGGGATTGTTTTTTGTTTTTGTTTTTTTTGCTGGGGGTCTGAATGATGATGATGTTGCAGTATTTCTTTTGGACAGGTAGGAATATGGTGTGATTGAATTTTGCTGTGTTTCGATAGTAACTCATAGCTCAGGGTACAGCCTGCACTTTAAGGTCTATTGAAATGCGTTATTAAAATTTTAAAGAGGCTAAAAAAAATTAACATCATAAAGTCACTGGGTTGTACACCAGGGACTGTAATGTTTCATACCGTTACACAGTGCAGACTGTTTGGCTTTTCACATAATTTCAAAATATAATTAGCAAAAGAAATACAATGCATGCAGATGAGAGTGGGATTAAATGTTGGCAAAGAAGGAAACAGGCTGCACTTTTACGCTGACATAAATCTCCTGGGCTGGGACCCAAATCCTGGCTCTGAACAGACCCAAAACCTTGCTGGTCTCAAACATGGGAACCTACGTTGTCAGTGGGTGGAGCTACAACTGCAGACCGCAGTTTGTAAAAAGATATTTTACAAAGCGGTTGGATTTCAGGTCAATTTACAATAATTAAAGAACTCAGTAGAGCATTAATCGCATATAAGAAGAGACCAACGCTCTCGTCGCCATTAGGTCACCAACAGAAGTCCAAGACGGAAAGCTAGAGTGGAAAATGGCAACAGTGGGGTTTACCCGATCTGCCGAATCAAGTGGACATCAAGTTAATAAAACATTTACAGTTATTAGTAAAGACAGGTGGACAAAAACGGTAGCAAGAGATAACAAGCAATTCTAGTGACGATGTTGGCAGCGCAAACAAGAGTAAAATTATTATTAAGTATTCTTTTTGATTTTAATAATATATAGATGTATTTATTTATTGATTAGTCGGTTGGCTGATAAGATAAAAAGATACTATACTTGGACATGTGACTTAACTGGAAAATGGCACCCTGTCCTACTCTTAATCTTTAAGCATAGCAGAGTGGGTGTACCTTGAACTCGACGTCGATACCGTGAAAGCGCGCACAGTCTTCGGGTAACTGTGTGCGGATGTCTTCGGAGCCAATAAAGATGAATTCTAGGTAAGACCAAGTATGCTGCACGTGGAACCAGGTGGAGATGACAGAGTCGGCTATGGATAGTTTATGCTGCCAGCTCGACACCTCCTCCAGGAAGAAGTCGATGTATTTGGAGGACATGACTGTCTGCAGCTGCACCTGGTTGTCCTGTAATGTCTCCACCAGCACCTCGTCCTGCTTTAGAAGCATGGTGCCTGTGCGGCCGTGGGGAGCATACTCAAACACCACATCGCGCCAGGTGTTGTTCAACTCACGTAGTACCTACAAAGAAGGGCACACGTATTAATAATACAGATATATTTATCTCCTATCCTCCTTTGTGGTAGCAAATCAGAAATGCCTGATTTACCTTTTCTATCCCCAGTTCCTTCACAGCTCTGTCAACAATTCGAATCACTTCATCCTCAAAGTTATGAAGGTTCAACCTCAATAGATCTTCAAGTGTCGTTTCCTCAGACATTGTGAAACTGACCTACAGAAACAGTACAGGGTCATTTTACATAATGGAGAAAAGACGATATCGCAAAACACGTACAAACGGGTGAATCCAGTCCACCTTGGTTGCCATTGTTAGCTGTTGCCAGTGTCTGTCTCTGATGGCTGGACTCTGAAGGTCTCCCACCGCGCGCAAAGATGTTACCATGTTCTTCACCATGTTATCCAAGCCTGTGTAAGCATCCCACGCCTTCATTCCTTTATCCAGACTCTTGATGTCTTTGGCATACTTCTTGGTGTCCCTGACCATGTCATCCACATTGATGTCTTTCCAAAGAGTACTTCGCCACTCGTCCATATGTCCTTTAACCTGTGGCATAATAACAATTAATTTTATTAATATATTCAAGATTTGTATTCTGTAACTTTGGGTTATAGAGGGGAATTGTCATGAAACCTACCAGATGGATCATCTCCCATAGTTCCCTGAGCAAATGGATGTCCTTCTGACAAGCAATCAGCTGTTTGTCATTTGGGACAGGCACTTCAAATAAACTTGCTAGATTATGTAAACGCTCCAGTTCCGTTCCAAATTTCGTGACAGTGTTTTGAGCCTGCATTACAAAACAAAACATTTTTTTTTTATATATATATAAAATTCTACTTTTTTATGAAATATTATTTTGGGAAAAGAAAGAAAAAAAAACATAAGCCAAAAAGCAAGAAAGAAATTTTACCTGATCAATACCTGCACATGGATTCTCACAAGAGAAGAGGAAAAATGACTGCTGTCTGAATTTCTCCCGAAAGTTGAGCTGCCTTTTCTGTACACAGATGCAAATGGCTATTTATTTTAGCTCGGCACAACAAACATGTTAGCATTGATTACTATCTTATATATACTGTATATTAATATGCACGCACATACCTCCAACTGAAAGCACATCTCTTTAATTACATTGCCCTCTGCCACCTGCATAGGATTAAGATTTTTCTTGACCTCAGAAGCAGTCTTTTTCAGATTAGTCCAGTGCCCTGGTAAATCCTGGATATTCAAGAAAAACAACTTAATAGGCAGCTGTTTCATCCAGTTAGCAAGATTACTTCAGCTACATTATATTTTTTAAATTAAGGCCTAGTAAGGTTAATTGTCTTGCCTGTAATTGCGAATGGACTTCTTCAGGAAGCTTCTCGCCCAACTCTTTCAGGAACTCGATGGTGTCCCTCAGTGGGTCGAACATAGTGTCGGTGGTGGCCTGTCGCTCTTTCACTCTAAACAAATGTCCCATCACCTCCTCCAAGGTTTCCCGGTCCCCCTCTACTACAATCTTATTTAGGCCTAGCTTCACCCCGCTGATAAAACCCTCCAGATCCTTTAGACTAAAATACAGAAAAGTGTGAGCGTTATCACGATTTACTCACTCACAGTTCAGCAATGGATGACATTAATACATGCAAAACTGTAGATTGTACCTGTTAGATACACCGTTAACCAGATTTTGCTTGAACGCCCAGCTCCATTTTCGGATGAGCTCGAGAAGCGTGCTCTTAAAGGGCCTGATGTCAGTCTGAAGCCAGCGCTGAAATACTGTGGTGTTCTCCAGTTTTTTCACTTCATGGTACAGTAACTCATATGTGTCGATCTAAAATCAGATATTTTGCAGAGTGATTACGCAGGAACTGAAATATCTCTGCCACCATTAGCAGTAAACAGCATGGCGCTTTTTCATTACCATGTCTTTGAACTCTTTGAGCGTTGGCGGGGTTTTGGGGATGTTCTCGAGTCGACCGGCTTCAATGTCCTCATGCGTGAACAATTTTCCATAGATTTGGAACAGCTCCATGATCTGCTCCTGATCATCCTTCCAGAGGTAGGAGTACTTTTCATAGACCTCATGGTAATTCTGAACCTCCTGCATGGTATTCAGCACTTGAGTCAGGATCGCTTCACACATGTCTTTGAGCTCGGCCAATTTTTCAAGTTCCAACTACACAAGCAACGGTTTTATTATGAGTCACGTGTCTGGAAAACGTAAAACGGAATCTTGCCTGGCAATATAAACAAATGCAATTACCATGTAATTCAATGTGTTTGTCAGCGATATACGTGGAAAAACTGTGGCAGTTTTGTAGATGTCATGAATAATGGTTTTAACAAGTGCATGGAAACCATCTGCGATCTCAGGAGTCAGAGACGGATGAAATTTGGTATTACCACATTCTTCGAGTGTGAAAGACACTTCGAATAAGGGATAGGTGGCCTGTTCGCAGAGAGAGAACATTTTTAACACATCAGACTGAAAGTTGTTTATGCTTAACGAACAAAGTGAATTTCTGAGGGTTCCTACCTCTTCACACATATTTTTAACTAGAAAATCCAGGGCCATGTGGATGACCTTAAAGAACCCGTCAAGAACTTTAGCATCGATGTAGTCGGCATATTTTATCCAAGCGTGGGACTGCTCATCTGCTTTGAAAAAGGCTTTATTTTCCTGTGGGTAATAAAAGATTTTGTAAGACTCATGTACCCCCCAGGGTTTCAAATACTAACTTAAAATTAAAATGTAAAAGTTAAAGTTAAAATTGATTGTTCAGTACCGTCATCAAGGCATGAATCTTCTCTCCAGATTCCGTAATGCTGTTGTACTTATTTTGGAAAGCTTCAAGTCTTCCTTCTAAGTCAAGAAGTGACTCTTTCTTGTTGTTCTTTCTTTCCAACATTTGACTCACTAGCCATTCCTGCGAAGACGTTACAAAGTATACGTTGCAATAAATAATCGCAAGTGTTGGTAAACAAGTCATTTTAGGCTTTTTTTGTTTTCTGTACTTACTTTTATTATGACCTGCATTGTTTCGACATTCGTTTTGGCCATTTCAATTCTGCTCTGGAGATCTTGCAGAGTGTTTCTCATTTTCTCGATATATTCCCATAAACCTGAATAAAATGACAACGTAGCTGGTTATTAGGAAGAAGTTTCAAGTTGACATGTATGTGTATTTCTCCATTTTTTTAATAATATATATGCAAGAAAGGGAGACATCGCAGAATTATAACAGAAATGAATAAATACCTTCCCCATCCCAGTAGAGGTACGTTTCAGCACTTGCTAACTCTGCATCAATGTTCTTCAATTCTCCCTCAACAAGAGCAAATTCCACAGGTAGAAGCGTTGCCTGAATCTAAAACAGGAAAACCGGCTGGTATAAGCTCAAATAGATGCAAGGTTTCGAATTAAAGAGACAAAACAAAAAGAAAATTGTCTTTTTACTTAAACTTTCATTTTGTACCTGATTGTATGAGGCTACGATGAGATCTAAATTGGCATTGTACATGTGGAAAGTTTCACGACTGTTGAAAATTCCCAAAGCACAAGGGGGAATATCTGCTTGTTCCAGAATTGTAAGGTATTTCACCTCCATCAGTACAGCCACAAGCTGAGAAATAAAAAGCAAAGTGACCCTCAGGCTGTGAACTAGGCATTATGTATATACAGTATGTAAGAACAATGTTCACCACCAATACAAACCCGATCACTGAAATTAACTTCAAGGATGTTTGTGTCGCGATTTCTCAGCAACAATGGTTTGGCCAAGTTAAACTCGCACTCAGTATCGACTTTGGCACTCCACTGCGCGTAAACCTGCTCACAGAAACGATGCAACAACTCCATCATCTCCTCATATTTCTGGCAAATGAATGTCCCCTCCTCAGTGCTCATATCTCTATAAGACACAATAAATAAAATAAAGAGTTAAAACCCGAGTGTTCTAAATGTGTAATCAAATATCAATATCAAATTAAACTAAAATTGCAGGATAGAAGACTTGATAAACGTTGCCTGGTCTGATAAGTCTCAATTTCTGCTGCGACATTCAGATGGTAGGGTCAGAATTTGGCGTAAAAAACAAAAGCATGGATTGTCCCAAGAGTTTAGGCTGGTGGTGGGAAATATTTTCTTGGCACACTTGGGGCCCCTTAGTACCAATTGAGCACTGTTTTAAACGCCACAGCCTACCTGAGTATTGTTGCTGACCATTTCCATCCCTTTTACTACAGTGTACCCTGTATCCTCTGCTGGCTACTTCCAGCAGAATAATACACCATGTCACAAAGCTCAAATCATCCCAGACTGGTTTCGTAAACATGACAATGAGTTCATTTTACTCCAGTGGCCTCTACAGTCAGCAGATCTCAATCCAATGGAGCACCTTTGTGATGTGGTGGAACGGGAGATTCGCTTTATGGATGTGCAGCAGAGAAATCTGCAGTAACTGTGTGATGCTATCATGTCGATATAGACCATAGTTTCTAAGGAACATTTCCAACATCTCTTTTACGAAGAATTAAGGCAGTTCTGAAGGCAAAAGGGGGTCCAAACAGGTACTAGAAAGGTGTACCTAATAGAGGCAATAAAATGACATAATTTTCACCCCAAAAGACTGATCATTTATCTTTCCTATAAATATTGTACATCCCTCGTTCCAAATGTTGCAAAATCAACCTTGGGTTTCAAATGTTTATCACAATTATTTTACACTTCATTCCATATTCCATGATTGTTATTGTTCCAACATCAACCCCAACTGTTTTAAATGCTTAAAATATTCCACGTTTAAAAATCAAGGGTTTTTAATGTCCAAAATTCAAATCAAAAGTTCCAAATATATTCCGAATGTTCCGAAATGTTCAAAAATGTTCTGTCCCCGAAAAAAAAACATGCATACATACATCAGATGAACTTCCATGATGCTTTTCATCTGTATGTGCAATCTGTCTCTTAATTCCTGGGCCCATTTCAACTGTCCAGCAACAGGAGGCATATTTTTACCAACGGGAGGGGCATCTGGACATCTTTCCAATGCTGCTATCTGGGCATCATAAATAAGCTTGATTCTGTCTAGCTCGAGGCTAAACATTTCTAGCAGTTTCTTGTACTTTGAGGAGATCAGCGAATAAAGTAACGGTCTCTCTAGAAGAGCGCCGAACATCTCAAATAGCTGTGGAGTTAAAAGAATCAAAGACACGAGAGGTTAGCCAATCGCTTGAATTTCCTTAGTTCCGGAATATTTAAGTGGTTATTCCAGCTAACCTTCACTGCAGACTCGGAGAATCCGCAGTTATCGAATGCTTGACAAAAGATTGTCCCAAGTCTTCGCTCGTAGTCTGTAGTGCGCGTCTGGAAATCTTTAAAATCCACCTCGAAGCCCTGCATCATTTAATAGCATTCAGAAATATTTGATTTTATCACCTAAAAATAATGCAAAAAGTGGAGTCTATACAATCTAGATCTAGCATTTGTAACATAAAAATCTATTTTTTTACCATGTTATAATAATTATATAAAACAATCTATAACCCCAGATTCCCTTTTATTCCCTACCTTATCACTGATTTCTATTGGATCATAGCTGCATTCAGCAAGCATCTTTAAGAGCCCGAGGAATTCCTCATAAATCTGAACAAGCGAGGCTCCCAGAGCTCCTCCTCTCGTACCGTGAAATAAAACTTTCTCCAGTTTTAGGAACTCCACAGAGGTGACATAGACTTCCTGGAAGGCAACAATGATTGGATATCTTGAGCATTTTTTAACTGTCATTTGTTTTTTATAGGAATAGTTCAACCAATCATAAAAAATACTAACATTAATTCATTACTCTTCTTTCATCTTCGGAACACAATTTAAAGATATTTTTTGATGAAATCGGTGGGCTGTCTGACTCCCTACCTACATTTAAGCCCCAGAAAAGTACCAAGATGATCATAAAGACTTTATTCCAAATTTTCGTCACTTCTGCATCCCTTTTAGACGCGGGTTCATGAGGTACCACTAAGCAGTCAACTATCATCCCTACTTGACATTGCCCATCCTGCGATGTAACTACTGCAGATGCACACACTGCGATGTCGATACTGACACGATATATTGTGCAGTCCTAGTGTTGTGCCTTGTTTACTCTCGGAGAAACACATGCATCGTATAAAAGCTATCGATATGCACTGTGGGAAAACATATTTTTGGGTAAGCATTTGACAAGCAAATCGTGTTAACGTGGTTTCGGTCACAACGTATCAAAGTAATTTTGTTAACAAAGGGAGTCGGGAAGTCTGGATTGGATGGCAAAGCCGGGAAGTCTTAAATAGGTGACGTAGTCGACAAGTCTACAGTCTTAAAGAAAGATCTAAAGCTTCACATTAGCATAATTGATAGGACAGCCTCCAAAATGTGTATAAGAACCAGAGGTTTGTCTTTTGTCAAGTGAGACACTGATGACCCCAAAAACGCTGCAGTGTGTTCTACATCTTTAATAAAAAGATTGTTGTAACATACTTTCTAAGTGTCCTCGCCTTCTACTGGTTTTCGTCAAGTAATTTACAACAGCACACTGTAGCACCCAACGAAAACTCAATCCCTGTAGATTTCGGTAGCTTTTGCAACAGCTTTTGTGTAAACAAGCCACAAAACGTATGTGTACAAAATATGTTTTCTGCTTTGTAACATCACAGTTAAACCACTAATGTCACATGGACATTTTGGACATCATGTCATTTTGGTACCTTTCTGGGGCTTGAATAGCGAGGCATTTTGTGATTTTTAGGTAAAATAAAGACAATAATATGAATACAATATATCCGCACCTCGATGATCTGCAAACGCTGCAGAAATGCATTCAATCTTGTGAACACGAGATGTGATGGAAAATCCCAGTGCTTTGGGGTGCCCTTCTGATAAGGATTCAGGATATATTTTGAGCAGCTTAAAGAAATATACAATCGGTCACAAATACGTCATATTGCTTAACAATTACCTTAAAGTATTTGTCCATATCCTGTTTGCACTGCTCATAGCTTGCTTTTAGTGTAACTACAACCGCGATGCTCATTTTGATGTTTGGAATGGAATCTTCTAGGTCCCCTTCTAGACCCTTCATAATCTCCTCAGGACCTAAAAAATTTCTTGTCTACAAAAACAAAGTAAGAATTGCTTAGTAATCATTAAAATATCAAAAGGACATGTATTTGTTCAGAATTGTTACAAAAGCCAGTATTCATACCACGTCTATGTACAAGTTGCAGATCTCTTGTAGGATGACAATGATCCTTTCAGGATGACGGTAATATTTTGAATTAGCCCAAATTAGAGCCAGGGTGTGCATCATGGGTTTTGTGAATTTGGGCAACTAAGAGGATAAAAATTAAATACATAAAAAAATATACAGTCTGTATACTGTCAATATTATGACAGGTGCAGAGGAACCTTAGTTTTTCCTACCAGAGAATATTCCATCTGTTCAATGTCATCCAGCCTCTTCTGCAGAGGCTTGAGGCAAGCATCGATCTCTTTGGCTTCTCTCAAGCCTGCGGAAACAAAGGAAGCTCTCGTCATGGTGTCACAGTATTAATACATCATGTGACGTGTGTAGATTTGCTTGCCTTCCTCCACATCTTCGTAGATGCTCGTCAAAGCTGGCGTGAAACAACTATTTGTCTTTTTAAGAAGTTCTGCCAATTTCAACACCGTCGGGTTCATGAGCTGTGAAAAAGCGAAACGACATTCGGTTACTGACGCGTCAACACACATTGTGCTTTTTTTGTACCAATGGAGAAGCAGACATTCTAAAACACACCTGCTTGTGTATATACTGTAGATTTGCTAGCCTGTCACTCCAGAAAGCAAACTCTTCTTTTGGAAGTGGGTTGAGGCCATCAAGGATGGGTTGAGCTGAGACTTTACTCAGAAACAGCGCAATATGATGGCTCCAGTCCGTAATCGCTGTCTCAAAGGCATGCAGAAGCTTGCTATCGATGCTATAGGATCTGAAATGAGGAGAAAGCTCTGTTGAGTAAAACAACCACAGGCAACATCGAGGACAGGTAGTGAAATAACCACATGCAACACTGAGGACAGGAACTACAGGCAACTTGGACATGGAATGAAAGAACTTTGGTTAACACTTCAGTCGAAGTAAAAAACCACTAGCAGAACTAATAACATGAAGTAAAAGAACTCTAGGCAACACTAAGTACAGGTTGAAATACCACAGGCAACACTAAGGACTGGAAGTAAAAAAAAAAAAAGAAAGCAATACTACAGACAGAAAGTAAAAAAGACATGCAACACTAAGGATTGGAAGTAATAAAAAGACAAGCAACACTAACAACTGGAAGTAAAAAAGACAAGCAACGGAGAACAGGACGTAAAAAGACAAGCAACACTTACAACTGGAAGTAAAAAAGACAAGCAACACCAAAGACACAAAGTAAAAAGACAAGCAACACTAAGGACTGGAAGTAAAAAAAGACAAGCAACACTAACAACTGGAAGTAAAAAAGACAAGCCACGGAGGACAGGACATAAAAAGACAAGCAACACTTACAACTGGAAGTAAAAAAGACAAGCAACACCAAAGACACAAAGTAAAAAGACAAGCAACACTAAGGACTAGAAGTAAAGAAAACCAGTAACAACAAGGACAGAAAGTAAAAAAGACATGCAACAGTAAGGACAGAAAGTAAAAAAAAGACAAGCAACACTAACAACTGGAAGTAAAAAAGACAAGCAACACAACAAGGACAGAAAGTAAAAAAAGACAAGCAACACTAAGGACTGGAAGTAAAAAAAAGACAAGCAACACCAAGGACTGGAAGTAAAAAAAGACAAGCAACACTAACAACTGGAAGTAAAAAAGACAAGCAACAGTAAGGACAGAAAGTAAAAAAGACAAACAACACTAACAACTGGAAGTAAAAAAGACAAAGCAAAAAGCACCAGTAAACAAAAGTAACAGTAAGGACAGAAAGTAAAAAAAAGACAAGCAACGCTAAGGACAGCAAGTAAAAGGATTACAAATTATTACATCCTGAAAAAAGCATCAAACATAACACACTTCCTGCAAACATTTTATTAATTTTATTATTTATTTTATACACCAGCTTGTTAAAAGTAAAATGAAGGGGAAAATTATGACTTGCATATTCTGTTACCTGAGAACTAACGGCTGACATTTTTTCAGCAATTCCACAAGATGGAAAGATTAAATCACACGATTGACCGTAGTGGGCGTGACTGGGAATCGTAATAACGCTATGATAACCACTTTTATATACTAATATACGTTATGTTTTATATAAATGAACTGCATATAATTTCAAACTAAACTCTAGTTTAATAAGAGATAAAAGAATTACATATTTGTACTTTTTGTTTATATAATGCCTGAATAAATAATGACATATATACGTCAGTTACTACAAATAAAGATGTAAAAATAAATGTTAAATTTTTTTCTTAAATGTCACATACGGTTCTCAGTTGCTTATTATATCTGCGTGTTACAATATGACTATAAGAAAAGTTACAAGATAATAAAAGACTAAGTGCGTCCGTTTACAGTGAATTTAATAAAAGTTGTTGCATGTGATGTCCATTGGAATAAGACTTATTTTTCTAAATTTCTGGGCGGTTTGTAGTAACCAACAATTTTTTTAAGAAATGAGAAAAGACAGCATGAAAAACTCCATATGCCAGATGCAGGACAAGTAGACAAAAATACCATTCTAATTCAAGCATTAGTGACCTTCAGCTTTAGACATGCCACCAATTTCTGAAACAAAGGTGCCAGTGACTATAAAGTCATTCTTCTGGGATTGGAATGGAACAAGATTTTTTTGTGTGAATAGGACAGGAGAGACCGACTTTACTCAGAAACAGCGCAATATGATGGCTCCAGTCCGTAATCGCTGTCTCGAAGGCATGCAGTAGCTTGCTATCAATGCTATGGGATCCGAACTAAGGTAAAGCACTGTTAAGTAAAAGAACCACAGGCAACATCGAGGGCAGGATATACAAGAACTACAGGCAACTTTGAGGACATGGAATGAAAGAACTTCAGTCGAAGTAAAAAACTACAAGCAGAACTAATAACATAAAGTAAAAGAACTCTAGAAAGTAAAAAAGACAAGCAAAAGTTTTTTCTAGGATTGGAATGGGACAGGATATTTTTGTGTGAATAGGGCAGAAGAGATTGACTAAACCAACAAGCCATGAGCACCACCAGTGTCTAAAGAACATAAATAAACAGTTTTTGTTTGGTAAAGATAAGGATTGTATACTTAGAGTCCTGGAGGGAGTCTGTATTCGATGGCAGAGGAAGGAAGGTTCTACCCTTCAGCCGATCCCTCATCACATCCAGCTCATTTTTTAGGATGTGTGCCTCAAGAGCCACGTCTGGCCCCGCGTCCACTTTCTTTGTGTCGTCTTCGTGTGTTCGCATTGAACGAATAACCTAGAAAGACAATAAAATATTAGAACCAGAATTTCATCTCTTCATGTAACGACGACCCGAGATATCACACATGAATAAATGGCCATAGAGGGGTAGCACAGTGGCTTAGTGGTTAGCACTGTTGCCTCACAGCAAGAAAGGCCCAAGGCAGGGGTCTTTCTGTGTGGAGTTTGCATGTTCCCCCCTTGCTTGTGTGGGTTTACTCTGGGTTCTCCGGTTTCCTTCGAAAACCATGTATGTTAGGTTGATTGGTAATTCTAAATTGCCCATAGGAGTGAGTGTAAGTGTGGCCCTATGATAGACTGGTGACCTGTCCAGGGTGTCCCCCTCCTGCCAGAGAGCTGGGATAGACTCCAGCAGATCCCTGTGACCCCAAATTAGGTATAAAAGAAGATATTATAGAACATTAATTCTAATAATTCACTTCAACTTCATTAAAGCAAATGTAATCTATGTACGGAATTTTATGATCACGGTATGTTTTGCATACATGCTGAGTTTATGTAAAAAAAAAAGTGTATTTCATGTTCATAATAATTAAACTAATAAATATAAGTGGACACGCACCTCGGTCACGCGTGACGCTGCATCCACGGATGAGCTGACGAAGGTACCCAAGTAAAGATCGTGGAAATTTTCATACTTAATCACTACGTTTTCTTTTTTCACGAAATAAACAGTCAGGTTTTTAAAGGTGGCTGTAAAATCCCGAGTAACAACAAGCTGCAAACCCGCATTTAATGAAATAAAAAGCCGGCAATTATCCACGCGCTCAAAAAAGTCGTGTACGACGTTCCGATTCTGTTCCACTGCCACAAACTTCTGCCATTTATCTCTCTTCAGTCTCAAAACCTTTAAAATGAAACATCCCATAAACTCCAGTCTGTCGTCATCCTTTTCCATGTTTAGGATGGGATTTTAAAAGTTTCAACGCATTTAACTTATTAACAGATAAAAGTCACGTCACAGGTTACACGAGTGTTTATTTACCTGAAGTTGACATGATGAAGGTTTCCAGGGTTGCCATTATAACGTTTCCACAGTTTTCATTATAACGTTTTCCAGGGTTGCCATTGTAGCGTTCTTTTCCTACTCATTTATATGGGGGAAACTGGTTGCTTAATGATTAAAATGTGGGCTTGCTACTAGAAAGACCAGGGTTCGATTCCCAGCACCACCAAGACACCACCGCTGAACCCCCAAGCAAGGCACCTAACCCCCAATTGCTCAGTTAATGTAAGTCGCTCTGGATAAAATGCTGTAAATGTTATTTGTTCCTCTGAAGGTTGTGGATGTGATTGTTCATGTTATTACAGTGTACAAAATCTTCAGTTGAAATGTTATTAGAAAAAACATAAGAGTCTGCTGGACGATTCAGGCTTATTGCACAAATCACAGACAAAAATATGATCCTGCTTACATTACATGCAAGAATAAATAAATAAATCTAGTAAATTTAGTTTTAGTTTAAGAATAACATGGCAATAATAAATAATATTATTTAAATATAAATATTATTATTTCTTTATAATTTTATACGTACTTTATTAAGTATAGACAGAAGTGAGACATTAAAATTGCCTATAATTAAAATCCGATAAGAAATTTTGGTTATTTACGCGGCTAAACAATAATTATGATCAAAATCACTTTTGTCGTTTGAGCCGTAGACAGTTGATTAATTTACACAACTGAGTGTCTGACAGTTAAAGGACTTTTTCAGGGGCAACTTGGCAGCTTGGCAGCTTTCCTGCCACTTGCTACCACTACCGTAACACAGCGTATGACAGTTTCACAAACCCAAAATTACACAAAAGTTAAGAAACAGTCCGAGGTTGAAAAAGGCAGGAAAAAAGAGTTCATCTTTACTGTAAATATCAGGAGAAACAGTGGAGCCCCCAATAGGCTGACCAGAGGAGGCCATAGCAAAGCTCAGCATGGTAAACAAATCATTAGGAAAATTAATAAAAAAGGCCTATCTTTTTTATTTTCTTACACTTTATGAAATATTGTGAAATTACATTATAGATTTAAATGAATAGTACCTACTGCAAAATCCTAATAGAAAAAAAAAAAAACTATCCCAGGGGCTTTTTAAATAACCTAGAATAATTTAGGCTAAAGAAGCTTTCGAATATTACAGCAAACCAGCTTAAAATACAAGAGAAAGTCATTTATATGTTATATATAAAGCAGACGCCCTTATCCGGAGCAATCTTTGTTTTATACCACTGAGCAATTGGGGGTTAAGGGATTTGCTAGGGGGTCCAGCGGTGGCAGCTTGGTGGTGCTGGGAATCAAACCGGGATCCTCCAATTGGCGGCCCAACACTTTGACCACCTCATTATAGGACCTGTTAAGGAGATACAGTGAATGAAATGTTCAAGATGACACAAAAGGGCATTCAATTCTTCTCCTTTCTTTTTCTCTCTCAATCAAAAGCACCAAAATCTTTATTCATTCATTTTTTGTACCCGCTTGGGGTCACAGTGATCTGCTGGAGTCTATCCCAGCCGTCTCTGAAAGGGGTGAAATGAAAGGCAGAAGGGGTACACTCTGGACAGGCCACCAGTCCATCAGGGCCACACACACACACGACAATGAACAATTTAGAATCACCAGTCAATCTATCATACATGTTTTTGGACTGTGGGAGGAAACCGGAGAATCCGGAGTAAACCCACACAAGCACAGGGAGAGCATGCAAACTCCACACAGAAAAACCCCTGCCCAGGAATCGAACCAGTGAGGCAAGAGTGCTAACCACTAAGCCACCATGCTGCCAGCACCAGAATTAATTACCCTATTACTAATTTTTACATTTTGTAATTTAATTACACATTTTTAACAATTACTGTTACATTTATTTTCTAGTTACGTAATGTTGTTACATGTAACTAGCTACTTCTCAACACCGAATATAGTCATTGTAATAATAATGCATCACTGTCCATTATCGCACCGCTTATTCAGATTCTATAAACTGTTTAGAGACAATTAATAAATTTATATAATAAACATGACAAAGATATCAAACAAATAAAATAAAATCAGAATTATTTGTAATATTCGCAGTTGTTGATGAGCCCATATAATCCTTTAACACATAAAAATCCCTAAAGCCAAGGAGCGTTACAGACAATATGGCTGACCCACATAAATGCCTAAAACGCACATTTGTCACAACTTATTCTTTTGATAAACGTTTTATAATTATGTCTTTACCCGTCTTTTAACAGTAAATCAAGTCACATAATAACCATAGAGGTGGATGCAAAATTTAGAGGAGTTTTTATCTCTCTATAAACCAAACATCAAACAAAAGGCTTGAACCGTTTACTTTATATATGCCTGTTGTACGTGTTGTGTATATACAGTGGTTGGTGACTGCCATGTTTAATGGGCACAAACTTCTGGAAGCTGTTGCGCTTGCAATTTAGTTTGGAAAATTACGAGTGAAACCAGCGAGGTAACAGTTGTTGTGAACATGCTGTTGATTAGCAACACACTGTTCAGGTATTTATGTTAGCACTGAATGGATGACACGAGAAACAACAAAGAGTCAAATTCAAAACTTTATATAACTTCATATATATCAGCATTTTCATTTTAAGGCATGAACTTTTGTTAAAGTGCAGATATCGAAGGGGACTGAGACGTGTCCCTCAAACCCACTCACATTTTCACGCAGAATTGTCTTTCAATAAAGTATAAATCATTCGAAAAACATAACAAAGTCCTATTGCACTTTAGAAATTAACTGAAATATCCAAAATCAAATCTCATGAGGTTTATTTTAGCCTGACAGCTAAAAATGCAAGTAAGGATAATCAGTTTACAAGAAAATGACCTCAAAATTCACTCGGTCGTGTTAGGTTTGCCATTGTTGCCACAACTAAATAGCAGTTTGTTGGCTATATTTTTTTTTTTTTGCTACCTAGCTAGCATTTAAAGTGAAAATAACAGACAAAACAGCCTAGCAATGAGGGTATATACGGTTATATTGATGATAGCGAACTGGCTAAAGACAATGATATCTTGCCGATACTTCAGGCAGGGATGCTGCTAGCAATTTTGGGCCATGTGAACAAATATGAGGTTGATTCCTCTAACACACCGATTCCGCACTGTTTTTTAACTAGTAATAAAACAGGGAGCCCAGTAATAAAACAGGGAGCCCACAAAGTGCATCCTAATCACACACACGCACATACGCACACACACACACACACACACCCTTTAACCCCTTTAACATTGCTCTTGATCTCAGGTGACATCTTTTCTTTTCAGTCCTAGTGTGATAAGCCACTGATTCAGCAATATGTCTCACCTTTCATTATGTGATACCCCAATGAACTGTCGTGAGACTGGGTTGGATACCCACATGTACCACACACAAAAGTTTTAAATGTAAAGTATCCAAAGATTTGAGCTACCTTGCATTACTAATTACTACATCCTTATTAAAGTTAGTATTTCATTTTGACAGACATTTGAAGCTGATAAGATGCACTACTATTACTATTAAGTAGTAGTTCAGTCTGAGAAATAAGATTATATTGTTAGATAAGACATGGACAGATTAAACTACCCCTAGCACATCCTGAGCAGGTGGGATACACCATCAGGACATCGGAACTACAGTACACAAATTCTTCTCCATGAACCTGCACATACATAATATTATAAGAGTTGTTCCTTTTCCCTGAATAAATATATCAAGTGAATATTTTTCCCAAGTCTCCCCCCAAAAACATACCCTAAGACAGTCTAGCTTTCTGCGAATTGCACAGGTGGACCCGGAAGACAAAACCAATCTACAAAACAAAAGGTGACAGACTAATAAATTAACAGAAAAGTAATTTTCTGTTTTTTTCTGATATGGTGTTTTTATAATAATATAAGATGTTTTAATATTTTATATAATAAGATATTACGGGATTTTTAATAATAAGAGGTAAATAAAGAGAAGCCCAATCCCCAGAGTGCACCTTGCGGAAAGACTAATAATGGTGTGTGTAAAAAGGCTGTAGTGCAATAAATAGGTATGGGAGTCCCCTGTCATACCTAAAAAAGCTTGCTATTATTTAGTTCATTTTGAAGGACACTGGTAGTTCTTTAACCATGCCAAATCCTCCAAGGTGCCCCAGTGCAGAAACATTATGGCCAGAATGACGGCTACATGCATGATCTGGTGACTGTTGAACCAGTAGTCGAAGGTGCCGGGACTGAAGCGCTCAGGTATACGGAACACATTGATCAGGCCACCCATCAATGCCAGCACATCCATGATGACATAAAAATGGAGCGACTCTGGGTTTCCTGTGCCGAGCTCGAACCAGCGCAAGAAAAACAGGAAAGCCCGGAACAAGGCTTGGAAGGCGAATGATTTCAGGCGTCGAGCACCGCTCTGAGCAGTTAGCGCATGACGGACACCGTGGCATGAGAAGAGCATGTAGCCAAACATGGCAGTGCGACGCGCCCAGGGTTGGCACAGGAGAGTGATGTGCACGATTGGCAAAGCACCTGCAGATGAGAAGGAGTGGACTGTTAGTTGTTTAACTTTAAAACACTTAGAATGTATTTTAATTTTTCATTTGTTAAATATGTTAAATTAAGAAGTCAGTGGCAGCACGGTGGCTTAGTGGTTCGCTCTGTTGCCTCACAGCAAGAAGGCCCAGGTTTTATTCCCTGGCAGGGGCCTTGTGTGGAGTTTGCATGTTCTTCCCGTGCTTGTGTGGGTTTTACTCCGGGTTCTCCGGTTTCCTCCCACAGTGTAAAAACATGTACGTTAGATTGATTGGTGATTCTAAATTGCCTATAGAAGTAAGTGTGTGTGTGTGTGTGTGTGTGGGGCCCTGTGATGGACTGGCAACCTGTCCTGGGTGTCCCCCTTCTGCCTTTCGCCCTTTCAGAGTCGGCTGGGATAGACTCCAGCAGATCCCTGTGATCCCGAATTGGGCAATAGGCATAGGTATAGAAGATAAAGTGCAAATGTAAAAGCATGTGCTACTTTAAAAACACTGTGTAGGTCTGAGCGTTTGTGCAAAGAAAATTTGAACGTGCGAGAGTATTTGTGCAAATGCAAACAGGTTTTGTTAGAATGAAAGTTTGTTCTGTTAAAGTGCATTTTGGGCTAATATGAAAATAATTTGTGTAAACGATTGTAAGGCAAAGAATAAACTGGTGAAAATGTGAGAGCTCTTTGTGTGCCTGTAAAAGCATTTTGTACAAAAGGTATAGTGTTTTGTTTAGTGTTTTTTGTGTGTAAATTAATGGGTGGTTTTTTTGTTGATATAAGCACCGTTTTGTGAACAGGTGAGTAATTGTGTTAACATAAAAGCGCAGAAACTGTGGGTCAGATTAAGCCATTTTTAACCACATTTATGAAAATATTTTGTGTGACCTAAGGGTTAAATGTTTTGTCAAAATAAAAGATTTTTTTTTTTTTTTGCATAAATGCAAGAGTAATTTGCATGAGTGTGTGTATCCAAAACATCAAAGCACTATGGTAGGTCAATTGGGAACTACCCTACTGCAGT
The DNA here is from genome assembly GCA_005784505.1 of Bagarius yarrelli. NCBI lineage: Eukaryota > Metazoa > Chordata > Actinopteri > Siluriformes > Sisoridae > Bagarius > Bagarius yarrelli. Next base: position 435,246 of record VCAZ01000036.1, read on the forward strand.
GCATTGTGGGATTTCTTTTAATGTACTGGATATTCTCTTTGTCCTGTATCACCTCAAGCCATGTGGTCCACCTTTACGTTGATGCTCATGTTCATGTGTTTGAAAATAGATACTGTATTTGGGACATGGTGTATAAACTTTTTTTGCACTACATAGGGAATTCATAGGGATGGTTTGAGTTTACCTCCTCTCGATTTTAAGATGTTAACGCTGATAAAAAATGTCCTCACCCAGCGTGTTGACCAGACAGACCCCAAACATGTCGAAGCAGAGCAAGGCGTGGTAGATTTGTGCTCCGCCTTCATGATTCATGAAGATGTGATAGAGGACAGAGCCGACAGTGGGAGAGAGGCAGGCTAGGTAGTGCACAATGCAAAGCCACTGCTCGTCCACATCGGACCAGGGAATGCTGAAAGGCAATAGCAGCAAAAAGCACACGAACGGAACACCTGCCGAAAAGACCAGAAGTAGCTGTAGTTGCTTTTTTTTTTTGGGGAATATTTAAATCCAGATGATTTGCTAGAACATCCAGATGTTGAACCCATAACATATTTCCAAGTACTAGATAGTAAAATGCATGGTAAAGTGACCATATCATAGAAGTGCCGGTGATCCTGCTCCTTTATGAAAGACTAATGTTCTTAATCACTGTAATGTGTTTAAAGAGGGCTGGCTCTTAAAGGTCGGCCAACTCTCCTCCAGATTTTTCACCTCAAATTTGGATCTGGAGCTAATAATCCAGTACATAAGCTATTGTATTGTACACTTGAAAGCATTGTCTAATAGGGCTGCTAAAGCTATAATCAGGGGATAAACTGGGCTGAAGGTGTCTGGATTCGTACTAATTCAAGCTATGATTTGAAAGTTATGCGTTTGTAGGGTGTCGTAATTAAGGTCTACCCTAAAAATCTTCAATAATGTCATTAAGAGGGCAAGCAAGTTCACACCTTTTGCTGTTAAGTAAATGAAAGGTCTTGTTTAATTTTTTGTATTCGTATCATGGGGTAAGGGTTAGGGTACGTAGCTACACCTTTGAGAGTCGCAAGTAATAAGATTGAAGATAAAGAGATGAAGAGAAATGGGAAATATTGCTCAGACTTATCAAGAGCAATTATATCATTATCCTATTTTTTAAACTCAACTATGCAGGTAAGGGTTGATGGTTTTGCTTAACAGTGGCAGCTTGGCGGTCCTGAGACTTGAAGCCTTCTTATCTTCTTGTCTGCAGTCCAACACATTAACCACTGAGCTACCCTTTCCCACATACAGTTCTCCGCCTTATGGGATTTATTACTTTAAGCTTCTACTTATTAATTTGTTCTTCTTTAAGGTTTTATTGTGTTTATGTTTTAAGTTCTTGTTCTTTGTTTACTTCCTGATTTGTCCTTGTCACGTCATTTCCCTGTCCTTGAGTCATATTCATTTGTTAATTTGGTCATGTGTTCCACATTGTTTGCAGGTGTCTCTTGTTAGTAATGTGTTAGACTTGTGTGTATATACTGTAATGTTTATTGTTTGTGTACCACTGCTGGTGAGTCTGTTTATGCTAGAGGTCATGCTATACCAGTGGCCGTGCCATGTCATGTCATATCAAGTTTAGTTCATGTTTATTGTTGTTTGTTCAATTGTAAATAAACTGCCTTATATCCTTATATACATATGATAATATTATTAAGAGCAGAGATTTGTTAATGGTGAAATTATAAAAACCAAGTAAAAATGATTTAGCTACCTAGCATACAGCTGTGGATTTGTTTATATACATGTCATGTAAAGGTGCAGCGACAATAAAAACAATTTATAACGTTAAAAAACGTTAACCTTTAACTCAAAAATGTCGGTAAATTAATGAGAAAATGTCTAGTTTATGCTGTAATGCTTTTATCCATGGACTGCTAACCAAACCTAAGAACAACTTAAACTTAGACAAAATAACTGAGTTTAAAAAGGTAAAATCTTTTATAAAAAAAAAAATTTAATTCTGTTTTTTATGAATTTTTTTTTTTTTTTTTTTTTTTTTTTTTTTTTTACCATATTTAACTTTTTTTTTTTTTAGCATAAATACACCAAAGTAGACCCTGTTGCTAGCTGGCAAAAATGTTAGCTGTTAATTGCTAATTTAGTAGGTAGCATGTCAGTGTTTTATGCTGTGCGTGCTAACTCCTGTGCTAACATGTTAATCAGATTTCCCACACACAGATTTACCCCTAATCCAAACTAATACCACTTACTCACACCAGTGTGTTCGCAAATGTTCTTGAGTAAAACAACTAGATATGAAGTGAAACAACTAGAAATAGTTAGAAGAAAGAATTTTACAAAGTGCTAAATTATAATCAATAATAATTATAATAAATGTATGAAAGCAAATTGATAATTAAATGTAATTCGGGTAATCATATACAGTATATCATATATGCCTGTAGTGATTAAACCATAAATGCATAAAACTCTCCCAAGAAAGAATAGCGTGGAGGTGTCAGTAAAGTTCTGTATCCATACCATGCGTGTAGATGTTCCCAAATTCGTTGTGCAGGTAAAAGAGGCTTCGTAAGCATCCTGTGCAAGTGGACACAGGACGATATCCGGTCAAAACGTACCTGTTGAATTGAAGGTGTGGTGGACAATTCTTAAAGTTTAGAAGTTTCGGTACAGTGAAGAACACCATCGTTGTCTTTCAGATCTCTCACCAAGCAGTAGTCATTCATCAAGTAGGCTTAAACCTACAGCAGAAGCTACAGCTCTGTATAGCCGTGGTTTGGGACAAACGCCGCTCCACTCAGTCCCCATCAAGTCTGATTCTCACTAATGACTGATCTATCACTCAGGACTTACAGTGGGACATTCTGGAGACTATAATCCCATCCTCTACCTGTATTTAGAGTGGATAAGGCTTAGAGTGCTTCTCACACCGACCTCTACATAGGAAGCTCCTTATTTACATTCACATTTACATGTACATTTACATTCACAGCACTTGGCAGACGCCCTTAACCAGGGTGACGTACAAAAGTGCTTTAACATCTCTATCAATAAATACTGGTTCACTAGATTACTAGAGTCTGTTAGAGTAAGACATAAATAAACTAATACAGAAAGTACTTCGGGTATTTCAGAATGAGGTAGCTCTTGAAGCCTGGTACAGCTTTGAATATTGTTTTAAATATTCAGCCAGTGACTCATCTGTTGCGACATCGATGGGAAGAGTATTCCACCAACTCGGTGCCAGAACAGGAAGTGTTATTAAGAATAACTACTTTATACACTGAAAGATGGTAGGACTACTTCAGCAGTCTTGAAGTAAGCGTTGTCTAGCAGTCATCAGAAAGTGGTAGCGCAGTGAGATTAAGGTGTTGAACTGCTAATTGGAAAATCAGTGTTGGATTTCCAGCTTTATGAAGGTGCTAATGCTGGGCCCCTGAGCAAGGCCCTTAGCGAATAAAAGAGGTAAATATTAATTGCTCTGGATAAGGGCGCCTGTCAAGTGCCTTAAATGTACATGTAGTGGAGTAATCAATAAGAGCTGTGAAAAGAGAGGGTGCTGCTGTGTTTCTGGCTCTACAGGCAGTCGGCGGTGTCTGAAATTGAATGTAAACAGGAGAACTTTGAAAACAAGTCATGAAGCTGCATTTTTGAATATTTGCTGATGTTGAATTGGGTTCTGAAGTAGATCTGACAGATGCAACTTACAGAAGTCCATAACAAGAGACTTGGACTGTGTCAGAAGACAGTCCAAGCCATGACCCACCCTTCACTATGCTTGACCCATAAGATTATAAACTGATACTTTCTTTCTCCACACTTTGCCTTTTTGTATTTCTTTGCAAACTCTTATCTGGCTTTCTGTTAAATACTGCTGTTTTGTGGTCGGACTCTTTCAGTAATTGTTCAGATAGTTAGATTGTGCTAGCTTCACCTCTGTCATGTGGAAGATGGGCAGTGATGGCTGAGTTAAGGTGCTGAGTTAAGGTGAGACCTGGGTTCAAGCCCCACCACTGGCAAGCCAACCACTGTTGGGTCCTTGCGCACAACCCTTAACCTTTTCTGCTCCGGGGGTGCTGTATCATAACTGACCCTGTTTGTTATCAGCTGCTGTATTTTTTTTTTCTTGGCCAGTCTCTATGTTGTCTGGTTGCTAGCACATCGGTAGTTTCTTTCTTTATTAACACTTTGCACATTGTTGAATTTATTCTTTTTAATGCCTGTAAAACAGTTTTGATAAATTATTCTTGTATTTTTAGCTTTAAATTAGTTTGTTATTTTACGCATAGAAAGATTTTTGATTTTCATGTGGGTTAAACAACAAATTCAGTCATCACAGATGAAACCCGATACTTAAACAACCAGGAAATGTTGACGGCTAATAACTGTTTAAATAACCAGTCTAACTAAACGCAGCAAAAACTAAAAGATACTAAAAGATAGACAAAACATCTGGCCATATATTTTTTTTTTTTATATTTTTGCAGGAGAAAACAAGATATTATTTGAAAAAAACTTCAAGCCTTCAGTAACGAGAGCCCTCTATATGAAGCAATAAATATTAAAATCAATAAACTTTGACATTTAATTTATTTTAATGGCTTGTAATCCTACTAGTCATGCAGTGTATAATTATCACAGTCTGTTATTTTTCAGTTTTTGAAGAAATATTACATTTTAACTTACTATAACCAAAATTCTTCAATGTCCCTTATTTATTCTTAGTTTTTATTAAAGTGAATTTAACCCCCCCCCCCCCCCCCCCCCACCCCCCCCCACCAAAAAAAAAAAAAACCAAATCTCCTCAGCATAGAAAAAAAATCGTACTTAATAAATTATTCTGTGCTTAGTTACGTAAAAAAATACAGATGAAGCACAAAGGTAAAGCATGCAAAAAATAAAGGCAGAACAAAACAAAATATTGCATTGAAACATTTATGTTCATTATAAACTGAATAGAACAAAAATCATCTCTCTGCTCAGCATGGGATGAAAAAAGAGACACGAAAACAGTTAAAATAGCATTTTTGGGCTACTGTTAAAATAATAAAGACATGAATTTGAGATTTTTTCTATTTTTTAATAAGAAAGTCGTGTGTATTTGTATTGTATTAATATTAAATAACAAATCTGCGATGTCACTATAATTCTGGGTGAAAATAATGTTCTCTTTAAACAGTGGCCCTAAAAATAAATGTTCATTCTTAATGTCATTTTAGTGTTTAGTAAATTACAACAATTACAGTAGCAATAACATGACACATGGTTGTTCACTCTTCTTCCGGATCAACCTGAAAAAAGAAAAAAGGTCATAGATGTAAATTCTCTGGTGTTAAAAATGAATTAAAGCTGCAATGCTTAAAAAAAGTGTGTAGTTTAACTTGATCTTACCGTGATATCTGTTGCCGTAGAATCCTTTCAGGTCGTGTTTTGGCGCCTTGCCTCCTAAGAAAGTGAAGATTTTAATGCAAAGTACTGATAAAGAGAACAAGCTGCTTTTTTAAAAAAAAATTAGCGTTTTATACCCATCCATGACTGAGCCAGCTGTGGACCTTTGAAGTTCTGCTGAGCCGAAAGGTGCTGTGGGTTCTCCATTTCAGGTTGCGAGTCCACTGGAGAGTAGGCGGGATTTCCAAGAGACGCTGCTGAGCCAGTAAAGGGGCCGTCAGTAGGGGCAGCGGGTAAAGACACAGCTGTAAGGAGATGATAATAATAGGAATAAAATAAAATTATTCAACTTTTATAATATATAACTGCAATAAAACATTTTATGTGAATGTTGCATGACAAAGTTACATACTGCAGCTTTAAAGCCGAAAAAAAAAACTGTAAAATAATAATTTGGTTGGATTTTTAGAAAGATTTAGAATTAAAATCTAGTACTAATAATTATAAATATAACATAATAAATATAAATTATTTACAGATACTGTGTGGAAAGAGTGTTTACCTTCATTTTTGACTTGTCCCTTCATATAGGAAGCTGGTCCTGCAAAAGTGACAAAAATATTTTTAAAAAAATAAATTTGTATCACTACATATAAAATGCAAAATAAAAAACTAATGTATAAAGATATAGTATAGTTCTGTGTACCTTGTCCCATTCCATCTACCAGGGTAGCAAAAGGCTGTGGCTGCACTTCTCCATCTCCTAAACACACACACACTTAATAAACACACTTTAAATGTGGAGTAAATGAATAACCTATAATAAATAATCACTAACCGAACTGATCAACAGACTTCAGTCCGTCAATAGCAGGAGTTTCATACTGCGGCACTGCACAGAAAGAGTGAAGGATTATGGGATATGATGTCATAAAATTTACTGTGCACGTTTCACTGTGAGTGGTTTTGGGAGGCAAGCATTCACAATAATTTGATGATAGTGGTAACGTGGCCTATATATCGAATAGGCCGGGAAAAAAAAAAAAGGGTTATGCCACACGTCCACAGTGGACAAATAATTGTTAATGTGCTCTAATTGTATCATATATACATATATATATACACCCTTATAGATACCATATATGCATAGTACTAATGCACCTTCTGTACATTATTTACCCACCTTTTAATTATCAACCTCATACCCTTATTTATTACACTGCTATTTATTGTAAATAAGCCACTTATGCACTTCTGGTGCAAATGCTAACTGCATTTCATTGGCTCTGTACATGTACCCGTCACAGTGGCAATAAAGTTGAACCTAATCTAATCTAATTTAATCTAATCTAATGTGACCTAAATAGTGAGTAGGTGTTGTGGCTATTGGTGCCTATATGGTAAACAGGATGTTTGGTTTGTGAGACGTGTCCCCAGTGGACTGATTGTAGTGTTAATGTGGCCTATATGGTGATCAGGTATGTTTTGGGATTCACTCACAGCATATTAATGATAGTGGGTGTTTATTTAAAAAAAAAAAAGGGTGTATAAATTTAATGTGTCCTCAATGCAGCCTGTATAGTAAAAAGTGTGGGTAGTTCGTAAGCTCCTACAGCATAGTGATAATGGTGGTTTTGTGGCCTATCTAGTGAACTAGGTGTTTTGTTTGTGACCCACCCCACAGTGGTGCTCATTTGGACTAGGGAGTCAACAGAGTGTTTGGTTTGGGACATGGCCACAGTACCAGATTGTAAAGCACATCTAAGTGGTCTAATTCTATGTAAAAGAAAGAACTTAGGCAGGATATTGGGGCATTCTAAACATGTACTTTGGCGTCGTACCGGGCTGATTGACAAACTGGCCATCAGTGACTGGTCCGAGGGCTCCACTGGGAAGTGATGGAATGCCTGGAAAACAAAGTATTTGGAATTTTACTCTATTACAACACCTCTACCTCTGACACTGGAGACTCCCTTTATTAAACATCGCCTTAAATAAAATCATTACATTTGTACCACACCCTTTAACCAATCAGAATGTAGGTATTGGCAGTAATTACCATATTTTCCAGATGGTTTAGCACCTGCACCAAGACTTATGGACTCTGGGCTATAGGGTCCACTAGTCTGGCCTAAAGCGAGTGAACCAGAAAAGATACAGAGATAGATAAATCTACAGAGAAAGATGGGTTTTGCTAACATTGTGCACTAGAGTGTAAACCTTACCGTATTTTCCAGAATTCCCAGAAACAGCTGGCAAACCAAGCTGCTGGCCACCATAGGGTCCTTATACAGATTCAGAGGTCAAAGGTGAGACAAATAAAGTACAAAGTAGTGCTGAGTTAAAGTTTGCTGTGTAAACTCACGGTATTTTGCAGCAGCTTTGGGATTGGCGTTATCCAGCGGATTGTAGTTTCCGGCTGCTTTAGATCCGTAAGGCTGAGCAGCGTAGGGGTTACCTGAAAAAAACCAAATGTCATATTTATTTCATTTGATAAAAATCTAATTAATGCTGTCTTTTTTTAACATTATAACTTAACATTAGCTTGCTAGCTAAGTTTTGTTAAATTTGCTAGCTAGGCAGGTTTTGTAATTCAGCTAGCTACATCAAGTAGCTGTTAAGTTTTGGATTCCGCTTTCGTTTGCTTATGACATTCAATGATAAAAATTCAAACCATATTTTCCGTAAGGATTGTATCCCATGTTTGAGCCGCCAAAATCAGGGCCACCAATACCTAAGAGAAAACAGTATCATCTTAGAAAGTGTGCGGTAAATCATTTTATATAAAAAAAACCACAGTATTTTACACAGTTTACCGTATCTAACTTGAGGGTTTCCCTCAGGGCCAAATCCCGCTGGCTGAGCTCCGTACGGCCCACCTGTACATATATACAGATGGTTATTAATAAATCTGTACTTGAAGAAACTTTTTAAAAACTTAGAGAACAACCTAAACATACCGTACGCACGGCCAGATTTCACCTCGGGCCCGAAATCAGCCGTCTGCGGTTCGATTGGATTGGTTCCTGTATTAAAGACAAGACTCGCGCTCGTATTCTTAAAATCTCCCACACATATGCTACAAAAATATATAGACGTAGAGTGCAAATTATGTATAAATATATTACCATCCAGTCGAGCAGAGATGATAGGAGCACCGTTATAGGGTAGCTGTCCTGCTCCACCTTAAAAAAAAAAAGATAAAATGATAGCTTTTTTTTAAATTCACAATAAAACATAGACAACATAACAAATGTTTAAAACAGAAGTTGGACACTTTTATTCACTAAATAAGCTGATTTACAATTTGTTGTCTGCTACTGGTCTAAAAAACATTGGAACAGGGCAACAAAGATCAAAAAAAAAATCTATTCATTTTAAAAAGGTTTAGCTGGAAGAACATTTAGCAGCTAATTACGTTGCTAAATTAGATCTGTAACACGATTAGTTATGAAAGGAATGTCTTAAAGAGGCAAAGTCTCTCAGAAGCAAAGATGGCAAAGGCTCTCCCATCTGTGTGTGTAAAAAGATGTGTGTGGAATATTTAAAAAACATCATTTCTCAATGTCCAATTGCAAATTCTGTCAACTACAGTGTAAAACATCATTAGAAGATTTAAAGAAACTGGAGAAAAATCTTTGTGTGAAGGGACAAGGCTGAAGACCTTTGCTGGATGTCTGTGGTCTGCAGGCCCTCAGATGACACTGCATCCCTCATTAGCATGATTCCGTGATTAAAATTACTAAATGGGCCCAGAAAAACTTCCAGGAACCACTGACGGTAAACACAATCCACCGTGCCATCTGCAGATGTGAGCATGGACCATTAGCACTGTCGTGTCCTGTAGGCCAAAGCTCTGATTTAAAGTGGAAAATTGTTTTATAGTCAGTCTAAATTTGAAGTTCTTGTTGGAAATCACGGACACTGTGTCCTTCAAGCTAAAGAGGAGGGAGACCTCCTGTGTTCAGTTCAAAAGCCAGCATCTCAGATGGTATAGGGGTGGATAAGTCTATACGGTACGGGCAGTGCGCATATAAAGGTTTTAGAGTAACATATGCTCCCCTCCAGACTACATCTATTTAATGAAGGTCTTGAGTATTTCAGTAGGACAATGTAAAACCAGATACTGCAGCTATTACAACAGCATGACTTCCAGATGCTGAATTGGCCTGTCCGTCTAACACATCATTTAAACAAAAAATATGTCAAAGACAACCACAAGCTCTTCAGCTGGAAACCCGAATCAGGCAAGAATAGGACAAAATTCCATCACCAACTCATCACAAACTCATAACCAGGATGCCCAGTCATCTTTCAGACTGTTCTAACATGAACTAGCTAATGAACAAGCCATCAGGAACCTCAACATTTCCTTCAGATATGTTGGTAAATTACTATATAAATGTATCGGATGAATTTCGGTGCTAGCTTGTATGTATTTTTTTCAAGCGGGGGCAGGATAAAATTGACCAAAATATAAATATTCACCACAGAATTCTTTAGAAAACATAGTCAATGGTTTAAAAAATAACTTAGTATATTAAAAATATATATGAATAGGATATATTCTTTTTCTCACCATTGCCATATCCGTATCCTGCTCCTGGATTGGCATAGCCTGTGTACAAAGGCATATTACATTATACAGTGGTCCAGTTAGCTTATTTATAATAAAAATATCGAAATATGTTGAGGAAAGTGTATGTAGGTAGAAAATACACTGTTACCTGGCTGATTGGCTTTAGGGCCATATCCTGGACATGAGTAATAAAGAAAAAAAAGCTAATTATATTTATAGCATTTCAAAGACCCCCCCCCCTTAACTAGTTAAACAACTTTTAGCACACATTAGCATTTGCTCAGGCAGCTTGATGATCATGGGAAATGAACTAAGGATATTCCAATCAGCAGTCCAGCGCTTTAACCATTGAGCTACCACTTGCAAATGATTTATTTGACTGCACACAATGGTATTCAAACTTCCTTTTTTCTTTAAATGGTGGAATGTCCTATGAGATCGATATGAAATACATGACTTTTATGACCTTATTGATTTAATTAATTGCATTGTTCATTTGGACAAAAATAACTCCGGGACCTCTCGAACAGAACAGAAAAAGAGACTGACAAACAAATAGGTTTGTTATTTATAAGTACTAGTTATAGTAATGAGTATGACCTGGTTTTGAGGCTTTGGCTCCTCCGTTGTTTGGGTACCACGGTGCAGGACCTGATCCATATCCTGTAGATAAACACATTTTATTAGATTAAAACACAACATTCAATGCAATTTTACACTCAAACATTTTTTCATACTGTCACAAGAAAGACACAAAATGAACTTCATTTCAACAGAAGCACAAAAACAATATGATTCACAGGAAGACTAGACACTGTGCGAGAATGGATCGTGTAAGACATACAGTATGATTAAAATATGATCAAACAAATTACCCCATTATTTCGAGGCAAAAATACAACTACAGATTAGTGTAATTAGATGTGAAGTTATATAAAACAGTAGAGTGTACTAATAAATAATAAACATACAATTTAAGAGTAGGTTATGAATGACAAATGATTTATCTTAACCACCTTATTCCACATATCTTAAGAACATAAAGAACCCATACAATAACTCATGACAGACATGCATGAAAACAAATAAACTGAAAGAATGACATTAAATGATCATGCAAATCGGTAACATGCTTTTTCACTTCACTCCACAAAAATAAAAGCAGAAAACAAACAAAACACTTCATGAAAAATAAAGAAAAAAAATTGTTCTAAATGTTTACCAGGACTTGGCAGCTTAGTCCATTGTCCAGAGACACCAAGGCCACAATCTACACAACATCCATTAAAATCAAATAGCATTAATATTGTGTGATTCTTTAAATCCTGCATTAGGTTAGTGCTTAAATATTTTCTTATGCTGCTGTTTAAAAAAATGACCCATTTAGGATAGTAAGAGTAACGCTACCAATAGCTGTCTAGCTATTATCTGTACTGCTTATCCTACACAGGGAACCTGGAGTCTATTCTGAATGAGCAACCCTAGACCGTAACCCTAGGCTTTGTGGAAGGAGACCATGGCACCCAGTGGACGTTACTGCACACAAACTAGACATGGACTGGGATTTTAGTAAGCAGGCTACTGAAAGATAAAGATTCTTTTTGGGGCATTTGCTACCCTTAAACCAACGATTTAGACTTAATCTTTTACAGTGCATGCTGAAATCTACAATGATATCACATCATGCTTCCCAATTAATTAGCAACCAAAGTGAAGGTAGGAAACACATTCAATTTGTTTGCAATTTTTTTAGCAGTTGCAAAGAGGTACGCTCAAAACCTGAACATTTTGGACACACACTGAACATACAGATAAAACAAGTCGGTAACTCAAGAGTGCAAATTTAGTGATGAAGGTCTGATGATATAATAGATTCTATTTAATTATGAAGAACATCTAAAATCCTTGTTAGTCGAGATGTTGAACATGTGCAGAACATGCATTATTCATCAAATAAGCTTTTACCAGGAGTTGCTACTTTTGGATTCTTCATCTGAGGCATAGCAGGGGTTGGTTCAAGGACAAGTGGAGGACCTGCTGTCTGTGGTGCAACAGGTTCTGGTGCAAATGGTTTGGGTTCATTCACTCGTGGAACCTCAGGAACTGGGACTACTGGTTTGGGGCCTTTGATCTGCGGAAACACTGGAAGCAGCAGTGAGGTAGACGGTTTTTGGCCATTACCTTTTGAAACAACTTGCTGTAGAGTGTCTAGCCTTGGTCCATTTTCCTGTGGATACACTGGTGCAACTGGCTGTTGAACTTGAGGAACTGGCTTTGGGTCTTGTTGAGTGAATGGAAGTAAAGCAGGATCAACTGGTTTTTGAGGATTTCCTTGAGGAACTTCTGGGACTGGATGGACAGCTGGCTTGGGACCTTTACCCTGGGAAATAAGGGGTGCAAACTCTGGCATTGAAGCCTGTTCTTGTGGGCTGTATTGCACAGGCTTGTATGGGTAGCCTTGTGGAACCACAGGAGCCTGAGGTTTTGGGCCCTTCCAACTTGTTGCAATTGATGGCAGTCCCTTGGTGGGTGGCAGTGCGGTGGGGATGCCTGTAAAAGGCTCTGGTTGTGCTGGCTGTACAACTCCTTTGGTATACCCTGTCATCTGTTGGTGAAGACTTGGCGTTTTAGAGCCAAGGCTTTGCCCTTTGGGTCTTTGTTCATTGGCATCTGTTGCAGGGCCATATCCTAAAAGTTGAAGAAATATTAGAGTAATGTATATGAAAAAAATATCATGCTCCTTGGTCCAATGGCTCTCAAAGTCACTCAAGCAGACCCATTGTCCTAACTTGGTATTTTGGAATGTTGGGGTGTTATTGATCAAGGGTCTTATTGGAACCATACATACAGTTACTATAAAAACAATTTACTTTTTATATGAATCATGATATAACAAGTATACCTTTTGGCTAATTTAGCATACGGTTTGGCTCCTTGTTTATTACTTGCTCTAACACCAATTTACTAGTTCTGATACTGACAACAAATATCTCCAAAGATAAAATGTTTACCTGGTTTCGGTGCTTTAGCTGCCCCGTTGGGATAGCCTCCATATCCTTGGAGAAATGTGGATATACACAATTAGATCAGTCTGCCTCACTCTGTGACTTAGATCTAATGTCAGTCCATTTAAATTTGTAACTAAACATGCTGTGTAAAAGGTTGATTTAAATTATTTACCATTAGGTCTCTGTCCGTAACCCGTGGGCAAACCACCGTAACCTAACATAATAAAAAACATCAGACAGATAAAATATTACAATTACCATCCAAACTATTGTTTCAGACCAAACAATTTTCCAGCAGACTTTACCTGGTTTGGGATTTTTAAATGCACCACCATTGGGATATCCACCATATCCTGATAACACATTTGTCCAATCAGTGATGACATAAAAAATACAGTGTGTTAGAATTCTACATTCAGATTTTTTTTACTTTAGTAAGCTATATGTTACCTGCTGTGGGTCCTTTGGTGCCTCCGTATCCTGACAATGACAAAAGATACCAGGATGGCGACATTAAACTACATCCAAAACACATTATCATAAAAGCCACGAGTGCGAACTTTGTCCGTAAACCTAATTACAGTGCATACATCCTTGGAGCAGTACTTCCATCAAGTCTATAATCTAAAAGATCTTTATTTCCGTAGAAAATTTGTGATATTGAATGTAATAGTGTACCGGCTTTACCTGCAGGTTTTGCTCCTTGTGCATTCTGACCTCCAGCACTTGGACCATAGCCTTTGATAATAATAAAAGAAATCAATGTTTTTCTGCAGTTTTGACATACGCTCTGTCTTTACTTAAAGTGGTCGTCGGATGCGCATTTTTCCACAAGTTGATATGATTCTTTACGGTCTTAATGAAAAGTCATTAAGTCTCTTCTATCATTTAAAGAATAAACTTTAAGTAAAAATTCTCATTGGTAGTGTAAAAAATTTACAGTTACCCCACCCCTCTGTTCTGTGGGGTGTTTCCACTGCTCTGAAACCATTTAAAATCATTTTTAATGACTTGTTATTTAGTAGCATTACACCGCATGACAAAGGTAAGATTATATATTGTGTTACCATGTTATCTTCACCCATGCAGTCTAAACTGCATCCGTTGTAAAACTAAATGCTAACCTTATTAGCAAAAGCGACTTTCATTGAAAAAATTCCATACAGTTTTTCTGGAAGTGAAGCAGGAACACAAATAGTTGGTACAGATCCATTTTTTTTAGAAGTAACATAAACTTCTCAGCAAAACCTGCTACTGACCCTTTTTATAAAGAGTCTGGTAGAAAGAATTCATTTAAACATGGCCGCATTTAGAAGGCTCAGGAGGCGACATTCACTTCAAAAAACAAAAAAAAATAAATGTCGACTGCCCTGTTCGTTTTTACACTCAACAACTGCACACCACAATCGCCCAGATTCTGCTCCAGCGTTAAAATAATAGTAAACAGTTTATAATCCCAATCTGGCCAGGTCTATGCTAGAACGACGCTGCCAATCAACAATCGTGGGTGTCACTAGGACAGCATCTGGAAACAGCTTGATTTGAGAAAGGGGTAATGATATAACAACTGGGTGGATACTTATCCTTATAGGGTGGTTGTGTACACACACTGGCAACACAGATTTCAGTTTAAACAACTTGTAAAAGTGTATATTGCATCCGATGACCTCTTTAAGTTTTTTTTTTTAAATATAATATATATTAATATATAATATATATTAAATATACTATTTAATATATATATTTAATAATATAAGTATGATATACTTTCCTAACTTTGGGGAGAAAGTCTGGGAATCCAGATTGAGGTGGTTTGGACATGTACAGAGGAGTGATAGTGAATATATTGGTAGGCGGATGTTAGAAATCAAGCTACCAGGCAGAAGATAAAGAGGAAGACCAAAGAGCAGGTATATGGATGCGATAAACAAGGACATGAAGTTAGTAGGTGGAAGTGAAAAGGATGTAGAGAATAGGGTTAGGTGAAGACAGTTGATTGACAAGATGATTGACAGATGATTGACAGGTGATTGACAGATGATGACAAGGAGAGAAGGAAGAAAACTTGATATGCTCTTTTTAAAAAAGTACCATTGGGCTTGGCTGCTTGTCCATTCTGTGTCAAAGGTCTACTACCAAAACCTTAAAAAAAATAATGTATTCAATTTTTAGCCACAAGTTTATTAAAGTTATTAAACGGTATATTGGCTTATTTTAAATTAAAATAAATGTGCTTATAGGTTTCTTAAAGTTAAAGTCGGAAAGCTGCTATTCCGACAAAAGAAAATTTAACTAAATAGTGTACAATAACTAGTGCACTATTATATAGTATAATATTATTTGTATCAATTTACTTTAATAATTAACTTTTATAATGAAAAATGAGTAAGAAGAATAAAATTAGTTTGTTCTAGTTGACTTACAGAATACTTCTAAGTAAAGAGAGTGGTAACAGTGGTTAAGGTGTTCCCAGGACCACCAAGCTGTCACTGATGGGCAACTAAGCAAGGCCCTTAACCCTCAAGTGCTCAGTTGGATAAAAATAAGTAAAATATAAGCCGCTCTTAATAAGAGTGTCTACATTTGTAAATGTAGTTGCAGTTAAATGCAATCAATTTAAACGTTTACTATAATAAACTACAAAATGGCCATTTTAGTCTGTTAAAATACCAAATCAACTTGTTTCTCTTTACAAAACATTCAATGAAGGATTCATACTACAACAAAACAAACTTAGACAAACTGAAATGTTCTTTTTCTTTAGTTGTGGGATTGCAGGTAAACATCATTACCAGGTTTGGCAGCTTTTGCTCCATTCAGGTATCCTCCACCTATAAATAGTAAAATATTTGTAATGCATTTTCAGACGTTTTACAGCACGCAGTTATATTCGAGAAAGTTAAAATGATCAATACCGTAGCCAGCCTGGGGATAAGCGGAAGGTCCTTTTCTGTAGCCTGAAACACAGTTAATAAACATTACGTGTGAATTTATACTAATACTATTTTAAAAGTCTATACATGCGACTCAGGAATTAAACTGACCTGCAGATGAAGAATCAGCAAAGCCATTGCCTTTCGCATAGCCTATAAAAGAAATGTGCGTTTATTTATGGTTTAGCAGTTAATAAGAAAAAAAAAAAAAGATGTACAAATAAGCCAATTTGCTTACCTCCTCTTCCTTTGTTGGCCATTTGTGGTGCCATTCTCATCCCAGCTCCAAATCCACCTAACAAATGTGAAAATAGTAATATAAAGAAATTACTTATAATTATCTTGTAAAACCCTTGCTGATTTTTTACGTTTGTCTACTGATGTTGAAATGATCAGTCTATAATTTTAATAGTGGGTTTATTCTAACAGTGAGAGACAGAATTATAACAAAAACATCCAGGAAAAACACATTTTAAAAAGGTTGATGGTCCCCAGGTGTCTTTTATACAGCTAACACGCTGAGATAAGGAGCACTCTCTTAAAGGGACGCTTTCTTAAAGGGACACTTTCTTAAGTGGACACTTTCTTAATGGAACGCTCTCTTAATGGGACGCTCTCTTAATGGGACGCTCTCTTAAGGGGACGCTCTCTTAAGGGGACCTTTCTTTTTAAAAGGGAGTGCCCCTAATCTCAGCTTGTTACCTGTATAAAAGTCACCTGTCCACAGAAGCAATCAATCAATCAGATTCTAAACTCTTCACTATGTCCAAGAACAAAGAGCTGTCCAAGAATGTCAGGGACAGGATTGTAGACCTACACAAGCCTGGGATGAACTATAAGACCATTGCCAAGCAATGACAACTGTTAGTTTGATTATTCACAAATTGGAGAAACATAAAATAACTGTTAATCTCCCTCAGTCTGGGGCTCCATGCAAAATCACACCTCATGGAGTTTCAATGATCACAAGAACGATGATCGAGTCACTACTTCGAGAAGGACTTAAATCCTCCAGCACCTGCAAGGTCCCTCTGCTAAAGAAAGCACATGTACAGACCTGTCTGAAGTTTGCCAGTGAACATCTGTCTAACCACAAGAAACGTCTGACCTCTGTGATTGCCAACAAGGGTTTTAAACCCAGTTATTATTTTTTTTATTTTATTTTGTCCTTCAGTGTTAGAATAAAACTACTATTAAAGTTATAGACTGATCATTTCTGTGCCCCCCCCCCCCCCCCCCCCCCCCCCCCCCCCCCCCCCCCCCCCCCCCCCCCCCCAACAGTAGACAAGAATATCCATCATACCAGACGCAGGCTGTGCTCCATATCCAGGCTTATTTGGCTTGGACCCATAACCTCCTGTCATGTAAAGAATAAAAATAATTTAAAATGATCTAAAATTTAAATATAACTTTTATTTAATGTAATTTAATATATCTCAATTCATTATAACTGGGTCAGCGGTACCGTTTGGCTTTGGCTTGGCTTGCTGATTATTGGCTGTAAAAGGTGACGCTCCATATCCTGGAAGAAATAAGTTAAATTACATTTAAAAATATTTTAGAGATTACTTATTTAACGATTTAATTAGGTTTTTTTTTTAAATGTAACTTATAATTTAATATAAAATAACTTATAATGTAATAACTGAACACACAGTTGACTAAATATAACGATATTTTACCGTTGGGTTTGAAGCCTTGGCCCTTAGAAGCCACAGGTGCGGAGTTGTAACCTTTACAACAGATTTTTACTATTAAATACTGTATTAGAATAGGTTTTATACTATTATTTACTAATATATATATATATATATATATATATTTTATTAGTATTTATTATAGTTATTATCTTTTACCTCCATTTCCTTTAACTGCCCCTGGAAATGCACCAAAACCTGAAATATAATTCCATAATAATTAATCTGTTAATAATTCTATTTTTCTATTGTCACTTCAAAACTTTTCAGTAACAGCATTAAAAGCAAATATGTTTAATTGATGTTCTAATGTTGAAGATATTTACAGCAATAGCAACAGATCATTGAATGAGTCTTAATCTTTATTCTTTTAATAGAACTGGACAATTAAACAAATTTAGCAATATTCAACAACAAACTGATCAAAATCACAAAGTTATCTTCTCAAACTTACACTGAATATAAGAACTATAAATTAAAACCACAATACACTTACATTTTTAATTATACACATACACAAAATCCATTATACAAAACACACAATATGTACAAAATTTTAAAAACTGCATGAAAGAAAAATTCTTTATAATGTAGAAAATTTACCATTGGGGTTGCCGTTATTTCCATAACCTGCATGAATTATAACAACATGAATTATATTTCCATGCTTAAAATATAAGTTATACTAAAATGTAATAGCAATTTAGCATCATTGTCAGTTTATATAGGAATAAAAGACTACATAAATTTTAAATTCTAATTTTAGAAATCTGGTACGTCACCATTAGCTTTGGCTCCATTTCCATTTCCAAGAGAAGCAGGTACAGCACCATAGCCTTTATAAGGACCTGACAAAACCATATTATTATTTAGTAGTTTACTATTCCTAACTTATCAACATTTAACCTCTAATTCTTGTCAATATGAAGGGAAATATCACATAGAGTATTATAGAACTAACAAAATTTAACTGTCTTTCGTGTCTATATTTATCTATGTTATACCCTAGAATTAAAGATACTGATTATTGTAAGAGCCGGTACAAATAAAACCAATGTATAAATTATAACTTAATATAAAAATATAGATTTTTTTAACCTAATGTACATGCAATTGTTAAGAAAACTCCTGCAACACAGACACTAATTGTAAAAACATATTTAATGACTTTTTCTATATCCAAATTTATAACTTAGCAAAAGATTTATAAAAAAATATTTCGTGTATTTATATATATTTATATTTACCATTAGGTTGGCCCATATTTCCATTTCCGAGAGCAGCAGGTGACGCACCATAGCCTTTATAAGGACCTGATAAACACATTAGTTTAGTTACTGTGAAACTTCACTTCAAAAAACTGGGCATTATAAAAAAAAAAATGGTATAAACTGCATATACTTTATTTTACTTAATATTTAAATCTGTTGCAAGCAAATTTTAGAATTGCCAAAGACAAAATTCATTATGAAGGTTTAAGTCCAGGTATATCCATTATATTTCACTGCTTCGATAATATTTCACAAATTACGATGAAAATACTGGTACCTACTGCATGAATCTATACATTAGTAGGATTCCTTAGCGATTAATAAATATGTTAACATTCTACATTTTTTTAAAAATCCTTTAATTATAGTTTATCTAGTATAATACGGTATATCCTGCTGCTATTAAATAGTTCACTTCTATTTTTTGTCTGTGCAGTATTGACATTGTTTGTATTTACCATTAGGTTTGGCTCCATTTCCATTTCCGAGAGAAGCAGGTGAAGCACCATAGCCTTTATAAGGACCTGATAAACACATTGGGCAAAATTCAATTTGTCAATTTCCAAAGACAAAATTCATTATGAAGGTTTAAGTCCAGGTATATCCATTATATTTCACTGCATCGATAATATTTCACAATTTACAATGTAAATACTGGTACCTACTGCATGAATCTATACATTAGTAGGATTCCTTACCGATTAATAAATATGTTAACATTATACATTTTTTATAAAGCCTTTAATTATAGTTTGTCTATTGACATGTTTGTATTTACCATTAGGTTTGGCTCCATTTCCATTTCCGAGAGCAGCAGGTGAAGCACCATAGCCTTTATAAGGACCTGATACATACAATTTACAATTTTTAAAACTTTTGTACAACAAAACTTACAAAAGATATAAAGTTTTAACTAAACACATTTTAAACCACATATTATTGTGTATTACAATTTATTACCCAGCTGCTTTGTGACAGTCAGTCATTACAATTATTTAGTCATACAAATATTAGTGAACTAAACTGAATTTAAAAACAATAAAAAGGTATAAATAAAAATCACCGTTGGGGTTTCTGGGGTTTCCGGCAGCCTGTGCAGCACCATAACCTTTAAACAAACATTTCAAGAGAATGTTTATTATATATAAAACACAGAATAATTAGTATTAATATTTAAGTGAATTTATATTTACCTTTGGCTCCATTTCCATTTTGCTGATTAGCTGCAGGTCCATAACCTGAAGACGAGAAAAATATTTATTTAATACTATTGAAATATTTTAATAAAATATGTTTAATGAATCAAAAACATTTAATTAATTTTTAATTTCTGATTTATAAGCGGTTAATAAAAAGAAATTAACGGCAATAAAAGATATTAATGCACTTATAAGACCAACAAAGAAAAAAGAGGGAAAAGATTGAAAGCATTAAATACTTTTGTTCAACTGTTGTTAAAAATTGTGTTTAACAATAAAAATTGGAGACAGAATAGCTTTAAAAATGTTTATGATTCTACGATTAAACCTTTTATTATTTGACTTCTTTAGTTAACAATCATAGTTTAATTCGAAGCGAGATAGTTTTAGTTAGCTTATATAACCTACCCTTATGTGCAGCATGTAGAACTTCCTAGCTAACAAATATTTTAACTTAATTATAAAATGTGTTTTGAAGTAATAATGTAATTTTATTATAGTAGATATAGTAGATATAGTAGATTAGATGATGCTGATTCATGTAAGGACTTAAATGAAAAAGGGGTGTGTTTGATTTCCCACCTTGTGCTTTCGTGTTGGGTTGGTAAGCATTGGCGTTCTGCGCACCGGGACTGTATCCTAAAGCAAGTTAAGATCAATGTTCATTTGAAATTTCAATTACATTTCATGTCCTTTTGATTTTAAGCTTCGAATGTGAAGAAAACAACAAAAATGTTACCTTTGGATGGCATTGACTTTTGGCCCAAACCACCACCATTTTGAGGTTGATAACCTGAAATAATAAATTCATCAGTAAATCAGTAAACCTCACATGGTTAATAACTTTTAACAGGAAAATAATTTATAATTCTTGCGAATAACTGACTGCTACAACAGTACAGACTTTTTTTTTTTAAACAGTCCTACATTTGTTTCAGGACACTATTTGTCTACTACGTTCCCAGAGCACATGGGCTTGGGACAGGTTTGAAGAAGACAGTTTAGGAAAGGCATCAATGGAGCTACTGTGTACAAGCAATAAAATCTCATTCTCACAGCTATATGTTAGATTTGGACAGGCATTGGGAAGTCTTTAGAAAAGAAAATCATGGAAGTAAACGGCCTTAAAAATTCAGAGGTACAGTAGAAAGACTGGCATTTCAGAACGTTTAAGTTTAATTCAGACTAATCTGGTATTGTTATTATTATTGTGGAATGATTCTAAGACTCATTTTTTTACTCTAGAGAAAAACTGGTATAACAAATTATTTTGGGATTTGATAACATTTCAGTTTCTGAAAACGTAAATTTTCATTTTTTGGTCTAATTTTAAACTAGCTTAATAATTAGTCCAAAAAGACAGAGATCAAAACAAAGATTTAAGTTGGAAAAAAAAAAAAAAAAAAAAAAAAAAAAAAAAACAATAATATATATATATATATATATATATGAACTTATATCTACCTTTAGCTCCATTTCCATTTTGCTGATTAGCTGCAGGTCCATAACCTGAAGACGAGATAAACATGATTGTATTTTTATTTTAGTGAAAGAACTTTTTAAAAACAACTGCAATCGGTCATCCTCTACAACCAAAAAACTGCATGTATATCATTCAAAACAACAACACCGTTTACTAAAAAGTAATTACCGGCATTAAAAGCAGTGAAGATGTTAATAGTTATAAGATCAACAACTTATTTTTAAGCATTTTATACCTTTGTTCAACTTTTGTTATACGTGAACTTGTGTTTAAAAACCGAAAAAGTTTTTCAGAAATTGGGCATTGGGAAGCTTTTAGTAACGAAAAAAATCAAAAGTGCAGAAGAGAGACTAGCATTTCAGAACTTAAAGTTTAATTCAAACTAATCTGCTATTATTATTATTATTATTATTATTATTATTAAAGTGTTTCTAAGACTAATTCATTTACTTTGGAGAAAATTTTAAATGCAAAACTGATAGATAAGGAAACTATCTGTTTACATATTGAAATGTAATCCAGTAGATTTCATAAGACAAATGCAAATTTTGTATGTCCAAAGACATGAAATCCAAACTTATCTGTCTGAATTTCTTACCCAAAACATATTTTCAACATTGACTCAATGTAATTAAATCCCAAAGATTTCACAAGCATCATTGGCCCACAGACCTGGCTGCATTCCTATAATTCACATTAATACTAGTACTCAGTATTCAGTGGTTTTTCTTATAAATAAAAAAGAAGGTGAAGAAATTTACCTAAAATTTAACATTTTAGTAAAATAAACAAACTTGAATATTCATTTTTCTCTGCCTTTAAACTAACCAGTCCCAGGACAAATAAAAAGATCTAGAAACTAACCCTAAGACTTAAGTAGAAAAAATACGTTATATCCTTTCAACCAAATTTAAAGGTTTCAAATTGTTATTATTGGAATGATAACACTTTTCCATCCCCCCCCTGGGTCTAATAGAAGTTCTAATAGAACTATGAGCCCATATTCTGCCTTGTTAGTCAAGACTGGAGGGGAAAAGTTTAAAATCTATCACTAGCATAGCCTTAAACCAGTTCTTTCCAAACCCTAAACAGATGAACAGAATAACAGTTTGCATGAGATTATTTCTAGTATGTTTTTTTTTCCCCACCTGTTCCTCCTTGAAGCGTCGGCTGAGCCAACCAAAGCAGCAGTGCCGTCCTGAGAAACGCTCGTCCCAGCATCCTGAGAGAGAGAAAGACAGAGAGACAGAGGACGCTCCTCTACACCTTTATAAACAACTTCACTTGCATAAGCTCCTCCTCATAGTTTTTTTTTTTTTTGGAATCATTAACAGTTTCGATGACTTCAGGATTCTGATTGGTCTAATGGTCTAATCTATTTATTAGCGACATTAGTTAGTATCCGGCAACATTTGACATTTACAGATGACGGTAAATTAGAGTTTACACAGTGTAGAAATCAGATTTAGTAATGATATTGTACAGCTTTTTTTTTTTTCTTAAACAGATGCGTCTTTGGCGATTTACAGAAAAAGTCTGATGTCTGTTCTTGCAGGTAAAGTATTTTTTTTTTATCTTTTTAAAATATCTGGACAAATGTAATCCAGAGATGTACAAGGAGAAACAAAAGATAAACGAGCGCAAACCCAGACACCGGGTGCAGTCTTTGAAAAGCCACATCGCAGACAGACACTAGGTCAACACCAACATACATCACTCACACACTAATCGCTTTGTTAAACACCACAAACCCAAGACAGTCTATAGGGCATCAGGACAGAAGTGGATGTGGTGCCTGGGGTAGATCTTGGGCACCATTTGGAGGATATATACCAATGTACATAAACCATAATTAATCATTCGTTTAATTATCCTATTATGTGTTTTTAGTATTTACTTCTTAATTAGTGCAACAAATTCAAAGCAAATGATTTACTTAATAAGCTCTGCGTAATGGATTGTATGGAGTTTCTTAATAATGTTGACATTTGTTAGAGCTGGATTTTCCATGAACTCTCCTCCTGACGTGAAAATGAAAGAAAAAGGCTAAAAGACCTAAGACTTCTCACTTCAGACTGACATTTCACATCCTGGGTCCAAACCCTTGAGGTAGGAAGAGGTCAAAGGGAGTTAAGAACATGCCCTTTGACCCCTGAAGGCTGTCACGTGAGGAGGAAGTGATATCATAGATAACGATTGAGTAAGGGACAAACACCTGCTTATTTTTAATAGTCGAGGAAGGAAATAAATCACTGTGATAGATTTTTATAAAACACATACTTTCCATTGTCTGGATTTAGGGTTGGCTCTAGGCATGGGCAGCCCACCCAAATGTCTGTCTTGCCCACCTAGTCAAAATGTGGTAAAGACAGCAGTATACAAATACGTTTTTACTTTCTTTTGTACAATTTGTGATTTGATAAAAGTAATCTGAGGCAGGCTCTGTGTTGACCAATCAAAACACAAAACCAGCTAGTTTCCCGCTTTTGATTGGTACTGCACAGTCTGTACAAGATTGTTAGTACAACAATATTTTGTAATTAGGAGTATCCATCTCCTCAACCTCACCCCCAAAAACTGCCCACCTGGGATATCTGTCTGCCCACCCTTCTATTGTTGGCAGAATGTTTTTGGTCACGTTACAGCAAAACCTCTAATGAGAGGAAACTCTTTAACTGAAGGATAAATAATTGGCAGACTCGATTGCTTTATTTAAAAGACTAATTCAAATGTAAACTCACACACACACCTCTGTGCCAAACACCGGAAATGTGAACCTCTTGTGTACATGGACCTTTATCATCCATGCAGACCTCCCACACGGACAAAAATCTATTATTTTATTACTCAAACAACAACACGAGAGTCAAGTAAACAAGCCTGTCACAGTAAAGTAAAATAATCAGGTCAGAAGCCCTTATTTAAGGCAAAAAAAACTTTTTTTGTGAAAAGTTGGATCTTTATTGTAGTGATTTGACTCATCTGAAGTCGAGTGATTCAGTTTCCAAATGACTCTTTGCTATCTTATTTAACAAATGGTAAAACAACTTTAACAGATCTTTTGATTAAATGATGACAGAAGAGATGTAATTGTATCATAAGCATTGTTGACTCTTCTGGATCATCATCACAGAGAAAAAAAATGATTCAAATAAATAGGAAAAAAAAATATTTCACGCATACATTTTTTGTATAGGAGTATATTAAGAAAAAATTAAGAAAAGCCTTGAAAACCTCAGATGATTGGGTCCTAAGGTGCACCCATGAGTCAACTGCTTTAACGTCCAGAGGTGCAGTTACAGATACATCTTTAAATAATGTTTAGAAAGACATTGAGTAAATGTCAAGCTGGACTGGATGTAGGAGACATTCTTGACATGTCTGGTGAGGGTATGTAACCAGAACAGTTGGCTTACTTAGCTTATACTTTGAAAAACATAAAACCCGACCTGTAAAAGGTAAAATAAAAAAACAAATCAGGTTTTTCCACAAATTTATTAATATATATTTATTTAAAATGTTCTGTAAAAATAGCTAAAAATGTTTAGAATTAAAACTTAAAGTCAGGAGAATTAGAATTAAGGCGTTATGAAGAAGCTGTAAAGGCAATCACAGGCTGACAGAATGTTAGCTTAGCGCTCAGTTAAGCATGCTGAAAATTGAGCTGCGAACACAAAGATGCTATAGTTTCTCCATCACTCACACAGACTGGACCATGTAACCAATCGAAAGTGCGTCACTGAATCAAACTGACGTAAACTAAAACTAAGGCAAACTTCTATTTAAAAAAAGAAATAAATAAAAAAAATAATAATAATAATCATCATAGCTTAAGCTTTTCTAGCATATTCCAAGCAGGTTTATACCACTTATTAATCTTAGCATCATTTTTCAGGCTTCTTTATTTCATTAACATACTTGACTTTCACTAGCATTTTAGGAGGAAAAGGGCTTTTGTTTAAAACCAGAGGGTGTTTTGCATTAGAAGCTAATTCAGCTAATAGATATTTAGTTACACTTGGTTGTGTTTTTTTCCAGTTAAAAGAAAAAAAATAAACTAAGGATGCAACACCATTTTTAATTTATGTAATATTTTATATAGCATTCCTGCATATTAAATATTATGTAACATGAGCACAGTTAGCGTATGAACGCTAGCGATGGAAAAAACTAAAGAACCAATTGACATTTTTTTTCAATTATCTGCACATGAAGATTGCAGGGTGGGGCGGAAACTACAACAAATCTTAAACACAGCTTGAAATCCTCAAATAGATCTTTAAACATCTATTTACTGCAACCCTAACGGATTTATATCATTTATTTAATAAAAACAGCTTGCAATTTTATGGAGAAACTTTAAAGCTCTTCGTGATACTGTGCATGTTGAACATCCGAAAATCACTCCATATGACTGCATGCCTAGTTGGGATAAAAAGAGACTTTTTCTTTAGTGTCTCTTCACCAAACTCGCAGCCGCCTTCTATTCAAACATTCCCTACATAACTCATGCTTAGAGTTTATTCCAGGTTCTTTACTTTTTGTGGGAGACAAGAGGACAATATTGGTTCTGTCTGCCAACTCTACAACTTATATACACACACAGTCCATGTGGAGACACGTACACAGCAAACCATCGTAAAAGCCCAATACGAGTGAAGGAATGGAATTGGGGGGCAATTTATGAGCGTTTGTTGGTTAATGGTAAACTGCTGAGCATCAAGTTACAGTTCCTTCCTAACCCGAGATGCCAGATCATCTTATTCGAAGTACATATATATTTCAAACTCACACCAGGATCTAGGTACATGGTCAAATGAATAGCCAGAAGTCCAGACTGGCAGACTTGGTCTTTTTTTTTTTTCCAGCTATTTGTCAGGGATGGATGCCTAAGCTAATGCTAGAAAACTAGAAAGAAGATCTAATTCAATTACATTATATTTACACCAGAAGAACTCTCAGGAATGTGACACACAAACCAAAAAGCCAGACGTTCATATGGGGGCCATAGGAAGTCTCTGGAGACTTAGCATGAGGTAAATGTTTAGATCACATTTGGAGGCCAGCCTGTCTCAACATCTCTTAAAGTCAGATCAGCAAGCTAAAGATTTGTTAAACCATAAATCTAAATTAATTACCGTTGACTTGGACTGAGAGCTATGGCCTAACGACACAGCATTATGCAACATGATATTTAAAAACAAACCTAGTGTTGAACAACTAATTTGGTTGAAAGGATATAACTGCCCTCACACATGCTATTAAATGTATATATGTTTGAACACCATAAGATCTTCCACAAATTTTAGCAAAACAAATTCAATCTTAGCTGCACATAAAGGCAACCAACCAACAAATGTTTTACAGAAGCGGTCACTACAGATTTCAGCACTGAGGACTTTTCTTTTACAAAAACTTGTTTTAGAAATTAAATTTTTTAGAATTGCATTTATTAATTTTTTTGCATTTTATAGATGCTATACAACAGTGCTTAAATATCACTCAAGTGATGAAATAAAGATACAAGAAATAAAATTTGCCGAAAACATACATGACAAAAAAGGTGGAAACTAATAAATCAGAAATTAAAGGAAAAACAGCTCCTTGCATTGTAAAACTTAAATATATCTGAATATTTTTTTTTTTACTCAAAGCAGAGTTAATTTTGTACATGGATGTTGTAGAATGTTGGGTTAGTGGAGAATGAGGGTTGTTTCTGTACAGAGGGGCTTAAAAAAAAATTGGGGGGGGGGGAGATAATCCTCAGGAACCTACAGCCAGGTAGCCAGTTGAAGACCTGAAAAAGTCAAAAGTTAAACCAGAAAGGAGTCCTGACATTCTTTCTTTAATATTAAAGAAGAAGCCACAAGTTAGAAACTTGCCTAAAGGTTTTTTTGGGGTTTTTTTTTTTTTAACACAGAAAGCTACTTACTCCATGTTGTTCTTAAGCTGCTGGACAGTGCGTTTATCGAGATAGCGGCAGAACAATGTTAGCAGATTGGAGGGCAAGCAAAGGGGCTCAATGAGGGATGAGCGGGACAGCTGTCGTGCCACATGGAAAACCGTGTCAGTCCTAGCAAAGAGGAACACAATGTTAAAGGTGTCTACACATCTGGTATACATTAGGATGACCAAACAAGTGTGGACTGAACCATATTTAAAAAAAAAAAAAATTAAATTACATGCACCATTATAAAAAAAACCCCTCTCAACATTACCAGGTCTCGAAATCACCGATGCTTGGCTCCATGGGAATGTCGGAGGTCAGGAGTCTCTCACCTTGTGAAAGCAATGCATACAGCAGTGACAGACCAAACTAAGAAAAAAAAAAAATGTAATCAAAATAACATCTTGCTGCAAATGTTTTTGGTATCTTTAGTTGCAGCTCAGCCAATAGAACAACTTTCCAAACCTTATTTTGGCAAGCCAATGTTAAGCGCGAGTCTTTGGAATCAGGTAAGGCTGTAGTGAAGTCCCGGAGAATGCTGACCAACTGGGTGAACGTTAATGTGCCAATCACAGTTCGGAGAACTGGGTAAAGGACAGGAAGTGCCTGTGGAAGCAAAGAATTCAATTATTTTTCAACAACATTACTGACCCACTGAATCGAACAAGAGATCAACCTAAAGATGTCCTTTTAGATTCTTTGGCTCATTTGGTCCATCCTACTAGTATTTTAGTACAATTTCAGTTCATTAGGAAATGCCTCTAGATGGCGCAGCTCCTTTGCTTAATTATCAGAACATGTACATTACAACATGAATTAAATATTCATATAAGCAAACACTTACCAGCTTTAATCTTAAAACCACCTCTCTAATATTAAGCCACAAAAAGCTTTGATCGGTCTTTGAAGGGATGAACTCTGCAAGTACTCTGAACGTGTGCTGGGGTGTGTGTGGCACCAGGATGATCAGAAGTCTGACCAGTTAGGAGATGGGGCTCTAAATTGGACTAGTTCATCCAGCACATCCCACACTATTCTGATAAAAAAAAAAGGGGAATCCAATCATTTTAAGGTCTGTGGAATGCATTAAACACCAGGGCCTTTTGGTTTTCAGCAGTACAATATTCTGCTTCAATCAAGCCTGTCTACCATAATGCAGGCTGGTGCCATCTCTTTCACCCCGACTGTCCATTTGAGAAGAAAACCAGGCCACCATTGATGCAGTTCTCATCGGTCACTTTAGTAGTGCTTTCGACAGGCAGTTTTAGAGAGGCTCAGACTCCGTAGAGGCCTTTGTGAATCACTCTGATCCTAACACATGCCCATTTTTCTGCTTCTACCACATCAACTTGAGATTAATGAACTTCAAGGTGCCTCACAGTAAACTTTGATGGGAGTCAAATACTAAAATATGTTATCACTACATTTCACCTGTCAGGGATTTAAACTTTAGATCAGTGTTGGTTTTTAAATCACAGGAGCAATTTAATCAAAGCACTATTCCTCACACTAAAACAGCATCAACAACATATTGTTACATCATTGCAGAACCAATCACCGAAACAGAATTAACAGACCTCATCTACATCTCGGCTCATCAGTGCCGGTAGGTGCGTTGTGATCGCTCTTAGAACCTGCAGAGATGCATCATGGGAAAGAAACGGCAGGAGCCTTGCAAGCAGTTTTTTTCCTTTTGAAACCAAGACGCAGGGTAGAAACTCTTCTGTAGAATCACTTAAAAAAAAAAAATTAAGAATAAGAACGCATAAAACAAACAGCAGAAAATCCGAGCAAAGTTTAAATGTCTTACAGAGAACTGGGGTTGAGTAGCTGGCTGCTAATCTGCTCCACTCCTTTCTGGATAGTTTTTAGCCTTCTTTGCCTCTCCTCCTCTTCTGAAACTGTAGCTTTCAGTCTATCAGCTTCCTCCACTTCCAATAAAGTGATGTAGCACTGAGATCAGGGCAGAATTACACATCCAGAACAGATAAATCAATCCAACAATGACTCAAGCAAGTAGACTCTTAGTTAGAAAAGTCTCCTGCAATGTTCCATAGTTCACTAGTGTTAGAAATATAATTATAAAAGCATTACCAGAGTTTGTCATTTGCCACGAAAAGCTTTTGCAAAAACAACATTTGGCCAAGCCCATTATTATGCACAAAATTACTCCCCACCTTCTCAATGGTGTTTAATACTTCAAGCTTCTGCTGTCTGATGTCTTTCTGTTCCTGGTAAATAAAAAAAAACCATGAAATAAGGAACTGCTAAATCTTTACATATATAAATAATTTCCATAGTCATAATAGCTCCCCCTAACCTCAGCAGTGTGACCATGGACAGCATCGATGGCACGACGTGGCGAATAACACGTAGAAACAGCTACTTGACCCAGAGAGCCCGCAATGTGAACCACTAGGATATGCACCAGATCAAAACCACTGACTAATGAATCTATAATGCAGCCTTAGCATTCCTGTTCCTTGAATTAGCATGCCAAAAAACAAGTAGGAAACCATAAGGAAAGTTCAAACCTGGAGCATAGGATACAGTTTTGTTGACATACGGTGTGGTGAGTTTCGGTGGTTCCCTTTTGGAGCGGTCACCCAACATTTCTTCCTCTGCCAATTTGGTCTCCAGTCTCCGATAGTACTCCTATACAGAAATGTGCATTTTTACTCTTTGTATAAATAATTTCACTTGAACAAAACATACCTCTTCCAACAATTTAAATCTAATGGGCAGGTCTTGCCCCAGCACATATACTTGTCTACATTAATGAGTCTAGGGGAGGGAAAACAATTATGCTGTTTTGGATCAGCAGAAACGTGTTAAAGTTTTGGTTAAAAATGACCAGTTAAAATGGCTACTTGTTAAGGACCTGCAAGCTGAAATAGACCAACAGATTGATCGGGAGGTCTAAAAGAGGCTTAGGTTAAAAGGTTTCATTTTAACCTGCAAAAAAAGGCTTCATCAAATAAATGCAGACTTTTGCAAGTCTGAATAGAAGACAAGTCACTTGGTAGCCTTCGTTGTCCATTAGAACAATAAAATGGACATGTGGGAAGCCTTTCTGCCAAACTGTTTCACAGCTCAGGAAGGGGCAAGTGAAACTTCTCTGGTAGTACCAGACACAGAAGTATTGGTCTCTACTGAGGCTTTTAGTCACCGATATACCACCACTTTCATTGCCTTGAATTGAAAGGAGCCAGCCACAGTTGAGGCACCTCTTGCCCAGCCAAAGTTGATGCCCACTGCAGGCCTCGCAAATAGTCATTACTGTAAATAACTTTTCACAGTAGGTTCACGGTACCTGGTAGTAATAATCATCCTGGTGTGGATTCTCACTTTGTAGCTGGATCATTTGCAGTTTAATGATCCATTCTTTCTCTTTGGCTGACATAATCCCAGCATAATGATCCCAATCCTTTGGCTTTCTGCTTAAAAGAAAAAAGTATTCACAAGCAAAAACAATCGTGCATGTTGCAAAAATGAGGTATGCAGCAATTCGTATTCAATCTGCTAACTGCATGGGAAATATTGCAACTATACATAGAGTTACTATCAAAGTTTAGAAAGAATATCGTACCGCCGAAAGCCTTGAGGACGCTGACTGAGCAATCTCTTATGCTGCGGATGAAGTTGGGTTGCCAGGACTGGGAACCTACATGTAAAAAGGTAGCTTTTATCATAGTATTAAAAATTTAAAAAGCAAAATTATTTTACTACACAAAACAAACAAACAAACAAAAAAAAAAAAAAAAAAAATTTGCCCAGTTTAAAGCACCTGAATCTCTGAGGAACGGGACTCGCTAAAGGGCTGAAGCAGGGGACAGGTCGGGCGGAGTTTGGTCCAAACTGTAGTGGCATCATTTTAGGAGAGTGGAATGGAACCGTGGGGTGGCGGGTGAAAGATAAATGCCTGGCTGAGAAAAAAAAAAAAAGGAAAGGAATAAGTTTTATACAGCAACATTTTCAGCATGTTCTTAAGAAAAAAAGGAAAAAGTGTTCTAATATTTATTAATAAAATTATGTTAAAAATAGTTCCCCTACCACACCTAACATTACAATTTATTCTAAACTGAACGTTTGGATGCACCAGAACTTTTTCATCCATGCAATAGATCAAGATAAGGACACCACATGTAGATATCTGAAGTTACCTGGTTGTAATGCTGTTTAATTGCAAAAGGACTTTGAGGGGGTAGTGGAGACCCGGGTATCACTGGACACACAGGCACCTGCTGAGGTACAGCCCTGTGCAGCGTGGCACGCAAGGTAGGAGACGCGAATGGCATCCTTCCACGGGGTGACCTGTCGATCACTCGCACAATGGCTTTGTCCTATTCGGTGATAAAAGTAAATTAAATTTTACAAAGATAAAGTGACAACTTCACAAGGATCACTTGGCATTCATACTTGCAAAAGATGAGTTTCTCTCGTTGGGCGGTAAGGTGACATGTACTGAGTGAAAGACAACAGAGGGGGTATTTGGTCATTTACAATTACACGGTTTGTACCTGAACACAGCACATTGATTAGATTAGCATCTTGGATGAACTTAGTTGAACTTTGATTTACACAGATTGATGTTACTATAGAATTACACAATAAATATACCTTTAGATGGATTGTGTTGCAATTAAAACAAGGAAGAAAAGAGGCAGGTTACCATATTTCCATTAAGATCCCCCCAGCCTGAACTCCGTCCAAAGTCCACAATAGCGCTGTCCAAACTCTGAACCGCAAACACAGTTACAGAAAAAGGTTTGAAAGGAAGATCTCTTTTAGAAGAATTCTCTTTTCATGGTGAGGGTTAAAACAGCCGGTAATATTTATCTGCAAATTGCAGCTGAACTACAACTAAATTAATCAAAAACCTTTCGACCAGTCAGAATCTAGAATTCAACAACATTTTGATGTAATGAAATTTAGGGCCTTGGCCCATATCCACCACCAAGCCAAACCTTGAGACTGGGTGGACCTTCCACAGTCCTCATCACAGCCGGGTCATCGAGCAGCTGCCCCTTACACACCCGCTCCCTTCGGCTGCGGAAATTTTCAATCAGACGCGCAGAAGCCTGAGGCCTGATTTCAGCTTTAGGTCTGGGAGGAGACGGCTTATGTGGTGATGGAGGACAGGGTGAGGGAGGCTGATTTCCATTCATTAACAGAAGATCAACAGGATCAGCCTCAAGATCTTCAGCATTAAGGTCTGCAGCAAAACCAATAATGGTAAAAGGTTTTACTTGGAAAAAAAAAATGGTGGACAATATTAACAAAGCAGTAGAATAGATATACAAAGTCCACAGCTAACCCCAAAAAAAAATAAAACAAGCTCAGCAATGTGCTGCTCTCTTTCAACTTCTCAGGAAAGCCACTTTGAAAGATTTAGCAGCTATTTAATAAAAAGAGTCAAACATTCAGAGTTGGATGTTAAACATCTAAGAACAAGAGCTTGTGTCTGACCTAATCCGAAGGTCTCTTCATTGTACAGGTCAATCTCCTCATCCTCTTCCACCATTTCTTGAATGAGGCCAGATTCTTCCATTTCTCCTTCATCACTCCACTGATCACCATTTTCAGGCCAACTTGCCTCAGGAAGAGTCTCACCTTTCTCCTCCTGTAAAACACACACAAAAAAAAACAACTTACCAAATCTGATCCTTAAACCACAATGGAGCTTTGATCTAATGAGGCTAGAATATTGGACAACTAACAAGATGGATTGATTATTCTGCTATTAGATATTTGCATGTCAGGCGAACATTAATAAAAGGAAATGTTTAACATGATGGGTTCGAATGAAGTGCTATAGGCCTCATTTTGAATTAATACACTCTTAAACTCCAGCAACATATTCATTCGTCCGTAAACTGAAAATCAATTATTTTGCTTTAAATGTTATGGCAAAGTTTTCACCCAGCGATAAAACAAACATCTGAATGGATTCTTTTGCTGTATCCTTCACAAATGGAGTCGGTTCATCCGAACGAGCCGACTCCAAACGACACGTTGCTACTAAACGCGATATAGCTGGTTTTTAAAAGCACATATAGAAGATGGCACAATTTTTATTTGGTGTAATACAATAAATATGTTTGAGGTTTTATAATTTTGTGTTGAGCTGAAGCTTTATTCCGTTTCAGTCATATGTAACGCTGCTTTTGGAAATTATTATCAAAATCATTATTTTATTTCTTTACGTAAATCGTTGGGTTTTTTTTTTTTTTTTTGCTAAATCATGTACATCAGCTGTCGTTATTAAGGCTAATTTAAAAAAAAAAAACACACTATAAAACTGCAAACTGTATCCGTTCTTTCAGAATCGACTCCGAGTCAATTGATCCGATTCAATAATAAAGGCTAAATTCAAATTCAATCAGCACACCTGAATAATCGGATTAGATCTACTAAAACTATAACCCAGAAAATAAATGAGAAACATCTTACGGGGTTCTCAGAATCACTCATTTGGTCTAAATATATGAAGTCACGCTGCTGAATTCACCGACCGCTATTTATTTTTTTTTTCTTTAAATATTTTTTTTTTTTGCTTTATCCGACATGTTGGAAAGCTTGTTAACGCCTTTATAAATGTACGCACCTGCTGATGGGCGGGGCTTATCGCCATATTTATCTCACACCTGCAACCAAACTCCTGGTCAGATAATAAAATTCATGGTATTTATTGTATGTGGAGAAAAAAAAAAAATAAATAAATAAATATATTTATTTTTAAATGATCAAATAGAAAACATTGACTTTAATTATTTTTTTTGTCACCTGTCACATTATTTATTATATCAAAAGTATCAACTTCATGTGCAAGGTTTTAAATAATTCATTTAAATTTTAGGAGAAAAGGAGGTTGATAGAAATATTTTATCAATGTAAAACTTGCATGTTATTGCTGATTTATTCAAATTTATAAGCTAAAAGTCTTTTCATGAGGTTGCATCCGAAACTATCCAACACCCTGAATTCACTGTCCAGAAATCCAGCATCAACTATCCAGTGCACGGTTTCAGTCTTACACACTGCAAAGTGCCTCGTGCAAGTAATGAACCGCGTTTTGTACGGTTATTATTATTAATCAATCCCAGATCCATCAATTATATCGAAAATTGTTTATTGTCTTCTTCACTGTGTGACAAAAACAGAAATGCAACAAAAAACCAAACAGCTTAGTTGAATACAAAGTCTGCATAACTACAACAACAACAACAACAACAATGTGTAAACATCCTTTAAAAATAAATCTTTGGCAGTTTACAACATCTCATGATGCCTTTTTGAAAACTCTATAATCATGTATGCAAAAGCAGTGACTATAAGCTGCGTAAAGCGAATATATATATATTTTTTAAAAATCTGTATAAAATTAATATCATATTCAATCCAAATAGTAAAAAAAAAAAAAAAAATTTGGAGAGGGTTATCATTTACACAGATGAGATTTTTTTTCTTTATGTAAAGCTAAAAAAAAACCGCTGGTGATTGTCAGTAACTGATGTAAGGTTTCACATCATTGAAGTATTTTAGATCTCAACGCTTCGGATGTTTACATGGCCGCCATGTAGGAATGTGTCTATAACTAGTGCTGAAAAATCAATCCTGGTTGAATTAAGTTGAAAAAAAACCCCGATTAGTTAGCTTTCGATTGTTACGTCTGGCATCTTTTTATCTATTGTAAACAATGAGACCTCCTAAGACTAAAACTTAAACATAGAATCGGCACTGAATCGAATGACAAATGCGAGTGTTAGGTTAAAGGTCACAGTGTTGTTTTTTACAGGTGTTTTAAGAATCCATTTTAAAGACACGACGAACAATGGTTATGCTTACTTGCTCGCTACGTTACGAATGTTTACTGTAGCGTGTGTATTTAATCCTACAGTCCTTCAGCCTTTTTAATTCTAGTCACATGTCCATCAATAGTCCATTGTTATAGTGCAATAAAATTGAAATAGAGGGGGTTTTTTTACAACACAAACACTCAGCTGCTAACCGGTTAGCATGCCCATTCTCACTGCTGAAAGTGGTAGCTGACGTATAGCCACTAGCTGTTACCGTAAATAACAAAAATGGGACAAACCTGTGAGAAATATTAACATTTCACACAGATGTTTTGTTGGGTTATAGAAAAAAAGGACTTTATCTAGTTACAATCCAATCATCCATCTTCTCCACCCGCTTATTCTCTAATTCAGGGTCACAGGGATCTGCTGGAGTCTATCCCAGCTGTCTCTGAAAGGGCAGAAAGGCAGGAGGGGGACAGGTTCAGGTTCAGGTTCACTCCTATGGGAAATTTACAATTACCAATCAATCTAACGTACATGTTTTTGGGCTGTGGGAGGAAACCAGAGAATCCGGAGTAATTTACATGCAAGCACGGGGAGAACATGCAAACTCCACACAGGAATCGAACCCGGGACCTTCTTGCTAACCACTAAGCCACTGTGCTGCCCCTAGTTACAATCCCTAAATTAACCTAACTTAGCATCAAATGCTAACTAAACTGTGGGTTGATTTAAACGTAACGTTCCGCTTTAAACAACTTAAACATTTTTATTTTATTACAACAGTGGACTATTGTGTGCATGTAAACAAAGCTAAAAGTCGAAAAAGCTAAAAGTCTCATCCTACTTCTGTACCGCAAACATTTTTTGGGCGGATATTATTACATTTTATTAAGCACTTTAAATAGAAATGAAAGATAAAAAATAACACTGCAGATTCTGCTTCCTGTTGTGGATGTACTGGCGATTTTTAATTCAGCCGAAGAGCTTGAGGAAGCAGGGGTGGCAGTAGGGCTTGTTATCCTGCTCCTTAAAGCAGCCTTTGCTCAGGGGTTTAAGGCAGAACTGACATACGAGGTGCTGCGGGTGGAACTTGGCGCCCATGGCGGTGACACAGCGTCCCACTATGGGCTGCTGGCATGCCTGACACACGCTGCCGCGAGACTGATGATAGTGCGCCTCACACAGCGGCTGGCCCTCGTGCTCGAAGAAGCTCCCATTCACAAAAGGGCTAAAACATTCCTGGAGAAACAACAATCAGAACAGCTTACACATGTGAGTATCTTAGATTTCAATCTAAAAGTTTATTTCTAATCATAAAAATATCTTAAAAATAAAACTCACAGGTAAAAAATATGCGAAAAATTTATGTTTGTTTTGTTGGAAATAAAACTTTAAAACCTTTTAGATTAAAAAAAATGCTATTAAAGTTGAACACGTTACAGTTTATAAGTAACCTGCAACTAAAGTGCATTTTTACTATAGAAAATGATTCCAAAACAAATTGATTGGGTTTTTTTTAATCCAAAAATCTACTAATATTTTTTCAAAATATTTCTAAATATATAAAAGCTACAAAAAAGTACCATTTTTTGTACAGTTGAATTGGGTTTATTTTAATGTTATAATTTACTACAAACAGCTATTCAACTTTTATTATATATAATTTATTATATCTGGGGGGGTTTTTAAAGGTGACACATTTCACATATATTTACAAAACAATACCTACCTAATTAATTAAAATAGTTAAATATTTAAAACAAATGTATTAATAATTATTTTTATTATTTTTTAGAATAATTATTTTTAATGATTATTCAATAAAACATAAAACATCGCTTTTCTCAGGCTAGGAAGAGATTCCATTACATCAGAAACTAAAATTCAGTTTTAAAAAAAAATGGTTCATTTTTGTCTTATTCTGTATAAGTATGGGTGGGGTATGGGTGTTTATTGGTTAAGGTGTTGGACTGCTAATCAGAAGATCGTAGGTTCACTTCCCAGCACCACCAAACTGCTACCGCTGCGGCCCTTAAGCAACATGTAAGTCATATGTAAGTCATAAATGTAAGTCACCCTGGAGCCGAATGTCAGAAATGTAAATGCGTAGAATGATGTGGGTTTAGCTCACTCTGCAGACGAAGCACTGCGGGTGCCACAGAGCATTTAGGGCGGAGATGTAGTTCTCCACGATGGGCTGAGAGCAGCCTTCACATCGCGACGCAAACAGCGCCAGGAAACACTGCTGACAGTACTGCTGTCCCTCACGGTCATGAAACCCTGAGAGAGAGAGAGAGAGAGAGAGAGAGAGAGAGAGAGAGAGAGAGAGACAGAAAAAGCTTCAGATGGTAAAATAACACACCGCTAAAAGACAGGATGGTGTATCTAAGCCTACGCCTACAGATGTTTGCTGATGTGCATAAATGTAAATGTCCCTGCTTTCTGCTAATCAGAAGACAGGACAGTGCTGGAGTCTCTGTACCTTCATCCCCGAATGTCCGGCTGCACTTCACACAGCAGAAGCACTCGGGATGCCAGTTCTTATCGAGCGCAGTGACCATTTTCTACAGACAAAAGATTTTATTATTAATATTTAAAGGGACAGAACATCCAGGAAAAAGAAACAGAACTGAGACGCTCACGTTGAGAATAGGTTTGTTGCAGTGTGCGCAGTGAGGCGAGTACAAGCTGAAGTAATCCGGCTCGCAGTACGGGCGCCCGTCCTTCTCAAAAAAGTTACGGTTCCCCAGTTCGCATTCGCACTTGGAGCACACAAAGTGTTCGGGATGCCACACTCGTCCCAGTGCCGTCACCACCTACAGGTAGAGATTAACTAACGTATTTTGCAAAGCTTGGAATTTATATATACATCTTCTTCTTTTAGCTGTTTCCTTTTAGGGGTCTCCACAGCGAATCATCTGTCTCCACCTAACCCTATTCTCTCCATTTTCTTCACTCACACCCACTAACTTCATGTCCTCGTTTATTGCATCCAAATACCTCCTAATTAGTCTTCCTCTTTGCCTTCTGCCTGGTAGCTTCATACATCATAGCTGCTGCTCTCACCACTGTCTCTAAACCATACATCATAGCTGGTCTCACCACTGTCTCTAAACCATACATCATAGCTGTCTCACCACTGTCTCTAAACCGTACATCATAGCTGGTCTCACCACTGTCTCTAAACCATACATCATAGCTGGTCTCACCACTGTCTCTAAAACTGGTCTCAAACCATACATCATAGCTGGTCTCACCACTGTCTCTAAACCATACATCATAGCTGGTCTCACCACTGTCTCTAAACCATACATCATAGCTGGTCTCACCACTGTCTCTAAACCATACATCATAGCTGGTCTCACCACTGTCTCTAAACCGTACATCATAGCTGGTCTCACCACTGTCTCTAAACCATACATCATAGCTGGTCTCACCACTGTCTTCTACACCTTGCCCCTGATTCTAACTGATATTATCCTGTCACATATCACTCCTGACACATTTCTCCACCTATTCCAACCTGGCTGTACCTCTGGCATTTATATATCTAGTAATAAGTAAATTATTTTATGACAGTTCTACACTTTCCCTTTTAAAATAATCTGCTACAACCAATAAAACCTTTTTTTTTTTTTTTTTAATGAACTCAGACTTCAGCGAAATCTTTCACCTGTCCCACAATCGGTTTCTGGCAGGCAGAGCAATTTCCCTTGGAAGAAGTGGACACGCCCTGTCTGCTCAGATCTGATTGGAGGAGACCCAGCATGCTGTCCAGTGAGCCGCCGGAGGACACCAGGGGCGGGGACACAGCTTGCTGGAGAGGCGCAGGATTGGCCTGAGCTGTTGGCTAAAAAAAGGAGAGTGGGCGGAGTCAAGCCAAAACATTTTTGTGCTAACTGGTGTCAGTTAATGCCAGCTACTTACCACACTCTGAACACGGAAATCAGACAGAGACGCCATTAGTTTGTCCAGTTCCAAGGTGGCCGACGTGGCAGAGGGTTTTACTGACCTGAACACACACACACACACACACACACACACACACACACACTTTATCTTAACTAAATAAAGCAGGGTACTAAAACATTGTTGACTACCCAGTAGAATTAACCAAAAGGCACTGCAGTCCAATTAGATCTAATTATTTGATTCTCTCAGTAATCACACTTTCAGTTCCCGCTGGATGTCTTCCAAATTACGTGCATTAAATAAAGATTAGCGTTTTTTCAGAATTACAGATTAACACACAAAAGAGTAACAGAAGAAGAGAACACACCCAGTGGAGGAGGATGACTTTCCAGACTTCTCTTTGTCCTTGTCCTCCTTTTTAGCTGTAGGGAACTGAGCCAGAATTTCATCTAGGACAATCAGCAGGAGGCGACACACACACACACACACACACACACACACACACACACACACACACACACACACACACACATAAATAGTGCTGGGCAGTAAGGCTGATAATCAAATCAATACTCAGATTTTGTCTAATATAGTAATTAAAGAAAAAATAATAAATATGTATCCTAAAACTTCTGGTGCGTATAAAGAATACATCATCTATTCATAAACACACACACACACACACACACACATATACACACACCAGTGATGTTGAACTGAGTGGCGTTGAGCTCCTGCAGCAGGTGGTCGAGTTCACTCAGGCCTCCACCCAGCACCGATGAAGAAGAGAACGCAGGAGGAGGAGGAGGCTCAGGAGAGCGTGGAGAACGAGGCTTACACACCGTGCTGAGGGACGACATACAGAGGGAAAACGTTCTACACAAAGGTCTACTACCACCAAGCAACCTCAGTGAAAGCTCAGTGCTTAGGGTGTTGGGCTGCTAACTGGAAGATCATGAGTTCTATTCCCATCACCAATGACCTGCCACTGCTGGGCCTTAGTGGCTCTAAATAAGGGCGTCTACCAAATGCCAGAAATGTTTTTGTTTTATTTCTGTTTGTGTGATCGGTTTCTGTTTGTACCTGTACAGCTTGTCTGGGTTCTGAGAACTGTTGGACTTCATGGCAGCTGAAACTGTCTGAAAGAAAGAAAGAGAGAGAGAGAGAGAGACAGAGAGAGACAGACAGACAGACAGACAGATACACGGACAGACATACAGAAAAAAAGAAAAAGAAAGACAGAGAGAGAGGGAGAGAGAGAGAGACAGACAGACAGACAGACAGAGAGAGGGAGAGAGAGAGAGACAGACAGACAGACAGACGGACAGAGAAAGAGACAGACAGATGAAAAGAGAGAGAGACAAAAAGAGAGACAGACGAAAAGAGAGACAGACACACACACACACACAAAAGAAAGAGAGAGACAGACAAACAGACAGACAGAGAAGGAGAGAGGGACAGATGGAGAAAGAGATAGACGAAGGGAGAGAAACACCATGCACAGACAGAAAAAAAGAGACAGGAGACAAAAAGAGATAAAAAAACATATCAAAAATAACTTGTAAGTAAATACTTAAAAGTACTAAAATGCTTGTATATTTTAAGTGTGTGTGTGCGTGCGTGTGTGCGTGCTCACCTGTTGAGGTGTGTATGCAGGAGGAGGGGGGCGGTTCTGAGAGGAGTCCTGGTTGCAGGTAGGTGGGGACTCAGAGGTCACCAGAGGGTCAGAGGTCAACAGGACGGGACACCGAGCAAGAGGAGAAGCAGAGCTTTCCAGATCGGCCAAAAGAGCGTCTACATAAAAAGAGTGAGAGAGAGAGAGAGAGAGAGAGAGAGAGAGAGAGAGAGAGAGAGAGAGAGAGAGAGAGAGAGAGAGAGAGAGAGAGAAAAGAGAGACAGAGTAAGACAGAGAGCGTGACAGACAGAAAGAGGGAGACAAAGAGAAAGAGACAGAGACAAAAAGAGAGAGAGAGAGAGAGAGAGAGAGACAGAGAGAGGAGGAGTAAAGAGAGATTACTTTTTTAACTTTGTTTAGGTTACCTATATATACACATTTCAACCGCAATACTGCCCTCTAGTGGAACAACTATTTAATTCGCCTAAAACCGCATGGGGAAAAAAAGCAGGAATGTAAAATATTGAAATAAAATAAAACGTCATTAGCTGTAATGAGAAATTTGGTGAGATTTTGGTGAAAAAAGATCAAACAATTCTATACATCCTATAAGTATTAACAAAAAGCTGTGTGTGTGTGTTAAAGAATATCACAGGCAATTAGTAGTAATGGTAGTAACAAGAATTATTGCATTATTCCCAAGCAGTGACTCTTGACCGTAGATTTCGGTATTGCAGGACGCATTACGAATCAAAATGCAGGGATAATAACCTGGGTTGCCAGATTTCCTTCAATCTTGCCTAATATTATAAATAGGAAAGTAATAAACATGAATGTAATTCCTTAAACTCAAGCGTTTGTCTACACGTTTAACAAAAATAACTAAAAATGTTAAAAACAACTACAAAAAGTTACAAAAATGACACTAAACTGTTTTTTTCCCCCTTTTCTCCGTCCATAAGGAAATCTTTTTTTATTTGTGGACATTATCAATTTTCTCCAACCCCCCCCGACACAGACTTTTTTAAATATATGGCTGGCATGGAATATTTTTGAAGTAGCCCAATGTGGCACAAGTATAACTGGCAACCCTGTTATTATCCATCCAGTGTTTTACTCCTGCTCCAGTCGTCCCATGTCTTACTATATCTAAGACACAAGTAAACAAATGGTCCACTCCACCTGGCCCACAATCAATAAAGCAAAGCATGCTGTGAGACAGAAAAGAGAAATGGAAGCACAGGCAGTGCAGAAAGGGGGATATGTACACACATAAGATGAGGAAGACTGACAGATCGACAGTTACATACCAAACACGACAATACGGGGGCTGAGAGGGTAGTTAGACGAGTCAGGCTCTCCTACGACACACACACACACACACACACACAGGAAGAGAATCAACCCGAAAGCAGCAGAAGAAAGGAAAAGAATGCCGGATGCCTGATAGCTCAAAATCGCTTCCTAAACATCTTTTACTCATGCAGAGTTCAGCGATAGAATCATTGATTCAGTTCACCAAAAAGAGTCGACACTTTTTTGATTCTTTTGACTATAATTAAAAAACAGAGCATGTATATAGTGAATAGTGTAAGCAGTTCAGGACACGTCCCCACTGCAGCAGAAACAGTGATTATGTGGCCTATATAGTGAATACTATATGTTGTGTGAATCAAAACACACTATCTGTGGGGCATCTACGTGCCCTATATAGGAAATAGATTATGTGGTTTGGGACAAGCCCACAGTTCTTCGGTGGTACACTGTACGGTGAATAGGGGGTAAGGATTGGGACATAGCCACAGTAAATTGATAATTGTGTTTATGTCCTGTATAGAGTAAATATTAGGTGTAGTTTGGGAAACATTCCATATAGACAATAGTAGTGGTATTCTCGTGTATCAGAGAATAAGGGGACAGGTTCAGGACACATCACCAATGGAACGTTTATGGTTTCTGTGCCCCATAAATAGTAAATAGGTTGAATAGTTTGGTACACGGATAGATTGATCCAGGTTGTATATATTTTGTGTGGATTGGGACACGCCCACAGTGGACAAATGATGGTCTTTGTAGATTGATTTAAATTGAATATATATTTTGTATGGATTGGGACACGCCCACAGTGGACAGATGATGGTCATTGTAGATTGATTTAAATTAAAAATATATTTTGTGTGGATTGGGACACGCCCACAGTGGACAACTGATGGTCTTCGTAGATTAATCCAGACTGTATATATATTATGTATGGATTGGGACACTCCCACAGTGGACAGATGATGGTCTTTGTAGATTAATCCAGATTGTATATATATATATATATATATATATAGTGTGGATTGGGACACGGCCACAATGGACAGTTGATGGTTTTTGTAGATTAACCCAGATTGTGTGTATATATATATATATATATATATATATATATATATATATATATATATATATATATATATATATTATGTATGGATTGGGACACTCCCACAGTGGACAGATGATGGTCTTTGTAGATTAATCCAGATTGTATATATGTTTTGTGTGAATTGGGACACGCCCATAGATGAATAATTACCGAGGCAGTCAGTCTGTGTCTAATGCTAGGGCACTGAATAGGGAGGAAGAAGTGAGTGCTGGTTTAGACACTGCAGTTTGGATGTTTGGTCAAGTTGTGTAACACTGAGAGACGGTGGTGATCACTGTTTAACTCAAGTGTGTTTGGAGTCAAGCAGTGTGATGATTCACACACACACACACACACACACACAAACACACACCACATACTAATGTGCTCATATATGGAGCTAAAATTCCTGTCTGTTGTACTTGACCATATTTAGACTTGCTGGCATGACACTCACACACACACACTTCCACTGAGTAAAGAAAGCGGCTTTAGCCTAAATTTGATCCAGATGTGTGTGTGTGGTTCAGGATTTAGTTAGCTTAGCTTAGTAAGCATTTTTTTCTGTGTCTCTCATTTTCTCAACACACACACAGAGTAACATGTTTCCACTTTTAAACTCTAAAGTGACCTCATCACCATGTGGCTGAAAAACCTCTGCTTTTGCATTGTGTGTGTGTGTGTGTGTGTGTGTGGCCATGTTGGTTGCCTCAGAAGGGCGCAGAAGGCGATGTGGCTCGGTCCTCCGCCCTCCCTGTTCTGCTCTTTTTTACTCACACACACAAATGAGCTGTAATTACCAAATACATGGGCTATGTCCCAAATCACTTCGGCTAAACTTTCCAATAATGCATTGGGGATACAATAGAAGCGTCTACCTTCTAGGAAGTGCACTAAATAAAGTATGACATGATATGTACCCTATGACATGGTACCCTAACCAAGCCT
Source organism: Bagarius yarrelli (assembly GCA_005784505.1). NCBI lineage: Eukaryota > Metazoa > Chordata > Actinopteri > Siluriformes > Sisoridae > Bagarius > Bagarius yarrelli. The sequence goes on from VCAZ01000036.1 coordinate 479,417, forward strand.
GTTGGAAAAACACAGCGCACTAGGCAGTATGTAGGGGGCATTGGTTCTTGCTAGTGCACTTTTACACAGTTTACTTATTATGCACTACAGAGGGTAAACACTACTCCTACATACTCTCAGTTGCACCCTTAAAGTAGATTCAGGGCATTTCATAAAGTGTGTACAGTCACTACAAATACCCTGAAATTAAATAGTGCACTTTGTAGTGTGCTTAATATATGAAACTTCAGAAACATCAGGAATCCAAATGGCTTTGCATGTACACGAATGTTCTCACTCACACCCTAGATAGTGCACTAGTACAGGAGGAATACCAGTGACAATACAAGCGTATGTCCAAAGTCCATTCTGAAAGCATATAGGGAAAAATCCCACAATGCACCACACCAGCTATTGTGTATAACGCCTCATCGTGGGGTATGTGGCAAATAAGATGGGCTAGATTGGGACCATGTTAAGGTGGATTGGGACACGTCCATTGTGGATTTTATACCCTTGATAGTGCACAACACGTCGCTACATATATCTACATAGGGGTCAGGAGGTGTACATGCGCACTACAGAGTCTGCAGTACAATGAAGTCTGCTAAAGTTTTCTAGGGTCCCAGAGCAGCCGTGCGCGCGCCTGTTCAGGACGGGAACGCGCATCGCGTTCATCTACAGGATAGGAATAATGAAATCCTTTAATCACTTTTATTCTTTCTCTGCCTTTCTTTTTTTTCTTTGTTTCTTTCTCTGTTTCCACACTTCTCCCTCCTCCTCCTCATCATTTTTGCATGCCAACCAGACTGCGCTAAATAAATAAATAAATAAATAAATATTAAAACAGGACTTACCCAAATCGTCCATTTTCACTATTTAGATTTTTAAAATGGCGATAATCTGCTGTATATTCGTGTTAAACGCTCGCCCTCGTTAATTTGCCCGTAATTCCAAACCGCTGGCGCGCGATTCCTCAGGCTTGTCCCGTTATTCCCAGACGGCGCGCGCGGTTGCTGTAGGCAAAATGGGCGTGGTTTTCCTTTCCTCCATCTACCCGCCCTCTTTTCCTGTTGCAACGACTCCATGAGACGGGCTGTGTTCTAATACACACTCGATTACTAGATAGAGGTTGACGCCTCTATTGGAAAACCTGGGGTCAAAAGAAAACTTAACAAATATCATGATAAAATCCAGGGTGTGTGAACAGGCTTGAAACCAGACCAGAGATTAATTGCATCTGTAAACTCACGATTTGAACTCAAAAGAATTTAAAAATACAAACACTTCCGGGTTCCGCGGATCTTTTTTCAGCACTTCATCCACTTTACGACGCCGATTGGAGCGTCGCCTCGAATAGAAGGCGTGGCCTAATTACCTGCCTCTCCGTCCTCTTACTGATTACGTCATGGCGCACATTCCAAGCCCATATTTGGGGCAGAAAAAGTGAGTCAGTCACCGCTTGTAATGCAGACATGAAAAAATAATAACGTTTTATCATAAAAAAAAAAAATAATAATAATACTTTATTATAGCACGACATATTAAACCAAAATTTCTTTTTAAAAATGTTTACGGGGAAAAATGAAAAAGTGAGAATGCTTAATGGAGTTTTTATCATATAATTACAATATATTGAATCATTATGAAGTGTCAGTGATGATCATAAGTATTATTATTATTATTATAATAACCAGAGTCTCAGTCAGAAATAAGAACCCAGCATGTTCATTGAGGAAGCTCATGTTTATGATTTGCACTCAGATAGCAAAATGGTGTGCTGTCATCCGGGCAGGATGTGTAATCTTCTGCAGCTATTGAAACAAGTCCACTTGTTGAGTCATCTTTGTAAAAGCTTTAAATTAAAATGTAATTTTTCCCTTTTTAGCTTTGAGATGCTTACTAATCTACTAACAAGGATTTACGACAGTTTATAAACATTGCCCCTATTTAGAGCCATCTTTGGTTGGATGTTCTGTGGTTTCCTTCCACGGTCCATGAAGTGAAATCAAAAAATTTTATAATACAACTATAAAACAAAAGTATCTAATGAATTCACCCTCTGTCTATTTTAAATGATAATTTACGGAGAATTACACAAATAACAAAATAAAAGAACTCAAGCTGATCGAATGCCTAATAACTTAAAATTTTTTACAACCTTAATAAACAAAAAAAAAAAATCAGCTGAATGTATTTAAGCTTTAGAAACAGAACCAAACTTTTCCCCATTCTGCTGTAAGAGATCAGATCAACGTCTGAATCACAGGGTGATGGAGTTGAAGCGGCAACAATGTGCTCTTTAACCGGTTATAGATTTTTAATAAATACGCTGTACTTCCCTATCACCATAATTTAAAAAAAATAACAATTAAAAATTACAGAAAGACAACAAATTTAAAACTCAGATCTTTAATACCAGTGCGAAAAGGGTTGCTTAATTCATAATTTAAAAAAAAAAAAAAAAAAAAAAAAAAAAAAGATAAATTACATAACGCACTATGAATGCAAGCTCGAGTGAAAAATTTGCTGGAATTCCTGCATGCGTTTTCTCCGTACGTCACAAGCCGCTTATGTTTCTGTTTAAATGAACACCAACACAAAGGTCTTTACACTGCTAAAACAAGCCGTGTGTGTGTTTAATAGTGTGTGTGCAGTGTAAATAAGAGTCAGTCCAGAATTAACAAGAAAATTAAATAAGGTGGATTTTAATGTTTGTGTGTGTGTGGACATGGTGGGGGACGGCTATGTCCTGTTTTTGGTTTCTGAAACCCCTGATCCCCTTCCAAATTCCCAGTCCAGGTGGAACCTCCTCGTAATGGAGTGGCAGATTTTCTCCTCCTGCTGCTTGGTTGCTGTGGTGGTGTTTTTACTGCACCGACTGCTCGTTGGCCGTGCTGCCGGAATCCTGAGGCTTCATCACATCAGGAAGTTCAGGAGGATTCGAGAACGGATCAACTTGGAGCTGCTCGAAAGCATCGTCTGCAAACACAAACACAGCTTTTATTTTTGTTCAATTATAAACGATTAGCATTTAATTTCAAATCAATATTGTAATTTAGCACTATACATCCTGTAATGATAATAAACATCAACTTTTGATAAATCAGACGTACCACTAATTCGGAAGGCAAGTCCGACTGTAGCGGGAGCCTGGGGTCTGGCTGTCTGATTGGTGAAGCCACAATCTCCTAGTGTTTTATTGTCATCTAGCAGCTGATCATCCTGTAACACACCACACACACACACACACACACACACACACACACACAGATACAGATTCAGTTGATGATTTGGCCATCAAGTCGAACCGAACACTGGGTCTTATTAAGTGTTCATAAAGTTTCAGTATCACATAGGACCACGTTTCAAACCACACGTCCTCAATAAACACTATTTTTGCAAAAAAAAAGGGTAAATGCCTCAGATCTGGTCACACACCCTTCCACAGTGTTGCTGAAACTAGTAAATTTGTTTTTAAGACAGATTAGAAGGCAGTCAAGCAGTGCTCCCCGCTGGCAGGACTCATTCAGATGCTCGTGAGGCTACAGAAGGAGCAACATTAGGGGCTTTTTGCGCTCCACGGTAAGCAGGAACAGCAGTACCAGGCCTTCCTAGCCGCCCAGACTAAAGACTGAAACCTGTTTCAGACGTGGCTACGGTGAACCGAGTCCTACCCGGCTGCTAGTTTTGCAACAGACAGCACAGCCAGTGTTCGGTCTATACAGTGCCAGTATGAAAAGTATTCATACCCCTTGAACTTTTTATCACTTTATCAACCTACAACCACAAACTTAACTGTATTGTATTGAGATTTTGTGTGATTAACCAACACAAAAGTAGCACATAATTGTAAAGTATAATGAAAATTTTCAAAAAATGTTAAGCAAATTTTCCAGCTCTGCACATCTCGAGACTGAAATTTTTGCCCATTCTTTGTGGTTGTAAAGTGACAAAATGTGAAAGGTTCAAGGGTTATGAACGCTATTTTAAGGCACTTTAGTATATAGAGAGTGGATTAATGACTGCAGAATGAGCTGCTGAGAGGAAGGTCTACACATTTAAGTCAGGCAGAAGGTGGAGTTGTGTGATGTAAACACAAAACCTTGTAAAGTCTCTGGTCCTCAGGCGGTCTCTTTAGGATGCCCTCGACGATGCGTTTTCAGCTCGTAAACCGTCGTGGATTCTTTTGCATCGGTGAAGATGGTCGTCTTATGACGCCGGATCATTAAAAACACGTCCGCAGAGTAAAAACATGCGCTTTATTCTATTACATTACATACAGCAAGACATGTTCAGGACCACTAAACTTTAGGGTAAGACAAGTGTGGGACATCTCTGTTCTCTAGGAATATAGTTAATGGAAAAACATAAGAACAAGTACAGGATGACAAAAACTTGTAGGTTACTTTAGTCCTAAAGCAGTACTGCACCTCTGTAGCACCTAGAGATTCATTGATGCATCGCGATTCTTTCTCTAACGATTCCTGAACTGATTCTCAAAAGTCCAGAATCGATTCTAAATTCAAAGAAGATGGCGATGGTGCTGGTCTGGGCGTGCACGAATCGGTGTAAGCGAGCGTTCGTCGCAGGTTCGCCTAAACACTTGAACTTAATGAAATAAAGAACAAAAGCAGTCCAAAATGTACTGAACTGGTTATTAGATACAAACATGCAACTTTTTCTTTCCCACACACACACACACACACACACACACACACACACACACACACACAGAGAAGAGCGCTGACACAACATGACCCCCGTCTAAACTTAATAAACAGTTTATTATTCTGTTACATAATCACTGACTAAACAAAAATGGACATCAAATCAACATCAGATGGAAAATCGACTGTGTGGAAACACTTTGCAAAAGCTTCCACGGGATTCTAAAGAAAAGCTGCAGTGAATGACTCGCTCAGTGGCGGTTTTAATGCCAGGGATTTGTGCCGGTTCTCCGTGCTGGATAGCACAGGGTTTCACACACTGTTACAGACGCTTGAGTCAAGGTACAGTGTGTCCTTACATACAGCGCGTTATTTAAGGGTTTCTTTATAAACGTTCTAATAATCTGACGTTCCCACGTTTCATTCAGAGCCTCAGTTCATCCTAAACGCTGAACTTTATTAAACAAAACAAAAAATGTATGAAACCAAATCATCTTTTTTAAGGATGCAGCATGATGATGTCATACATACAGAAACTCCAACTATACAACTCCAATTCGGTTAAAATGTAAAGATGGAAACATGTATTTACACAGCAGAAAGAAGAATCGTTTTGGAATCGGACAGTAACTCCCAGGACGCTAATATAACTAGAGGTGTGGTGGATCCATTCATCGGGAAAAGCTCGACAGGACCATCGGCTGTCCTCCAAATTCATCCTGAAAGCTTTCCTTTGCTTTGCTTTTTTTTTTTTTTTTACTGCAACACATATTTTAATTAAATAAATCAGAGTTTTTTTCTTTTCTTTTTTGCTGCTGAAAATATCAACAATAATTTATGGTGTATATTTATAAATATATTTTTGGTTATTTTTCATTCACAAATTCTAATAATGCATGTTGTATAAAAAACCTGGTCTGTCCGCTGAGGTACTAACGACTCACAACATAAAATAAGCTATTTCTTGAGATATATTAAGACAAATAAATACACAGTTATTTTATTTGTTTCTTTATTTTTTACAAAACACACAGCTAGCTAAACAGCCTGCATCTCTTTAGCTAGCAATGTGTGGCTGCGTCCTAAACCGCTCAGTATTCGCTATCTGTGCTTTTCACTGCAACACATATTTTGATTAGATAATCAAATGTTTTTAAATACAAGGAAAAAGTGTGTGTGTGGTGTGTGTGTGTGTGGGTGTGTGTGTGTGTGTGTTGTATGTATACATATAACACACACTGATGTTACGCACATCTGTTCAGCTTGATATCGAACAGTAACACTTTACAAGGGTTGGTCTTTCGGACGATTTTTTTGCGTCGAGTTGCCGGTAAAGCCAAAATGCTCCCACTCATGCTATCTAAACAGTGTGGAATGTTTTTTTTAATCTTTTTTGCTCCTACTCCAGCCATCGTAAAATTATCTTTTATTCTTTAAAATAAAAATATTAATCCGCAAGTTGAAAAAAAATGAGCAATTAAACCACGGGCCAAGAGCGAGCCGAACCGTGGGTCGTGATCTGTACGGATCAAACGTCAACTGCGATCCAGAACGCTAATAATTAATAAAAAGCAGCTCAAAGCAGTACATTCTATTTGTTATTTACAAGTTTATTTTTTTTTTATTTGAAAACATTTAACAAAAAAAAAAAATGTTTTTTTGGGGACCTGAAAACGGATTAACAGCATTACAATGCTGTTTAATGGGAAAATTGATTTGAAATGTGAGCAATTTAAGTTACACCAATTAAACTCACAAGTCACCACTGTTATTTATTACTGGTGCTGGTTTACTTTAATATTCATTAATATAACCCATAAATTAAAATGTATTTCGCACATTTCTAGGGTTTACGGATTTGTGAATCGGTTGATTAAATGAATCGGTTCTTGGATGTTACGGGCCGATCTAAATATCGGTATCGGGAAAACCGTCAACCTCAAAATAACTCAATTTTCGCATCCTGTCGTCCCCCCCCCCCAACTCGTTTAAATGATTAATTTTGTTGTTGAAATTATTAATAATTTATTGTCTATATTTATGAATACATTTTTGGTTATTTTATTCACAAATTCTAAAATTGCGTAAAAACCCGTTAGCTTTATGCTAAACAGGTCTGTACGCTGAGGTACTAACGACTCACGACATAAAATAATTTCTTGACAAAGATAAATAAATACACAGTTATTTTATTTTTACAAAATGTCGGCGGTTAAATCTAAATTGCGTTTCTAGAAACGCCACAAAACACACAGCTAGCTAAACAGCCTGTATCCCTTTAGCTAGTTGTGTGTGGCTGCGTCCTAAATCGCTCCGTATTCGCTACCAAGTGCACTACGATAAGTGTGCAAGTCTGTCTTTTCTACGCCATATTAAGCAAATCAAAAGAGGGACTACTTGAAGAAATAGAACTCGTTTTGAAGGCAACAAACGCTAATGTTTAATAAACTGGACAGATACAATAGGTTTCTTTTTGTTTTTAGGCACTGTTATTAGTCTAACCGTGAGAAACGAACAAACCAGAGTCAGAGTTTGTTTTAATAATTATGTTTTGGTTAATCTAACGTTTACTCACCATTTCTGAAGTTGTGTTGCACCATTCACCGCCCCACACCTCCGCAATCCCAGAATGCACCGCTGCGGCATGACGTAATTTACACGCATTCCCGTGGTTACCAAAACAGCTTTTTTTTTTTTTTTTTTTTTTTACAACTCTCTATTTATTTATGTTTATTATTGTTAATTAAGGAGAGGACGTCAAAATAAAATTTAGAATAACTTATAAACTTTAAAATAGAAGATTATATCATCAATAAGCGCATTTATATGGTATGTTAATATGTTAAGTAGTCTATAACAAAATGTTTAAATATATTATATATTTTTTTAAATGACGTCAAAGAATAATAAATCATGACTTATGAACAGTTGGTTAATTATTGATAAACTAATATTTGTTCTTTTTTTTTTTTTTTTTTTTTTTTTCATTTTCTTTAATATTGAAACCAGACTACGTGTGATTTCTTCGTCCTGCACAGAAAAAAAAAATTGTAAGTTTATTAAAATGAAGTTTTAAAATAGTAAAGATTAATCAAAACACACCACAATCACACGCTAAATATATATATAATATATATATAAAATATATTGTTTATTTTTCCTGCTGCATGAAGGAGTCGCTTTTCTGGGTTGCCAGATTGGACATGTAATTTTTCCGTAGTGTTTTTTGGAGTACAACCTTCACCCCAACATGTTCACTTCCAAATTTCTTTTTATAAAAGTGTTACATGCACATTTTAAAATATTCTACGTTTATTTTAATCGCTAGTACATTTGTATTCACGATGGTTTTGATGAGGATCTCCAATCTGACAATTCAGTGTTTTTTCATGAACAGCCGTCCTTACGCTCAGCTGCTGACGTCATCGCCTGTTTTGGCGCGTGGCTGGGAATTTTGAAACTTGTTTGCGGCGCGAGGCCAGGGGGAAGACGTAGCCAGTTAGCACTTTTTTTCCCAAAGCTTAGTAGCGTGTAAAATTTAATGATATATTTTTAAATTTTTAATAACGTATTAAAAATGGTCAATAATAATAATACGTGTTCGTTAAAATGAGAGGATTGTCAAAACAATTAGGAACCTCGTCGACCAGCAGCTGTCAGAGAAATCTGTGGCTGTGAACTAGCCGCGGTGGCTAACGGTAAGAATTCTCCTGCTTTTTGTGGTAATTATTTTACTTACAATAATATACATAAATAAATAAATATATGTTGGTAAATAAGTTAGAGGAATGTTTATTGATATGTTACGCCGTGTGTGTGTGACATCTATTTGACGGTTCCGGTTGACGCAGTCACGTGACCTGGTTTCGGTGGTAAATAAAAAAAAACCAAATTAATTGAATTCAGTTGTATTTTTATAATTTAATCTGTCCTTAAATCAAAGCTCAATGGGGTCCCAGTTTATGATTTTGTTTCACTGAAATTTGACTGGGTATTAAATTCTGTTTTTCAGATCAATGGCTGTGGGTGAAGAAACTCAAAGTGTGGGCACTCCGCTGCCTCTTCCTGTCCACTTTACCCACGCCGAGCAGCCTTTCTCCCTGAAAAAACGCTGTCTCCCGTTCTCCTCATCCTCCCGCACCTCATCAACTGTTTCTCCCTCCCGACCCACCTCTCATCTGTTCCCTCCTCGGCCTTCTCGGACTCGAGTCTTTGCTCAGGCCCGGTCCCGCTGGGTACCTTTGTCTCAGTCTCTGATTAAAAACCCCCCGCCGGTGTCTGTCTACGACCCGGCCAAGCCGCAGTCCTTTTTCAGCCAGTGCTTTGTCAACCTCGGCCTGATCGGACACGGATCGTTCGGGGAGGTTTACAAGGTGACTGAGATCATGTTTTTCTGTCTTTTTAATATTTCCTTGCTTTCTGTTGCCAAGCAATAATAAATTATACAATTCAATCTATACAATTTGTACTGATATAACAAACATCTGGATAAACAGATACCTTTTTGACAGTAAAGGCTATACACCAGTGGTTCTCAACCTATTTTAGACGACCAGTCTCCTGAGGCAACTTGACTTCGTCCAAAATAGGCTGAGAACACTAGTGTAAAGCCTTTACTGTGAAAGGGTATCTGAGGGTAGCTGCAGATTAGCGTAAAATGTTGAACAAATTTTATAACTAAGTCATTAGTTGGTAAGCAAATTAATGAGAGCGCTGTTTCATGTTGATGTTTTATAGATGGTAATAAAGGTAAGGGCAATAAAGCCATTCAATCAAAATCATATTAGATGCATTTTTTGGGAATGTCTTGGAAAGACCTGAAAACCGCTTAAACCAGGGATGTCCAAACTCGGTTCTGAAGGGGCCAGGGTTCTGCAGAGTTTAGCTCCAACCCTAACCTGAGCCAACTAATCATGGTGTTGCTAGGGACACTTAAAACTTACAGAAAGTTGTGTTGCAGCAAGTTATGGCTAAACTCTGCAGGACACCCCTGAATTAAACAGAACCGGTTGAACCTGTGGTTGTCTGAACGCCCTCTGGGGGGCACTCCATTGAGAATCACTACAGTACACTGTGTACATTAAATAAGTTTAAAAATGCTCACTCTTAAATAATTATGGTAACTTTAGCTGCTTGGTCACCGTTTGTGCTTTAGGTTCGCAGTGTCGTTGACGGGCGCGAGTATGCGGTGAAGTGCTCAGCCCAGCGTTTCCGCGGTGATACAGATCGAGCATGCTGTGTTCGGGAAGCTGTTAATCACGAGCGTCTCCATCCTCATCCTCATGTGCTGGGCTTCTGCGCTGCCTGGGAGGAGGGAGATCGGCTCTACATCCAGACCGAGCTGTGCTGCACGAGTCTGCTGCTGCATGCCGAGTCGCAGCGCATGGCAACAGGTCAGTCTCCGAGCAAATTTCCCCAAATTCCTATGACTGTATCAGTAGATAAAACTCACTGCATTTTGTTGATATTCACATTTTGTCCATGTATTTGTGTAGGTGAGCAGTGTGCATGGGATTACCTGTGTGACTTGTTGTTAGCTCTGAGTCACTTACATGCGCAAGGATTCGCCCACCTCGACCTTAAACCAGCCAACGTGTTCCTCACTCGCTCTGGACGTCTTAAATTAGGGGACTACGGCCTGCTGCTGGAGCTGGAGCGAGGGACAGAAAAAGAGCTACTAATTATACGAGGGAGGAAGGAGAAGCAGGATGCACAGGAAGGAGATCCACGCTACATGGCTCCTGAACTGCTCAGAGGCGAATACGGAACCGCAGCAGACATCTTCAGGTCTGTAGTACTCTGAAGCATGATTATACTGTATATAGAGATACGTTTTACAGTATGTGTTTTTGCAAAATACTACTTTTTTGTTAACAGGTGTTTTATTTCTATTGGGATGAAAAAATATATAAATATTTTTGTGTATATTCCCGTTAGTCTGGGTGTGTCTATCCTGGAGCTGGCATGTAATATAGTGGTTCCTAAAGGAGGAGAGGGCTGGCAGCAGCTTCGAAAGGGCTACTTACCCTCCGAGTTCACTAATGGTTTGTCTATTTCTCCTCTCACACATACAACAACGAGGAACTATGAAGTAATACTTTAGGAAATGTTCTAAATTAATATTTTAATTACACACCAACACACACTATCTTGAATGTTAATGAATGCGTCGTTGTGTTTAGCCCTGTCTCCAGAACTGCAGCATGTTCTCAAGCTGATGTTAGCTCCAGAACCAAGAGACAGAGTGACAGCCGAGCAGCTGTTGTCTTTGCCGTCCGTCCGCAAGCGCAGATGGAGACGTCAACTTTCCCTCCGGCTCCGAGAGAGCTGGCTGTCTTTACTCACTCTAGGCCAGGTAAACACCTTGACTTCAAAGCTCCAAATTCCAAATTCATTATGTGACACTGTTGGAAAGCCACACCACCTTTGTTTGTTAGAAATGTATAAAAATCGACTTGAAATTAAATCTATACATTTTGTTTGGCTCAGTTGCTGCGTTTCTTTTATCTTACATTTTAACTAAAAGAAAAGCATTTAATCATATCACAGTGTCTACTTCCTATTTACACACAAGATGATATTATGCTAATGTGTTTTTTCTGCTTTCAGTATGCCTTTTCTACACTCTTCAACTTGCTATTGTCCTTAAATCTTCCTCTGATTTATCGCCGTGACCCTCCTGCACCTCGAACGCCCCCTCGAGACCCCTGGGATGCGGACGGTGACCTGAGCGCCCTGCAGCACAGCTACGCTCTCTCTGACTCAGCCAGCGATGATCCTATATTTCTGTTAGAACCACAGGGGCAGGAACACTTACCTCCTTTATTCACACACAGGTATAACTGAATATTGGACGTGGAAATAAACACAGCTTAGAATGTCAGTATGTGTTACTGCTGGGAATAAGTCATGGACGTTACATCAAATTATTTTAACACAGGAAGAAATATGTCACATCATGAAGACAATTTCCTAATAATTCATAATTACTCTAGCGAACATGTGTCAAGAAAAAATATCTCTTCCAAGCACTGCTCTCCGGAACACTACAGTATAAGCGAGCAGACTGCATCGTTTTAATTATGCAGTGAAATCCAGTGGAGAACAGCGCTTCCTGCTCACTTCAGCTTCCTCATGATTGTCTAGCGTCCCTGTGATTGACTGGCGGTGGAGTGTTTGCCATCTCTCCCATCATGAGAGTGCAGACAGTTTTAACTTTCTGTTCAATCATCAGGATTTAAACTTGATTTAATTCAGATTTAAATAACAAAAATTATTTAACTTTCCTTCGTCATTATTTTAAACTTTATTAACATTTTCTTTCTGTTTCCACAGATTCCAGGAGAATTTCTCAGCAGGAAGCACCTCCACACCGCTCCCAACCTGCAGTCTTACCCACACTCCCTCACACACCTCTTTAAACACACACTCGCCGCGGCTCAGCCCAATCAGGTCTGTAAAACACGCAGAACACAACTTCGAACCCAAAAACCTACTTACACTCTTTGACGAGGTTTCTCTGGATCGCGAAGCCATAACAAAAAATAATGTGCTGTAATGATTCTTATGGATGTTAAAAAAAATGTTGGGGGTTTTTTTTTTTGTTTTTTGTTTTTTCCATTTTAGTCTTCTGTGTTTTTTTAAGACTTTAAAAGGGGGTTTATATTCTGTATTATATGTCAAAATTGTGCAATCCGTCTCATGTTGCTGGGTTTTGTTTAAGATTGATGATTCGTGTGATGAGTGTATTAACTCGTGTAAAGCTGTTAAAGATAAGAGATCTGATTGTGCTTATGTGTGCTGTGTTTTATTTACGCTACTTCCAAATCCATGAACACACCACGGAGCGTCTGCATCACACAACAACACTGAAACCAATTGTAGTGCAGATGTTCCCATAATATGAAAATGATCATCACTAGAAAACTTATTCAAAAAAGCACATACAACAGCCTAATGTTCCATTAGAGACATTGTATTTAAAAGTGGGGAGTCCCGGGTGTTTAAAAAAAATTTTTTTTTTTTTAATACTTTGTGGGTATAAAATAATTTACTGCCTTTCCGTTGGGGTGATTGGGGACAGGTGGGGCTTCGATCTCCCCAGAGTTGGAAATAGCAGAAAAAGAATAAGAAACACTGTTCTACAGTATTCAGAGTGATGGCAAGACCAACGAGTTTAAAGTTCTCCAGGTTCCTTCCTCAGTCCAAAAACATGTATGTTAGATTGATTGGTAATTCTAAATTGCTTATAGGAGTGAGTGTGTGTGGCCCTGTGATGGACTGGTGACCTGTCCACGGTGTCCCTCTCCAGCCTTACACCCTTTCAGAGACGACTGGGACGGGCAGAGACTCCAGCAGATCCCCGTGACCCAGAATTAGGGAATAAGCGGGTATTGAAGATGAATAAATTAATTAAATTTAAATTTAAAATAATAGTTACATTTATTGGTAATTAGTTACAATAATATAACTCAGTTACTATTTGTAAGAAGTAACTAGTAACTATAACCTAATTATATAAACTAATTACCTTTTTTATGAAACCTGGCCAACACTGAAGGTAGGTGATAGAAACCAACGCGTCTTAAAAATAATTTTTCATACATTATGTGTATATAGTAATTAAAAATGTAATTTATAAAAAAAATTGCAGCGTTAAACTCCAAAAAGTGCTGTTTTTTAAACCATATGCATTGTTGGGGGGTTTCACACGCACTGGCAATTCCCGCGTCTAGTTTAATTCATTTGCGAGAAGTAAAATTTGAGTTATCTGGCAACCCGTCCCGGCTTTCTGGCAGCGGTGTCTGTTGCAGAGACCAGCGCGAGGCCGTGTCCCAAATCTCTGTCTACTCCTCAGTAGTGTACACTATCGCTTTAAACTGATCACGGTTCCTACGCCCTTTGAGTGGTTCACTAATTATTTAAAGCAGAGCGATTTGAGACTCGGCCATGTTCTGTTGCTTTTATCTGGGGATGGTGTTTTAGCTCGCAGTAAATGAACAAAAGCTGGAATAGGCGTGGATTTCATGGAATTCGCTTAAAAGTAGGACAAAATGAGGGATTGATTAGTACAAAATAAGACCAGAAAGAGGAAAGTGCTTGTCGTGAAAAGCAAAAATAATTATTCCTCGTTTTATCCTGCTAGCTTCGTGATATCGGCTTAGCTAACGTTATATATAAATATATATATAAATAACGCTAGCTTTTTTTAGCTTGTAGCAATAAGCGACCTCCAAACCAACAGCTCGTACAGATTTTTCTGCCTGATATATAAAAGTTATTGAGGCTAAACCATTAAAGTTTTCACTGTAATTTAAGAAACAACGCACTCAAACCTTTAACACCAGCTTCGGCTCGATTCGGTCTCTGATACTCTGACGTCATTAACGGTATCGCGTGATACCGAAAATTACTGTTATCGCGAATGAATTTAGTTGCAGGCATGTCGAAGGTGGAGCGTCTGAACGCTCGGGTCAGTAAACTGCTGACGGCGGCAGTGCAGGAGGTGCTGGAGGCCGTGAGGGAGACGGTTTCCGAGTATCAGGAGAAAACAGCTCGGACACAAAGAGAGAACGAGAGACTGAGGCGAAAGTTGCAGGAGCTCATGTCGAACAGACACCCCGGTAAGACTGGTGATGAAGACCGATTCAAAGATATTCTCAAACCATGTGGTGTAACAGACTGTTTTACAGGTGCAGAGGAAGTCGTCGTCGTCAAACAGACCGAATCAGATTGTTTAATAATCGGACAGGTGGACGTCTCTCAGAAGGACGACAAACTCAAGCTGGGGATGCAAACCGACAAAGATGGAGTGAACTCGAGTCCTCCTGTTGGGCGGCAAGCTCAGCTTCGCTTTGAAGCCTCAGACTCCAACCCCCAGAGTGCTCCGTCGCAATTCAGCTCCCAGGGCGGGATTCCAGTGTCGGACTTTCCCGTGACAGGACCTGAAGAAACCAGGCACGCGGCAGCAGATTTCCCTCTGAGTGTAATTAAAACCGAAGCGGAGAGTGAGGAATATCACGATTACGCTTCCCAAGCTTTAATGTACCAAACAGAGCAGATGACTGCGCAGAGCACGTCCTGCACCTTCGTCCCGTTCGCGCTCAACGGCTCTTTACAGAGACTTACCACCGAAGACATGGAGCAGATCGGTGCGGCTTTAGACAGCACAGAAGGAGGACGGGACGATTTGTTGAACGGTTTATCGTACCGCAGGAGCGGGTGTGGCTTCCGCATGCGGCGTGCGGAGAAACGATTCTGCTGCGCACTCTGCGGTCGGACCTTCAGCCACGCCGGCGACTTTAAGAAGCACAAACGCGTGCACACGGGCGAGAAGCCGTACCTGTGTACGCTGTGCGGGAAACGCTTTAGCCAGTCGGGGTACTTGAAGATTCATCAGCGCTACCACACGGGGGAGAAACCGTACGCCTGCAGCACGTGTGGAAAACGATTCAGCCATTCGAGCAATTACAGAAAACATCAGCAGACTCACATCACTCAGAGTTTGGGTGCGAATTTGATTTAAGTGATGCACTGGCGGTTTTCCTGACAGGCCCCCCACACCCACCCCCCACCCCCAAACCACGACATGAGAAATGCTAACGTTTATTAAATCATAAAAATCTTTTAAAAGAAAAAAAAAAGTTTCCTTTTAAGTTTTGTTTTATAGACCCACAAGGCTGTAATATCATTTTGTAATAAATTTTCCTTTCATACTCACGACTGGCTCGTGTCTGTTATCGCTACGTTGAAACACTTGTGTTCCTTTGACGCGGTTCTGCACTTTAATTCAGTTTTATTTGTATATGGACATTATCTCAGAGCAGCTTTACACAGAATGCAGTGACAGCCGGTGGCGACTGTAGCAAGGAAAAACTCCCTGAGAAAAAGTAGGAAGAAACCTTGAGAGAAACCAGACTCAAAACGAGAACCCATCTACAGAATGGCTGTTAATTACAGCCTTGAGTTAGTGCAGCAGAGTGAGTCCCAGTCCATTCTCAAAGGTCCTCAAATTCGAGGAAAGGGCAGGAAACTGGTCACTGGTGCATCAGGGGCAAGTTAGCCCGCCCCCTGATAGAGAGAGATTCAGCAGGTTCACACCTTAGTACCCGTAACCTGACAGGAGCGTCTCTGTTCTGACTCACCTTAAATAAACCATTAAACACTGTGATGAAGAGCAGTTAGTATTAGTGTATTTTTGTGCAACTGAATCTTCCGGGTTAAATTATTCCTCTAAAGGTTTTTCCACACATATCATTTACCACTACCATTAAGTGGCAGTGGTGGCTCAAATGGTTAAGGTGCTGAGTTGCTGATCTGAAGACCAGAAACACCTGGATTCAAGCCCCACCACCGGCAAGTCAACCACTGTTGGGTCCTTGAGCAAGACCCTTAACCCCTCCTGCTCCAGGGGCGCTGTATCATAGCTGTGCTAAGACCCCTACTTGCAGACGCTTATTAATTGGTTTTGAATAGCAGCTGTACGAGACTCTATGAACTTTAATAGAGATCTGTTGGCATATAAAGTTGTTGTACATTGTCCTGACCAGGAAACAGATCATATTATCATATTATCCAGTCAGTTACACAAACTGTCTGTATCTACTGACAAAATATAACCTTTAAGATGTCCTTGCACTTAAAACTGAAAATGAATAACGAGACTGGATAAGGTTTGGAGTAAGAGTGTGGTGACCCAGTACTGCAGAGTCTTAGGATTCGTTAACAGGTTGAAAATTTAATTACATTTTATTTGTATAGCGTTTTTTTTTTTTACAGTGCTTATTGTCGCAAAGCAGCTTTACACAATCAAAGATAGTTATACAATGTGAATAAAACAGAAATCAGTTTGTCCTTGATGAGCAAGCCGAGGGCGGCGGTGGCAAGAAAAAACTCCCTGAAGAAACCTTGAAAGAAACCAGACTCAACAGAGAACCCATCATTTGGGTGAAAAACAGATGGCAGGAATTTTGCAGTCACACTGTGTGTGTGTAAGCAACTGTAGTCACTCAGAAAACAGCATTAATAAATGTGTTTTGTGTACAAAAAGCATTTTGAATAAATAACACTAATCAGAGGCAGTTCTAGGCAATTAGCAGTGTTGCCTCACAGCAAGAATGTCCCGATTCCCCTGCAGGGGTCTTCCCGTGTTTGTGTGGGTTTACTCCGGTTTCCCACAAAAACATGTATGTTAGATTGATTGGTGATTCCATAGGAGTATGTGTGAGTGTGTGTGTGTGTGTGTGGCCCTGTGATGGACTGGTGACCTGTCCAGGCTGTCCCCATGCTGACAGCTGGGATAGACTGTGACCCGAATTAGGGAATAAAAAGGTATAGAAGATGAACGAATGAATGAATTAATACTAAACGACAAGTATTAAGTCTGATTGAGTATTTTTAAGAGGCAAACTTAAAGTAAGTTCTAACAGCTAAAATAAAGTTATAAAAAAAAACAAGTCAGGCCTCAAAGAATGTCTCTTACTCTAATTGTGCTCAATCTGTTAAGCTTTACTAGCTAAGTAAGGAAAAGAAATAAATAATCTTAAAATAATCATCATAATCTGCTCCTGTGTAGTATTTTATTCCTAAAACAAGATCAATACAAATTTTTGGCTAGAGATAAGATAGTAACTCTTGACTAGATAAGGAGTTTATATACAGTGGTCTTATAACCACACATACAGTGGGAGCACTACATGGGGTAGAGATAAGCATGCGTTAAATACACCAATGGCTCCAGAGAGAAACCAGCCACACCTATCATCTGTCTGTCCTGCTGGGAAGACCTGTCCATCAAGTGATCTTGGACATTCTGGTCATTTGTGGTTGATCTTTATGGGAGAGAGGTGAAGAGAAGTCTTATACCTCTGTTTATGAGTGTGTCATAGCATCGTGTTGCACCACAAAAGAGAGAGAGTGCCAAATTCCCCATCTGGAGGCTTCTGCCTCAGAAGGGAAGTTGTGGCTCATGGTTAAGGTGGTGGACTGCCAACCCAAAGATTGTGGGTTCAATTCCCAGCTCCACCACTGCAAGGCCCTTAATGCTCAGTTGTATAAATGAGATAACTGTAAGTCACTCTGGATAATGCTGCAAATGTAAGGGGCATCATTGTTCACCCTGACCCGACCTGTGGGTGAAACACGCAAGTTCCATGGGGTTTTTTTTGCACAATTCTGTCAGCGGTAAAAAATGGAAAATTATCTTTTATTACTATTCTTATTTTTTTTAATAAAAGAGAGTGTTATACTTCTTCTACTTGTCTCAGTCTTTGTCTCACTAAAGACAGTCTTAGTCCTCACTATTCGTACATAAATGTTTAACAAGATGTCGTTCTTTCTTCTAGAAAACAGTGGAATTTCTGGTGCAATGATCATTAAGGCCAACAGCTTTAAATAATACACTGGTCTTATAAAGAGTTCGATATTTTTGTCTGTGGTCTTTATCCTGATTCAGTCTGACTGTTGACCCAGTTTACAGCCTACTAACACTTTGGCCTTAATCTCATCTTGGCCTGTTCTGGTTGTGGACCTAACAACAGCAGTTTGACTAATATGCGGTAACTCTTAGTCCCCTTTATTTCTATTTTACTTTTTTATTTTAACAATCAGGATTGTTTTAAAGCAGCTTTTACAGAATCACATCAAAAAAAGACATCATAAAACACTCACTAAAACACTCAATTTAATTAATATCTACAAATTAAGAGTCCCCAACTGCAAGGAACCAAAAACTCCATCAAAGGTAAAATGGAACCAAAAACCTTGGAAGAAACCAGGTTCAGTCGGGGAGGGGGGGGGGGTCAGTTCTTAATAAGTTACCCAAGCTGCAGTACAGTTTCCGTGGTCTTGTCCAGATGCTGCCTAGAAGATAAGATCATCACTGAGAAACTGCCTTATGGTCTTCAAGTGCTGATCCACCAACTGGGCTGGCGGCCACTGTGAACTGGAATATATTGTGTTATTGGTGGTGTCCCCGGTTCCGGTCGATCTGATTATTGCAGCCTGACAATCCTTTAAATGTTATTCTAGGTATTATCAGATTATCAGTTTTAAGAGCGCAGCTAAACAGTTAAATTAATGAACTAATTAAAAAGAAAAACAAGAGGAGTACTCTTTTTTAAACTGGAATAGATAGATAGATAGATAGATAGATAGATAGATAGATAGATAGATAGATAGATAGTCCGTATTAATTTTAAATATACCACAATTATGAATAGATTTATGAAAGAACAGAAAACGTCATTATTAGTTATATGCATTTAACGGTATGTATATTGAATAATTGTATAAATCTGTTTTAATTTTTTAAATAAAACACAGCGCCGTCTTGCGGCGATAAATAAGATTTTCCTCATCCGGGCTGCAAGCGAGACTTTTTGGAACGTACCATTTTGGCCAAACGTAGGGGATAGGTCCATTGACTACAGTTTGAAACAAATATTACGGTTTATAATATAATATAGGGACACAATCCTACTTTGAAATGTATTGAAAGATAATAATATAAAGATTTTCACGACATTTGGACAGTTTTAAACGATTTTCAGTCTAGTCTCGCGTTTTCAGAGTGCGCCTGCCTCTTATAATGGTAGGCTCTAAAGCGCATGCTCCTTCCTTTCTCTCTAAGATCTGCAGCCATGAGGTAAGAGGCTGTCTCTTGCTCCTGTTAAAAACGTTAACAAATACGTTTAAAACCCCACGTTGCCTCGAAAGTGATTATAAAATATGACTGTTCTACGTACTAAAAACTTAATTTTACCTGAAGCAAGTAGTGATTTTCACAAAACAAGATTTTAAAAGCGTTAATAAAATGGTTCGCAATCACAGGCCTCAAGTCCTGTCGTGGCTCGCGCTGTTCACCAGTTAACGGCGTTTTTTTGTCCGTTTTCCCGTCTGTCGGTTTAGGAGTTTAGAGGTTTTTATAAAGAAGTTTGGATTTTTCCAACTGAAGCTTTTAAATGTTTTGTTAAATCCTGAACTTGTGTCGTCTTTCTAATGTTGACGTCTTAATTCGTCAACTAGCCACGTTAGCTAGCTAGCAGTTGATTAGCTGGCTAGCGGGTCTGACGCTTAGCCGGATTCAGCGCGAGGAAGTTTTGGTGAACGATTAAAAACACTTTTTGGTTTGTAGGTTATAAACTAAGCACAATTTTTTTTTACACCAAAATTATAACTTTTACAGCGAAACCCGTCTTATTTGCTGCGTTTGTCGTGTTTATATATATGTAAAAAAAAAAGTTATATTTAGCTTATAGTACATAAATAGAATGTAAATCTCCAGTTTTATTTCTATCAGTAATTAGCTTTCTTCACCCCCAAGTAAAGTTTTTATATATCATTTTTAATATTGAGCAGATAAATATGGGTGCCATTACTTTAGCTCACTGGTGTGTGTGTGTGTGTGTGTGTTTCAGCATGCTCAGGCTCCAGAAGCGCTTGGCCTCCAGTGTCTTGCGCTGTGGTAAAAAGAAGGTCTGGCTCGATCCCAACGAAACCAATGAGATCGCCAACGCCAACTCTCGTACGATCCATATTAATCTGATCGCATGCCAGAGATTTACTCAGTTCATCATGTTTCATGGGGTTTCTTTTACATCTCTGTTCCAGGTCAGGCAATCAGGAAGCTGGTGAAAGATGGTCTCATCATCAAGAAGCCCGTCACGGTGCACTCTCGTGCCCGATGCCGCAAAAACACGCTGGCTCGCCGCAAGGGTCGCCACATGGGCGTCGGTACGAAGAGCAGCGCTCCTGATAATTCATTAGTGGTCTCATTTTATCCTCGGTTGAGTTCTTCTCTCATTTCTCTGTCTGTCTTTTCCTCCAGGTAAGAGGAAGGGTACGGCCAACGCTCGTATGCCTGAGAAGCTCTGCTGGATGCGCCGTATGCGAATCCTCCGCCGCCTGTTGAGGCGCTACAGGGAGTCCAAGAAGATCGACAGGCACATGTACGACCGAGTATCTGACTCGATGTTTTTAGAATTTAGGTTTTGTTTTAATCCACAGGCTGAAAATCATCAGTGTGAAACTGATGGAAGGAAAACCGTGCTGGTTTAGAGTTCAGATTCACCCTTCAGTACCGGTAAAGCTAAAATTATTAACCAAGATTATTCCCTTGTTACCGTGCTTAAAGCCGTGAAGGAACACGACTGGTATGAATATTAACAAGCATACTGAACAAATTAATTGGCTAATTCTAACTTGAGAGGAAGAAAACACATGACCTACGGGTTGCAGTTTGCTCTGGTGGCATTTCTGAAAGGTTTAAGTTGTAGATGGTGTGTGAGAGAGTACTGCAATGTAAAAAATGTCTTTCCTGTGCAGGTACCACAGCCTGTATCTGAGGGCTAAAGGTAATGTGTTCAAGAACAAGCGTATCCTCATGGAGCACATCCACAAACTGAAGGCAGACCGAGCTCGCAAGAAGCTTCTCTCGTAAGTCACACCACACGACCCACTGCACAGACACTGCTACGTCTCGCTTGTCCTACAGAACTGATGAGCTGCAGTGCTCCACTCTGAGTATTTTAAGGGTTTTTCTGTTTAACCACTCCATCGTTTCTGTATAGAAGGAAACAGACTTGTGGCTGATGAACCCTGAAGATTTCAGCATATTTATTCCCCTGCTGTGTCATAAGTGTGTTAGTTCTGTGCACAGCCTGTCCCTCGTTTATAAAATTGTATGTGTAGTAATTCCGCGCTAAATATTTCTAAACATTAGATTTGTCATGTATAAATACTCGGTGGTGAGTGAAGTTTGATTATTTTAGAATTATTCCATTTTAACCACTTCAAATTATGTGCAAAATTGTTTAAATGAATTTTCCATCAGTTAAGGGTTCTGAATCATTACGGACAAAAATGGTTGAGATTTGTTACTGTAAAATTGTGTAGAGTTCCTTTGCACTTCGTCCAGTCTGTCACACTGTGTGATGAGATCCAGAACTAAAACAACACAGCCATTAATTTCTCTTTAATCTCTGTGCAGTGACCAGGCTGAAGCTCGTCGCTCAAAGACCCGTGAAGCACGTAAACGCCGTGAAGAGCGACTGCAGGCCAAAAAGGAAGAGATCATCAAAAACCTGTCTAAGGAGGAGGAGAGCAAGAAATAAACTTCCATACATTGTTTATTCTAATAAACCATCCACAAAAGGAAATACACACGAGTCTTTTCTTCATTTACACTCAGAGCCTGGAAAGAACTGTAATCATTTTCTCTTCAGTGTCACTGTGATGAACATGGCTAGATCTTTAATAATGATCTGGAGGTGCTTAAGCTAATGAGGTGATCATTCTGTGTGCTTGACTAAAAGGCATGTCTTTACTATTAAAGCAGTCTTGATTGCCTCCTAAAGCATCACAGACCGAAACGTTTTAATAGAATTTTTACAGAATGATTTAAAGTAAAGAATGATACAAAGAATGGCTGCTTTTCTATATGAATAAAATTAATCAAATCTGGATCAAGTAAAATTTTAGCAAAACGCTATTTGTTCAAGGGTAACTAGAAATGTTAACCGTAAATCAGGGGTGTCCGATCTCGAGCCTGGCGGGTCGGGGTGTCCTGCAGAGTTTAGCTCCAACCCTAATCAAACACACCTGAACCAACTGATCAAGATCTTGCTAGATATACCTGAAACTCAGGTAGGTGTTGGAGCTTAACTCTGCAGGACACCAGACCTCCAGGACTGCATTAAAGGTACGGTCGTAGCGATGGTCATAGTGTAGTTAGAATGGGAAACCACTAGATGGAGTATTGAACTTAATAACCCTAGATTAAAGAATAATCTATTTGGATATATTCGTCCATACTGTCCATGTCGAGTGTCTTTAAAAAATACGTTTACAGCATTTGGCAGATGTCCTTATCCAGAGTGACTTACATTTATCTCTTATTCAACTGAGCAAATGGGGATTAAGGGCCTTGCACAGGTAGCTTGGTGGTGCTGGGAATCGAGGGTCTTTCTTGTATCAGTCCAACACCTTAACCACCGAACCACCGTTAAATGTGCCGTTTTAGGCTTTAGTAAGCTGCAGGAGAAGCCTGATGTTCTGAAATACAGGACTGGTTTTTGTGATATGATACCGCGCTCCACTGAGTGAAATTGTGTTTCTCCTGTCACATTAGAAGAATAAAAAAAACATTAAAAAGTGACTGTTATGTGTGTTTGGGGCTTTGGGGGCTGTAAATCACTGTCTTTAGAACGATTCACTCAAGTTACACTGAAATGCGAACACTTAAATTATAGCCTCATTCGGGGAGTGGCTGTGACTGCTGTCAGGCTTGAGATTGTGCCTGCACTTAACACTGAATCCCTGTCAGTTCGTCTCCCTCAAGTCAACAGCGGTAAGCGGTTTCTCCAGAATTCTGATTTGTACTATAATTTCCATTTTCCATTTTTATTATCCTCTCATCAATCTAAGATGATCTCCAAAAAACTCATATAGCATCAACCCTCTTCACTCAAACCCTTTGGCGACCTCCACATTTCTCTTACAACAGCATGGCATTCCAAGGCATCCACAAGGCATGCTTAACCAACTCAAACCTAAACCCTCTCCTTTTCTTTCAATAATCATATACTTAAAGACCTGAAACTTACTTTTAGTCGTACAATAACAATGAAATGACGTTACATACACTGATTAGCCATACTATTAAAATGTTTATGCTTTTAGAAAGTCACTTTGCGGGGCAGAAGGGGCCCAACTGTGAAGGCAGTGTAATGCTCTGGGGAATTTTCAGTGTGGAAAGCTTGTGTCCTGTCTTGTATGTGACTGTTACACAAGTACTAAGTACACCGTACAAGGCAACAGTACCATAAGCAAACACTAATCACCAAAACATACAACATGTGACCGCAACAATGGCAACAACAAAACCTCAAAACAAAAGTAACAATGTACACATAACATCACTATGCAAAGTGTCAGCACACAAATGCCATTACAAAACTAATGCACCAAACAGTTTGCAACTGACACAAAACAAACAACAAATGGCACAATGTGTGGGCAGCCTTGTTGCACAGTGCCTGGCGTAGCCTCCACATTCCTCGGACGTCACTCTGACTGATGTCACTCTGATGTCACTCTGACTCCATGTGTCTGTGGGATGTGAGGTCTGATCCATGGAGCCAAAGCCTTAATTTTTACATATTCCAGCATGGGTCGGAGTTAGGGTCGAAATGCAAACGGTCAGGCAGGATACGGTGCCCCTGGAGCACATCAAGGGTTTAAAAATAAAACGGCTTTGCTTAAGGGCCCAGTTTTGGCGGTGCGGTGCTGGGACTTAAAAATTAAATAGTTCCAAATCACAACGTAGACTGACTTACAGCTGTAAATGTTTTTGTTCCAGATGCCAGAGGTAGTCTGGAGCAGAGGCGTAAGCAGTAGGGCAGGTACCTGGGGCCCGCGCATTTTTAAGTAAAAAACAGCCGACTATTTGAAACAAGCAACTAATTGTGAACATTGCTAATATAACATAAGCAATATATCTGCACTGCCCCTAGGGCCCCCTAGGGGCCCCCCCCCCTTTCACATTACCACTGGATAAGCTTTTTTCTTCTGCCGTTTTCAAACTGGTATTGTTTTTTGTTAATTTTAAAAGAAAAGAGGAAAGATGACATCGAGAAGTGACTGAGGTAATTACATGACAAACCAAATGTTTTTTTTTTGTTAATTCCAGGTTGTCATTTCAGTTACTAATGGTGGCTCATGGTTAAGGGTGTTGGACTGCAAACCTGAAGATTGTGGGTTCGTTCGATTTGTACAGTATAGTATCTTCTTCTATAGTATCTTCTGCCATAAAGATTAATATTGTGTTAAAGATCAAACACTTAAAAAAAAAGAAAAAAAGATTTTTTGTTCTATTATGTGTGTTTTTGACTATTTTTTTTGTAGTTTTGTATAAGTAACAGATATATTAACCAGAGGGAAGTGGTAACGAATAACCTTTATTTACTTTGTTACATTTACCTAATAAATAAGTATATTTATCAGTGGCGATTGGCGGTGCGGGGATCAGTTGGCGGGGTGGGTGCATTTGGTAGCTAATCCTTCAGTGTGGATTTACCCGACTTACAACCAAACTGATACAACCTTATATAACTTACTTAATAAACCCCCACAATAACTCTTACCCTCTTACATACCCCCACTAATCACATTCAAGTTACAGAACACACATCAATAACTAAACAAACACACAATATAACACGGCGTGGAATTACAGACAGAGAGACATTTTCACATATTGAGGATAAAAAAACCATTTTTATTAAAGCAAGAAAGCCGTTAACACACAACTCCTCCAAACCTCTACACACTAACAACCACAACTGTACCACATACAACATCTGGAACAGTTTCAGAATCAATATTTATCTTAATATTAATATAACCATCACAAAAACCATTACAGATATCAATCAAATCTATCAGACATTTAAAGGCTGTAAGTCAGTGTTACCGTGTTTACCGCTCGGCGGAAAGGCATCGCTGGCGGCGCTGGTCTGGAAGTGGGGAATAAACTCTTTCCCGCGCGCTGAGACAAGCTAGTTTATCTTCAGGGTAAAACCCAACTCAAACTCTCACTCTCCACCCATCTACAACTTTTCCCGAAAATCCACCCTTAATAAACATATTTTTTTTTAAGTATCTCAGAGACCAAGTTAATCTCTCCTCCTCCCTCCTCCATCCAGCCATTGTAGGCGTAAAAATTCTAATTCAAACTAATGTCAATTCAACTGTACAGATGCGTTTTGGTCGTCTGTAGGCTGTAAAAAATTTACTCTGATCAACCAATCAGAGGACAAAAAAATGCTGATGTCATTGGTATCGTCTGATATTTGGGCCGCCATTTGCGTTCGGGAGCTGAAGTTTTTGACATTTTTTAAATCTGGGTTACCAGTTCCCAGTTCAGCTCTTTTATAGCCTTTATTAAGCTTTTCAGTCAGCAAAACAGTCATTTGTATTGAATACAGTTTGTGGAGCAGGACATTCATTTCATTTTTATTCTAAAGTTGATACAAATGGTGGAAAATAAAAACATCTGTGTGTGTGAGATGTGATTGTAAATAACAGGTGATGTGATGGTAATCACAGGACTGAGATTGACTTTACTTTAATCTGTTTTATATCATCAGAACAGAGAGATTTTGGAGGGGACGGGATGTAAAATTCAGCGGGTTTTTTTTGCTTCGTGTCAATTAATCAGAAGAAACTAATAACTAAAATTACTGGAGGAGTCATTTTTTTTTTTTTTTATTTTATACGTTTTTACTCTTATTACTAGAGTAACTATTTAGATTGTTACTTTCACTCTTATTTAAGTAAATTTTGTAAAAGTATTTGTACTTTTACTTGAGTACAGATTTTCGAGGGCTTCTTCTATTAATTTTGCCTGAGGCCACCGCTTCAGTTCATGCCTTGCTGCATGCTGGGAACTTACACAGTATCAAATGTCTACAAATATAAATAATCCAATCCAAAGTTACAGCTGGGCAAAAATATAGTAAGACCCTTTCCTTATTTTTTTAATTTACTTTTCAATAATTTGCACATCGGATTATCATCAGACTGAATCTTAAATGTTCCTACCTATAATACACACACACACACACACCCATGACCTGCTTCTTCTCTGAATCACTGCTGAGTCACTACACCGAGATTTTAGAACATTCTTTCTGGCTAATTAACTTTATTCACTGCTCAGAATGAAGTTGCAGTTCAGCCAAATGAAAAGAGTGGTGAGGCCCCGGAGGAGTTGCGTAACCCACAGGATTCTTTCCAAAAAAAAAAAAAACTTTTATAAAACACTGGGAAAAACATGCAGCTTCATACAGAAATGTCAAGGAAAAGTAGCAGAACCTTCAGGAGCTTTAAACCTGCATCCGCTTTTTATTGACCAATAACTGCAATCCTGTCTGCTATTAGAAGAGATCAGGATCATTAAACACTATAAACTCTTCCGGTTTTAATCATTTATTTTATTCCAGCTGGGTTTCACCACTGTGATCATTTTGGTGACAATAATTACAGTCTTGGTGTCTGAGAGATCGGATTATTAACTGTGTAATAAAGATGCAAATTTAGTAAGAGCTCCAACTCGTCTTCTCCATCACAGACGCTTAATGTCCCTTTAGAAGAGCTAACCGACCTTGACTTTGAGACTTAAGGAACGTAAACAGCAGTGAGTCGGTTTTATTTTTGGAATTTCCCCAAGCACGAAAAACCCAAATTTCTTATGGGAATTAATACAGTCTCGCGGGATCTCTCTGGGGATTTTATTTATAGTTCTGTAAACAGTAGTGAGCAGAGCAGGTTTTTTTTTTTACAGAATAATAAAACAGAAATACATTTTCTTTTTTTTGGCACAAATACTTGAGTAGGGCAGCACGGTGGCTTCGTGGTTAGCAATGTTGCCTTATAGTAAGAAGGTCTCAGGTTCATATCTCAGGCAAGAGTCTTTCTGTGTGGAGTTTGCATGTTCTCCCTGTGCTTGCGTGTGGGTTTACTCCAGGTTCTCCGGTTTCCTCCTACAGTCCAAAAACATGTATGTTAGAATTATTTGTGATTCTAAATTGCCCATAGGAGTGCGTGTGTGCTTGTTTGTCTTTATGTGGCCCTGTGATGGACTGGTGACCTGTTCAGGGTGGATCCAGCTTGGATAAACTTAAGAAGATCCCTGTGACCCTAATTAGAAATAAGCGGGTATAAACAATGGGTAGATGGATGGACGGATGGATGGATAAAAATCGAGTAGTTCATCCATACAAAACTCAAGTGGGAGGTGTAGAAGACAGTGGTGAGAAAGAGAGCAGCTATGTTGCACGGTTTAAAGACACTGGAACAGGAGGAAGGGCTGAAGATGTTGGGGTTCTCTTTGGGAGTGAGGAGGTTGGACAAGATTAGGAACAAAAACATCTGAGGGACGGATCATGTTGGACAAAGTAAGAGAGGGCAGATTGAGATGGTTTGGCCGAGGAGGGAAAGTGGAAATATCAGTAGAAGGATGTTGGACATGCATGGAGCTGCATGCAGAAGGCAAAAAGAAAAAAAAATGGAAGGCATTGGATGTGACAAATGAGGACATGTAGTTAGTGGGTGTGAGTAAAGACAATGCAGAGAATTGGACTAGGGGGAGACAGATGATTCGTTGTGGCGACCCCTAAAGGAAACAACTGAAAGGAGAAGAAGAAGACGAAAGACCAGTGAGACCAGGTAAAGTGAGTTGTTGATATGAAAATCACCATTTATCTGCTACTGCTGGGCCCCTAAGCAAGGCCCTTAATTAAAAAATGAGATAAATGTAAGTCAGTCTAGACAAGAACGCCTTTTACATGCCAGGAATTCTTTATAAACTTCAACTGGTACAGAACCCTGCAGCTCGCATTATTACTCTAACATCTTCTATCAATCATATCATGCCAGTTCTTCACCAGCATCACTGGCTTCCTGTGAAGTTCCGTATTGATTATAAGATTCTTCTTTTCACCTTCCAGGCTCTTTATAATCTTGCTCCACCATATCTGACTGACCTTCTCCAACTATACACACCTTCTTGTACACTCAGATCCTCTTCTACTAACCAACTCACTACTCCAGCAGCTCGACTGTCCACCATGGGGCTTAGGGCATTCAGTTGCTCTGCGCCCTGCCTTTGGAACAGTCTTCCTGTTCCCTTTATTCCGATTGTCTACTGTATGTTTATATGATGTGTTTTAAATGTATTTTGTAAGGTGACCTTGAGAGTTTGTAAGGCGCCCATCAATAAAATGTATTATGTTATTTATTAAATGTAATCGTAAATATGGTCTTTGATCAGTCTTTACTATAATAATTTATTTAGCACTCGTTTAGATGCCTCCTTTTTTGCGATTCTAATATATTGAAATATTCTGCTTGACTGTTGAAATAAGTTCTTTTATCCGTTCTGTACCAAGACTTATAATTGACATTCTTTTGGGACATGTATAAAGCTTGTCTGCGGCTCTACACACTTCATTATTTTCCGTCTGAAACACACCTGCATTAGCCAAGTCATTTGCATAATAAGCCTTTAGGGCTGAAACGATTAGTCAGCGTTATTGATACTGTCGACAATTCATTTCATGTCGAGTTTGAAATATCACCTGATCGCAAATCATCCAGCTGATGCAGACAGCTCTCCTCCTGCGATAGTTTGCAGCAGAGACGGAGGGACAACTCCACAAGCAATAAACTCGCCATAGCGATAGGTAAATAAATGGCTGGGAAGGACGAGGGTGAACTTGACAATTTTCGTATCGCGTTTAACGATTATACATACGAACTACCTTTAAGAGCTGCTGTCACAAGCAAAATTACAGCTCCTCCAAAGGGGCGAAAGCTAATGTCCAGGAGATGTTGAGACAAACAAATGTGGTTGCGGTAGCCGGAGACTACTGGACTTACCTCAGTAACGATAGCTACTTGGGAGTCACACACACTGGAATCTTAAGTCGCTGAGTTTTTGTGCAGACAGTGAAACATTAGCACACTGACCACTGACGAGACCAACACGAGAAATTAAAAGAAACATACTTTTTTACAAAATCATCCATATTTGTCCATGTCCACATTGAGCACGAGGTTAGAACCAAACAGATCACTTTATTCCAGAAGATCAACACAAAGGAATCAAGACTTAGATTTAGCAAAATAAGAGTCTTTAGAAACAAAAGGAGACCACAGGATTACCCAGAACATTTGGGATCCACAGAGTCTTTCTTGGAATAGTCTTTTGCACGCCTGGAGCATAAGGAGTCTGGACGTTTTTAGGAAACCAGGTCCTACTTTCATCGCTGAGACCAGACGCCAAACTGAGGGAAGTGAGAGGCTTAAGAAAGCTGAGTGTCAATGACTAGGAAATGAGGTGCAGGTGTGTGTGATTAGTATTCTGGGGAAGGTGAGCGGTGAAGCGAGGAAGATCCTGGCGTGCCTGTGACAAATTTAAGGCACGTTTACAACAAAATAAAAAAGGTGCAATTTAGTTGCAATCAATCATAAATTAACTCATGGCAATCATGATGAAATATTTGGAAAGCCCCTATTTTGAAGTAATTGCAGGACTATTAAAAAGACATTTTTAAGAGCTGTAGTAATTTCCTTGCATCATTTATCAGTTATAGTGGGCATAGAGTAATAATTAAACATCAATTGTATTATCTTACGTTTGTAATTAGTTAAAATATTGTTAGAAATATGTTAAAAAATAAAATTTCTTAGATAAATAAATCACATTTTTTAGGAACGCTCCTTCTTTAATGCTTTGTAGTTTTTATAGACAGATTTTAAATGTTATATAACATACGTGTTTACATAACTTTTAATGCATATCTTCTTAGAAGTGTGTGTGGTGTGTGTTCCCCCTCTGAATCTCCATAGTAATAAAAAATTCATCCAGAGCTGACTGCACTGAGACGTGTCGGCTCAGAGTCTGTCATGTCCTCCCGTCCTCCTCGGGGGTAATATTTACTTTTAATGGAACGCAGCGGGAGGCGGAGAGGGGATGAGACCCACGTCACGACGTGATAAAGAACGACAGCTCGGCACAGACAGTGTGTTATTTCAACTTTTTACATCCCTTCTTGATATGTCAGAATCCTGACAATGCAACATAATACCGCTTTATCTGGATTGGACATCTAAATTTGCTTTTAAAACCCAAAGTGTCCAGAAAAACACATGTTGACATTTAAGGAGTCGTATCCATAATCAGAGCAACCTTACATTTAATTTCATTTATATAACTGAAAAATTAGGGGTTAATAGCCTTGCTTAGGGGGACAGCGGTTGTAACTTGGTGGTGCTGGGACTCAGTCCAACACCTTTACCACTGAGCCACCACCTCCAAAGATTCTACAGTTATGAGTGAATTCTGCCTCTTATTATCTTTTGTTTTGCTTGTTCAATTTTAACAACAAATTAATAACCAACTTGCCTGACTGTATTTTTTATTATATAAAAAACACCCTAACTTTATTCCATTTACTTTATATGCTAAATTAAAAAAACAACCACTTTGCCTTCCCTTTTTTGCCACAAATACTTAATTAATCGAGAAGCTCATCCAGCCAGAAGATCAGAGTGAACATATTTTAGTTTTCCAGAAAAGAGCACAAAGTAAAAACACCTTCTATTTCTAATCACACTATTTCTTTTTCTGGCTATAGGTTAAACCAACACTGAAAAGAATCAATTGCCTTAAAAAAAACCCCACTATGTCTGTTTTGCCTCAAAATTTACCTTGTTGGTTACCTGTCACCTGTCGAATTCTCTACTTTAGCTGCTATTTGGTGTAAGCTAGCTAGCATAGCTTAGCCTAGACAGAAAACATCAAACAAGAACATACAAGAACAATTTTTGCTCAAGATTTTTGTTTATATAGCCGGAAAAAAATGTAAATGCTCGGCTAATAACTCAAAAAGGAACAGAGACAACAGAGACTGAATTCTCTGTCTGAACAAGCCCCCCCCCAAAGGACAGATTTTTATTTTTTTCTGTTTTTGACATTTAAACTGAAAGAACAAAGGAATTACATGCCATCTGACATTTTCACACCTGTACTTCCCTCAGAGACAAGATGAACAGATGCCAAAAATAAATATATATAAAAACCAAACTGAAAGAGGTGAAAAATAAAAGTCGAACACATTAAAAACAGGGTAATGAATCATTATTAAGGGTTAAAAGTGGATCTGAGGCATAGCGTAGGGTCGTGTTCACCACACATCATCAGATGCATTACCGCTTTAAAAATCCGATCTGAAATAAACCGCCTCATGTAAACACTTCAATCAGAATGAAAATGCCCAAACCCATTGAAAGTTTATTCTCGTTAAGGCTGGTGGAATAAATCTGTTTATAAACCCATCCATCATCTGGCAGACGCCCTTATCCAGAGCACCATACGTTTATTTTATTTATACAACTAAGCAATTGGGGGGGGGGGTGTTAAGGGCCTTGCTCAGGGACCTTAGTGGTGCTGGGAATCAAACACACAATCTTTCAGTTCAACACCTCAACCACTAATCTACCACCTGCCCGATTCCCTTACACCCTTTTTCATTACTTGTGTACATTCCATGAACATCTGTTCTTCACGTATATATTTCGGGGGAACTTTGACCAGCGTGTCAAATATGAAAGTTATGTTTTTATACCAGGTCGCTAAACTCCAGTGGTACGATTCTCCTACCACTCGTGCCTACAGACCTCCACTCTTCAATGGATACAGGGGCAGGAAATTAAAGCTACACAGAAAAGCACCACTACCAAAAAGCTGAGCTACTTGCACCCGTCTCCTCTAAAGGTTTTCAGCAACAGTGTGTATACACACACACACACACACACACACACACTCTCACTTGCATAAAAGCAACACGATGCCTACAACTATTGTGACCAACTGATGCAGATACATCTATACAGAACTGAAAACCTGGGACATAATAAGATTTATCATCAGCATACAAGTTGTACAAATGCCCCAAAATTATTCCTATTAAACCACCAGATCAGATTAGATCACCATTTATGTAACCATAGCTCCTACGGTTTTATGTAATCAATCAGAAAGACAAAAAACGATGTATGTAAAATGAGTCTAATAGAAAGGAACAGTTTTCGGGCTTCTCATTAACATTCTGGTGTGGTGCTAAGTACAAAGAGTCCAGTTAGTCTATAGCTGTGTACATTTTAAGTTGCAATAAAAAAAACACTATTTTCATGATTTATTTATTTAAGCTGTTGTTATTGTTTCAATCCGCACCACCAGGACGCACCGTGAAGTGACACCTTTATTCCAGGAGGAAAGTCTGGAACAACAGGAAGTGAAACAAAAGGTTGTTTGTATGGCTGATTTGAGGACAGCTGGGGGCCACCCGGGTCACTCACGGGGACAGAATAACGAGGAGCTTTAATAAGCTACTCTTGTAACCCATCATGTAATCGGTGCTTGAATAAACACCAAGGCTTGAAGGCTGTGGAGGTGAATCATTCCCTGGCTCAGTCATGCTGTATTATTATGTTTGTACACGATTGCGCTAATAATCTAAATAATACTTTAAAAAACAGCCCTTATCCGGGTGTAGCTCAAAATAATAGATAATGCAAGAGAAAATTAGGTAATAATTTAACAGTGTTCTAGATTTTTAGAACCTGACCAGCATTTTCTACTCATATTTAACACAGCAAAACAAAATTTTGCTTCTGTTCCTCTGTGTTAGTTTCGGGTTGTGCAGCATTCATGTCAGTTTCAGGCCAAGACCATGCAAGGTCAAAGGGGGGGGTGAGTCTCTTGTTAGTAAAGTTTAGCAGAGATTCTCTGGTAAGAGAGTCAATTAAAACGATAGCAGAAGCTCCAGATTCACGTCCAGCTTTAAAAGTCTTAGAGCTTTAACGAAAGCGAACTGCGAAAGTACAGATGAGAGTGAGAGGAATCAAATATAAAGTTGGAAAGTCTCGAAACGTGGTCTCTGTGGCCCATGAATGTCTGTCAGAGTTTTGTTTTTTTTGCTGCTGTCGCCTCGACTCTTAATTTATAGATTTATTGTGTATTTTATATATGTATATGATTCTGTTAAGCTGCTTGGAAACAATCTCGTTTGTTAAAAGTGCTATATAAATAAAGGTGACTTGACTTGACTTGACCAAACATCACTTAGTTCTTGGTGGTAAAGTCATTAGGGTTTTGAGGCTGACGATTGCAGACCCGAACCTTTAGCTCACTCCACAGATTTTTTTATAGGATTAAGGACTGGGACTGACTAGGACACCTAAAGAACCTTAATGTGCTTCTTTTTGTGTCACCCTTTTGTTGTCTTGGTTGTGTGTTTTAGTTCATTATCATGCTGGAATATTCATCCACGACCCATTTTCAATGTCCTGGCTGAGGGAAGGAGGTTTCCACCCATGATTTGATGGTACATGACTCTGTCCATCGTCTCTTTGATGTGGTGAAGTTGTCCTGTCCCCCAAAGCAAAATGTTTGGTAAAGTCATATTATAACTTAACATAAAATGTGTTTTTCTGGAAGTTTTCGTTGTTGTTCTATTTACCACTGTTAAAATAAACCCACCATTAAAATTTATAGACTGATCATTTCTTTATCAGGGAGTAAACGAACCAAATAATTTTTTCCCCTCATTGTATCGCCACTAGCACTCCATTGGGTCCGTTGTTATTGTGGCCCTGAGGCAGGCAGCAACCTTAGCCGATAGCAACTCATAGCGCTCATAATTGCACAAAACCTTTGAGGGCCTTTGTTAGTTAGCAAAAATGTTTTCAGTAAATTGACAACAAAACCTCTCCTGTGTTTGAATCTTTGTCTAGAACAAGTGATCCAAAACATCCCTGTGAATCAAACACAGATAATAACATGATAAGGGGACGTAAATACACTACACGCCCGAATCTTGTGTTAATTAATTAAAATCTTATAACTACAAATGGACAACAAAAATAATATTAATAATAATAATAATAATTAACACAATAACATAATTTAATGAATATGAACCTGTAATTGTTTGCAAATGGTTATGATGTATAATTAATCAAAAAATGTATATTAATCAATTTTGGGGTTTTACAATTATCCACCCCCTCCCGATCAGCCAAAGTAAATAATAGTTTATATCTAGTTCCTTATTTTATTTGTTTGGTGGGAAAGGATAATCTTTTAGTCTGGACATTTGTTTGCTTATAAACTGCACATAACCTAAATTCCCAGTCCAGTAACAGTGTCATGGTTTGGTCTCTGGTTCCAGTCGTGTCTCCGCCATTGTCTTTGGTTACTTTATTCACACACACGATCCCACCTCTAACCTTACCGTCTCTAAGCGGTTCTTCAAGCAAGAAATAAAGACAGGATGTCAAAAGAAGCTCAAACTGAATAAACGGCAAGTGTACTCGGAATAAGGACCGATTAGTCTTGAACTAATAAAAGCACTAATAGTGCAGTTAAAGTTTATTAAGGCTCGACCAATGTTGCTAATGTGCACTAATAAACAGGCAACAGGTTGGAGGACTGTAGTAAAACTACTTAAGACAAGAAAACCAGGAGAGACTAAGTTCCAAGTATGATCCTATAATTATGAAGTCCTCACACCAGACTGTGGTGTTTGGCATGTTTCGGAAGCAAATCAGATCCGAAATTATTATTGTCTAATTTATAAGACAAAAAACAATGTTAACATTTACATTTCTGGCACTTTGGCGGACGCTCTTATCCAGATTGATTACATACTTTTTTTTTTTTTATCCAACCGAGTACTTTTGCTCAGGGGCCCCACAGTGGCAGCTTGGTGGTGCTGGGAACTAAACCTACAATCCGCAGTCCAACACCTTAGCCACTGTGCTACCATTTACTACATAAAGAGCTATTATGGTCCTTTAGTAGTTTATTTATTCATTTAATTTATCTTCTCCAGCAGCTTATTTTCTAATTTAGGGTCCCAGCCATCTCTGAAAGGGCGAAAGGCAGGAGAGGGGCACTCTGGACAGTTCGCCAGTCCATCACAGGGCCACACACACACTCACACTCACTTCTATGGGCAATTTACCAGGTACCGGGAATTCTTGCTGTTAGGCAACAGTGTTAACTACTAAGCCACCGCGCTGCCCAGATTCATTAGTTGATCATAATAATAGGTTGTGGTGAGCTTTTGCTTTGTAATTGTTCCTAGGAAAGAGGCACCCGGTTGTACCAGCATTGTGCTTATAAATTCATAAAGCGATTTCCCAATGAGTTTTTATAGGATAATGTGTTATTTATGGATCAGTGTGTAAGTATGTGTCGTGTCGCTCTGTGTGGTCAGGATTTTATTGCAGCTAGTTGATCTGTTTGAAATGGATTTGGATTGGGCCGGTCAGCTGTTTTATAGTGGGAGTGTGTGTTCTCAGAACAATGTGTGTTCTCGGTATAGCATGTGGCAGTGTGAGAAGCTGCTTGGTAATAACAGAGGATTTTATCATACTGTCTCATTTACTTCACAGCATACCAGACTGAGTGTGTGCTTGTGTGTCTGTGTGTGTGCGCTCGTGTGATCCTTCAGCAAATTATCAAGTCCAACAATTTTTATTACACTGCAATTCAACTAGTGTAACTAGGGTAACTAGTGGCTGACTAAATAGGCAGAACTGGAAAATGGCTCAGTGGGCAGAGCAACTGATGGGTAAGTTGAGTGGCTGAAGATATTGGTGGCTAATGAAAGTGGGTGGAGTCACTTGTAAGTGAGTGAAGTAGGTAGAGTTATTGTTGACTAAGTAAAGTGGGTGGAGTAATTGCTGGCTGAAAGTAGTGGGTGGAGCCATTGCTGAATAAAAGAAGTGGGTGAAGTTATCACTGGCTGAGAGAAGTGGCTGGAGTCATTGCTGGTTGGAGTCATTGCTAGGTGTGTAAAGTGGGTGGAGTCATAGCTGGCTGAGAAAAGTGGGCAGTCATTGCTGAAGGAGTGAAGTGGGTGGAGTCACTGCTGGCTGAGTAGAGTGAGTGGAGTCACTGCTGCCTAAAAAAGGGGGTAAAGTCATCGCTGGCTGAGTGGAGTCAGTGCTGACTAAGAAAGATGGGTGGGTGGAGTCATTGCTGACTGAGAGAAGTTGCCAGAGTCATCGCTGGCTAAGAAAGATGGGCGGAGTCACAGTTGGCTATGTAACAAGGGCAGAATCATCGCTGGGTGGGTGGAGTCATTGCTGGCTGAGAGAAGTGGGTGAAGCAGGTTGATGTGATGCTAATAAAGTGTAAATTGTGCAGTTCTTTTGCTGCACATCATGAATGATTCAGTTGTGAGAGTCGCTGTGACGGATTGCAACCTGATTATTTACAATTTCTGTAGTCTTGAATGCTAATGCTGTTCCTCTTCAGCTAAACACAGAGAATTTTTGCGATTCACAGCTGCATTTCTGCCTCAGAGCCTTTTATCATTTTTACAATGTCTCAGTCTGTGACTAACAAATTATACGACATGAAGCCCTGAAGTAAAATAGTGTCTGTCTCTCTGTGTCTATACAGAATCAGAAATACCTCCAGGGGGTTGTTGAAATACAGACACTGCTCATCACCTGAGGTGGTTTGGACATGTAACAGGGGTATTATCACCTCTTCATCCTCTGCTCTCTAGCTGTATCAGTCAGGTCTCACTAGGACGAGAGAGCAAAGACCCAACTTGGGAATATACCACATCCGGTCTTTCATGTAGTCTGTTGCTGATGACAAATTCTAGGCCACCAGGAAAATATAAAATGGATAATAAAAAAGTTGACTTGCTTTTAACATTCTTTGTGTGAAATAATGTCGTTTACAACTGCACTGGATTTTTCAACCTTTTGTAATACCTGAATCTGCTGATTATAAGTAAGGGGTAAAAAAAACATCCCAAGTGACACATCACATGCCATAGTCAGGTGGATCAACTGGGTCTGGCAGAAGTGCAGTTCTAACCTGAGTAATAAGAAGAGGCTGACGAGGGAAGGCTTGTTTATAACATTAATGAGAACAGTAACTAGGCCCGGGTGGGCAGACAGACATCCGGGGTGGGCAATTTGGGGGGGGGAGATAATATTTAATTATCTGTAAATATATTAAAAAGTAATTAAATGATAAACTAGCAGAAACATAGTACTAATATAATTTTTTGGGTTTGGTTAAAAAGATTAGATAAGAATAAGAATGGTTTTAAAAATGTACTGATTTTGCGTGATTGGTCAGGGCTTTCTATATCAAATCACAAATCCTACAAAAGGAAATAAAAAACTAATTTTATATGTACAACTCTCTTTACCAAATTTTGATTTGGTGGGCAAGAGAGATGTTTGGGTGGGCTTAGTCCACCCCTGCCCAGTAACATGTTTTCTTTTAAATGTTCCACAATGTAATATGTAATCATGAAAGGACTGATCCTCCACATGTCATTGTTTTTTACTGGAATCTCTTTAGGTTTGCCAAGGATTGTGCAGAGAATGTGATCTAACTGTAAAACACCGCAACCGATTTGAAATCTCACTAATTGAGTAGACACAAAAACTGAGTAAGTATTTACCTCCCAGCTGTTACATAAGTGTGAGTGTTACTACTTGATTGATGATGGGTGGTATGAAGGGAATTCGGACATACTACATCTACCATGTTCATTCAGTCATCTGACATACGACCAATTTAAAGATTCAAACCTTCAACCTTCATCCAAGTCAGTCGTTCACCTGGATGATGTTGAACAAGTGCAATTTATTTTCTTCCCCTGAAGTACATCAAACACTTAAAAAGTGATGCATCACTGCTTTTTCAACATTTTTAAATATGAGTCGGATCTCCTGTGGCCTCATGGGATAGTTCATTCTGGTACAAATACTTTTGTTCAATTACTATGAATTCAGACATACTACTCGTCTTATGTACTGTATTTTTTTCCACACTATATAGTAGTGAAATATGCGATTTTTGGATGCAGCGTTTGGTTCTGGAAAAAACACTGTTTATGTGCATATGGAAACCTGCAGTATTTAACTTCGAAAATAAATTGCTACGGGTTGATCAAATAAGGCGGCACATTTAGGTGAAAAGAGCTTTCGCAGTTATTTTGATGGAAAAAATGGCCTTATTTTTTTAAAGCTACATCCTTCTCAAAAAAACAAACAAAAACAAACTAGACCTGTTGCAAATTGCAGCTAGTTCAGTGTTTATGGTCCTGATTCAATACTCTGTTATTTATAACTGAGACCGTCTGAAAAAAAAATCATTTTTATTTATCGACAAAAATGATTGGTTGTGATGCTGAATGAGAAATGTTTTGGATCCCGCACTGTGCTGGAAGTGTTCAGTGTTATGTAGGAACAGTTAACGAACAATTTCAGTGGTGAACAGTGGTGTAGAAAAGTGTGTGAGCAGACTCAGTGATGGGCACACAGGTATTACAAACACTTACAGAAATATAACATTGGATTTTAACTAAACTAATTTAATAATGATCCTAACGGGTCATATGACACCACAAGCCCCGCCCATATAATTTAGTGAAACGTGATTAGACGAGTGCTAAAAACACTTCAAGAGTCAGTTTTTTCCTTCACTGATTTTGCTTCTGTCTCTCAGTGATGCTACTGTATTCACACACTCGGCAACACACACACACACACACACACACACACAGACACTCAGCAGACAGTTACAGCACCACATCCGAATCAAAACGTGTCTTGCTGGTCAGAGTTCAAAGTTCAGAGTCAGACGGATCCGGGTGAATAAAGTGAGAGAAGGCGAGTGCACTCGCATTCCAGGATGCTTGCTGTTGTGTGCGAGTGTGTCCCTGCTGCGTGAGTGTGTGTGCCGTGGAGGTCGATCATATCTCCACGACACACGAACAGGGTACGAGTCCCCTCTTCTTTCCGCTGGTCAGCTTGTAA
Organism: Bagarius yarrelli; assembly: GCA_005784505.1. Classification (NCBI taxonomy): domain Eukaryota; kingdom Metazoa; phylum Chordata; class Actinopteri; order Siluriformes; family Sisoridae; genus Bagarius; species Bagarius yarrelli. The sequence goes on from VCAZ01000036.1 coordinate 518,491, forward strand.
AAGCCATCAGTTTCCTCGGCTTTCCCGACGCAGATCTAAAACAGAACAAGTGCACATACAGCCCTGATGTGCTAGTAAGCTTTTCGGCAGAGTGTCCAATCTCACTCTTCCTCACTTTACCTTGCTTAAGTCTATGATGATTCTTCAGCTGATGTTTGGTGCATTAGGTAGCTAGTGGTATATATGGAGTGGTGGGCTGTTAATAGGGGCTCCTTATACATGCTTTCTCTACCAGAAATAGTACAAAAAGGTCTCTTGTCACTGTTATGCTGATGATACAGGAATAGAAAGAGAAATTCTATTATAAACCTTGAAGGACGTTAGACTACGAAATGCTTTTCCAATTGGTGTGAGATCCTTTCCAACACTGGAGACCTTTTAATCTAAAATAAAGACTATCTTATGGCGTGGCCTGATTATTCCAAAGGATTCAGTTGTTTATGGTCTATCAGTGGACATATCAGTAGCCTGGACTCCTGGGACTTATTGCTGTTTTTTTATGTTTGTAATTAAGAAGTTAATTAAATATTACTAGAAATTAGAAAAAAAAAAACCCAAATACAAACATTTACACATGGTTTTTTAGTAATCTTTTTTTTTCACTTTATTCAGCACTACACATCATTTTTTAATTGGTCTCGACTAAATAAAACATGCGAAAGTGAAACAGAATAAAAGTGTGTTCGATAAAATTAACATGTAAAAAAAATAAAATAAATAAATGTGTGAGCTTACCTGTAACTCTTTCACGGTCATTTGACCTTTCTCGCGGTTGCCATGGAAACCCTGAGTGACCTTCCAGACACGTTCTCCGGGACGCAGCCGCTGTACAAAGTTAGCAGGAAAAAATCCGACTTTGTCTTGACTCTTCCCCTGACACACACACACACACACACACACACACACACACACACACACACACACACATGCATGCTATTGAGTGAGACAGTCACCATAGCAACCCCCAGCAGTCACCGGCTTTGTTTGCTACATTCTGTGACTCACCAAACACTTAGTCAAATTAAATATGCATCAAATTCGTCAAAAGATTCAGTTTCATCCTTTATTTTAATTTATGAATCATCCTTTAAAGATTTTTAAGAAAAGATTTAAAATTTAAAAATCGAAATAAATCATTCAGCAATTAAGCTTTTTCTAATAGTCTAGAGAGAAAAAAAATGCAGTTCAGCCACGTTTTATCATTAACAGCTGATTCCTGACTAACAAAATAAAATTGGTAATAAGAAGCAGAGCGGTGTTGTGGCTACTCTCTAAAACAGCTCAGGTGCAGAGTTTAGCCCATCGGCTCAGGACGTCGAATCAACGTGGCCCAAGCTGGGCTGATAATGGGAAACTTAGCATGCTGGGGCAGGGATGTGGAGCTGGAAGCCAACTGCGTTTGCAAGAAGACTTCTTCTCAGTATGCTTTGGAAAGAATAGCTTTTACTACAAAAGCAAACACTTCTATCAGACACTTTAGGTCATGTTGGAAATGTCTTGAAGGTTCTACAAAAAAACCTTTTTTTCTTTTTAAAGAACTTTACTACAGGGTTTCAGAAAATCAGAAATTTAAAAAAAATCATGCTAAGAAAGCTGGTCGACTAAACGGAAAAAATTGTATTAGCCTGTAGCTTAAAATTTTCCAAAAAACAGCTGTTTGGGGGTTTTTTTTGTTAGAAATAGTGTTTTATTTTGGAATATTTTTACAGCGTCTATAGATTCTGGTACCTCCCATGTTGTATAATATTGGAACACGGTGTCTGTAGAAGATAAATACTTGCTTTTGCTTGAATGGCCTAAACTTGTTTAAAGTATTAAATGACATTTCCTGAATCTGAGTGAGTGATGAAAAAATGAATAATGCCCTTCAGCAGCTCTTCAGAGCGTGTATGTATGACGTACATGAAAGAACCCACAAGAAGAAAATATTCCATTAATCAAAAGGTCAAAGTTACACCAATCTTCCTTCTTCTATGCCATATTTTAATAATAAATTATTTAAGAAATAAGCAAAATAAAAGATTAATTTTCAAGTGCATACAAAACTTTTAAACAAAAACGTACAGCATCCAATATGCACATTCAATTCTCAGGCTGAAAAATATGCATAATGCAATAATTTTTTGCAATTTTATCAAATCACTATAATGCAAAGCATGACCAGTACCTTACCAAAGGCACTTCCTTGTTTTTTATTTGAAAGACAAGCGCAATGCTAATGTAATGTAATGTTTTGTAAGGAAACATTAACCATTTTAATGTAACATTTACTATTTTTACTCAATCTCTCTATTTTATTTCAACAAAACACATAAAAACATTTGTGATTTTCAATGCATCGCATTGAAAATTTGATTTAAAAAATTTAACCCAAAAACAGCCTGCGAAATCTTGAAAGGACTGAGGGATGTGATACAAAGCTGTCCTTGATCAGCTGTTCAGTCAGATTTAAAATAAACATGTTGTGTCCTATACTCTCATTAAAGCAGACAGGAATCAACCTGAACCACTGTTGTGTTTCGCTTGATTCTGTTGTATTTTGGTTCGATGACGTTGAGTTTTGGCTTAATTTTCTTGTTTTGGATTAATTCTGTTGTGTGACTGTGTCGTGTTAGAGGTTGATTCTGTTGAGTTTCAGCTTAATTCCATTGTATTTTGGCTTGATTATGTTAAATTTTGGCTTGATTATGTTGTGTTTTCAGCTTGATTTTGTTGTGTTTCGGCTTTATTCCTTTGTGTTGTGGATTGTTTCCATTGTGTTTAGGCTTGTTTTTGTTGCGTTACTGCTTGAATCTGTTGTGTTTTGGCTTGATTTGGCCTTTGTGTTTCACCTTTATTCAGTTTTGTTTTTTGGATGGTTTCCGTTGTTTATCAGTTTGATTCCATTGTTTCGGCTTGATTACCTTGTGCTTGATTTTGGCTTGACTTCTGATGTTTTTTGATGTCTTGCTCAAGGACCCAACAGTGGTTGGCTTGCCGGCAGTGGGGCTTGAACCCGGGAGTTTCTGGTCTTCAGCAACTTAACCATTTGAGCCACCACTGCCCCCGAAGGGTTTATTAAATCAATTATGAATGGTTCATTAGTGACTTTCTGTGGATGTATAGTATCAGAGCATCAGTGTTGGGGGACAGGTTTCTTGTCTCTTGTTCCCAAGAAGCATTTCCTCCTTTTTGATAAGAAGATTTTTAGAACATTTTGCTCTAGTGTCTCTATCAATAAACACTCGATTATTTTAACTGATTTTTTTCCCCTTGGAGTTTCTGGGTTACACAGCTGCACTGTTTGATTGAGTAGTTAGATTTTTTTTTTACTTACTATCAAATCTGGGCCCCTTATAATAAATGTCAATTTTATTGGTTATATCCAGAACCGTTTAATATCTAGACGTCTTTGACTTCTATACATTCTTATCCAAACCTAAACATATAAGAAGCTTCAGATTCCAATCTCGCCTGCGTCCATACATCATCAATGACAGGCGTTAAAGATAATAGCGTTTAATTAAGATAAAGTGAGGCTAAAGCAAAGCACCTCACATGACAAAAACATTATGTATATTTTATTTGCATTATAAGCGAAACTTCAGTTTGTAAACGTTTTGCATAATACACATGCGCCAGAATAGATGTCTGATTTGCCTTGCTTTGCTTTTGTCAAATAAAAAGCTGCTTTAATTTTCTTGTCAACTTACAGTGCCGTAAAAAAGTATTTATACCCCTTGAACTTTTTCCCACATTTCGTCGCTTTAAAACCACAGACTTAAATGTATTTTATTAAGATTTTATGTGACAGACAAACACAAAGTAGCCCATAATTGTGAAGTGAAACAAAAATGCTATATTGAAAAATGGTTTTCAAAATTTTAAGCAAATAAAAATTCAAAAAGTGTGGTGTGCATTTGTATTCAGCCCCCCTGTACTCTGTACTCTGATACCCCTAAATAAAATCCAGTGAAATCAATTGCCTTTAGAAGTCACTTAACTAGTTAATTATTAAAGAGTCCACCCGTGTTCAATTTAATCTTTGTATAAATATGCCTGTTCTGTGAAAGCCTCTTTGGTTTGTTCAAGAACAGTAGTGAACAAACAGCATCATGAAGACCAAGGAACTCATCAGACAGGTCTGGGATAAAGTGGAGAAGTTTAAAGCAGGGTTAGGGTATAAAAAAACATTCCAAGCTTTAAACATCTCAAGGAGCATTGTTTACAAAAATAAAAAAAAAGGATGCCACAACTGCGAACCCACCAAGACATGGCCGTCCACCTAAACTGACAGACCGAGCAAGGAGATCACTAGTCAGAGAAGCAGCCAAGAGGCTCATGGTCACTTTGGAGTCATGTACTCCACAAATCTAGCCTTTATGAAAGAGTAGCAGGAAGAAAGCCATTGTTGGGAAAGATGATGTCCCGTTTACAGCATGTAGGGGACACGACAAACGTGGAAGAAGGTGCTCTGGTCAGATGAGACCAAACTTACTGGCCTAAATGCAACGCGCTATTTGTGGCAGAAAAGTAACACTGCTCATCACCCTGAACACACCATCCCCACTGTGGTAGCATCATGGTGTGGGGATGGAGATCTACCTTCCAGCATGACAATGACCCTAAATATACAGCCAGAGCTACAGTCAAAGTCCAGACCTTAATTCCATCAAGCTTCTGGGGCAAGAAAATTGCTGTTCACAGATGCCCCCTATCCAATCTGGTTGAGCTCGTGCTATTTTGCAAAGTAGAATGGGCAAAAATTTCAGTCTTTAGGTGTGCAGCGCTGGTAGAGACATACCACAAAAAAGACCTGCAGCTGTAATTGCAGCAAAAGATGGCTATACAAAGTATTGACGCAGGGGAGCTGAGTATAACTGCACAGCACACTTTTTCAGGTTTTTATTTTAAAACCACAGTAAAAGACATTTAAGTCTGTGGTTATAAGGGACCAAAATGTGAAAAAGTTCAACGGGTATGAATACTTATTCAAGACACTGTAATGTGTTGACTATTATCCACCTGGTTTTGTACTGTTGTTGGTGTGTTGTGTTTGTACTGGCAGAATTTTTAAAGTTTTTAAAATTTCCAACCTCTCACAGATAGTCAGATAAAGAGAGAATAAGAAATAGCAATACAGGAAGAAAGGAAGAAAGAAAGGGAGATAAACGGGAACCTTCATCTCCAAAGCAAAGTGCAAATGCTGCAAATTTATTTATTTCCATTTATTCCAGCAAATGTAAATTTTTTTAATTTTTTTATTTAAATTTTTAGAACATTTAAATCTAAAATGCTTTACAATGCAAATGGGGAAGTTTTTTCAATTAAATCGTAATAAAAATAATAATAATAACGCACCATAAAGTGCAGACAGTAATCATGTAGGGTGAGCTATTCTAAATAAGGTGAGTTTTAAATTCACGTAGACAGGAGTCTCAATTAAGGATTTCAGATGGGGTGAAATTCCAAAGGTGAGGAGCAGCCCAGCTTAAGGCTCTATAGCCCTTGGTTTTTAAGTGTGTCAGCAGGAAAACCAATGTAAAGGAGCAAAAAGTTTGACAGGGAGTATAGGTGTAAGGTTCTTGTTTCATGTTTTGTTTTGTTTGTGTTAACTTGGCTTGCAAACTCTGCGATGCTAGCTAGCTAAGCTAGCTTCAGTCATGTTGATGTTTTGTTTACGTTCTGTTTTGTTCTCTTGTCTTCCTGTCTTGCGGTTCCCCTTGTCTCTGTGTCTTATTGGTTTGTTTAGTCTTGTGTTGTTCATTGGTTTAGGTGTGTCTTGTTTAGTTGATGAGCTCTTTGTGTATTTATAGCCCCTCTGTCTGTCTGATCTTTGTGGATGATTGTTCCCTGTACCACCGTGGTATGATGTTCCTGCTATGTTCCTGCTATGTTCCTGCTATGTATTCCTGCTATGTTCCTGCTATGTTCCTGCTATGTTCCTGCTATGTTCCTGCTATGTTCCTGCTATGTTCCTGCTGTGGTGTTTTGTATTTAGTATTACTGTAAATAAACTGCACTTGGGTTCTCAATCTGTCGGGCCCCAGTGGAGTATCGTTACAATAGGGCAGTTTGAGGTCTGAAAGGTATGGTGGAGCGAGGTTATGAAGAGTTTTGTAGGTGAGGGAAAGATTTTTAAATGAAATGCAAAATTTTATAGGAAGCCAATGAAGCTGTTGAAGAGATGGTGTTATGTGTTGTATAGTTGGAGTTTATAAAGAATCTTGTGTGGTAAACCAAATAAAAGAAAGTTACAATAATCAAGGCGGTGACAAGCAATGGCAATAAGGTGAGGGGTAGGCAATGGACAAAGGCAAGTGACAAGTGACATTATTACTCTCACAAAGGCGGTTTAGAGTGAAAACCTGACTGAATTCATACAGATTTTTTTACTAAGGTGAACATAGACCTGTGCTAGATTTGAGACGAGACGTAACTTATGTAGAGTGTTACCAGGTCTCTTAAGAACTGCTGTTTTAAAAGATGATGGAACAATACCGAAACTATGTTTGGTATGAATAATACGAAATATAAGAGGAGAGAGAGAGAAAGAAGACTGGCTTTTACCAGACGAGTTGGTATGGGATCAAGTAGACATGTGGAAGAGTTGGATTTCTAGATGATCTGGGAAATTTCTAATTCAGAAGGCAAGGTAAAAGAAGAAAGAAAAATAAGAGGAAGAACAACTACTGAAAGATGAAATATAAGTGTTTTATATCCACCATAATAATGAATTTCAATGAATTTTTTTCACTACTCGACAGACACTTATCACTCAAATAAGGAGCCCATGATCGTTCTTAAAAGCCGACTTCTGGGTAATAGTAGGACATTGGGTCGGATGTTGGAGGAAAATGATGTTATAAGAGCGATGGAGTGGAGAGCAACCACTCAGTGTGCTGTTTGTTCCAGTGAGAGTCCCCCGGGGAAAGAGGCAGAAATGCTCATTCAAATTTCATAAAGTGCTATTTCAGTCCATTATGTTCTTTCATCAGGGACAAAGATCCGATCTGGAGCAGTGATGAAGCATGACAGATGATCAGAGGCTCCAAGTGAGGAACCAGCGGTAAAGAAGAAAATGGAATCCATAACTTGACACATATACATTACAGCACTTGAAATTGCTTTTCTTTATATATATATATATATATATATCTATATCTATATATAAACAGCCCATTTCCTGTTTTTTTGGATAATGAAAAATTAAACTATTATTTTATTAACTTGTGGAAAAGTGGCACTGGACAACATATAAATGAAAATAAGACCCACAATCTATGTTTTTGGTTTTGGATGTTTTGAAAAAATGAGCTGTCTCACCTTCCACCAGTCCTCATTCGAGTCATCAATGACCTGAACTCGATCACCAGGCCTTGGGGCAAACGTTATAGAAAATTAAATAAATATCTGTTAAACAATGCAGCAAAATAAGAATTAAAAACATCAGGAATAAGAAATATTGTAATATGGCCTAATATTACAATATTGTCTCTAATAAATCCTATTTCCTATATGCAATATTCTATGGGATTCCACAGGAAAACAAGTTTGAGTCAATTTATGTTCTTCATCATTCTGACCTTTATTTATTTATACTGTTATAATTTTTGCAATTAAATGCAGAGCGATCAGTTCTAATATTAAAACCACTGACAGGTGACGTAAGGTTGATTATCTCATTTCAATGTCCAAAGGTGGATTACGCTCTATTCTACAACCCAAATACCAGGAAAAGTTGGGACGTTTTTTTAAACTTTTGAATAAAATAAAAACGAAGACTTTTAAATCACAAGAGACAATATTTTATTTACAAGACAACACTGAGCTACCACTTGCCCTGAACCACTTATAGCTCTTCTGTGGGATCAGACCAAACCGGCTTTGGCTGTTTATTCACGCTGTCGGTGGTGGGTTTTCCTTCCTTACACCAGTTTTAGTAGGTATCAATTATTACATACCTATCTAGTTGTCTGTCTGTGTATATATCTTTCTATCTGTCTGTCTATCTATCTGTCTGAGTTACAATGCAGAAGATCTGCTGGGATTTCAGTTGTTTTTATTTCTTCACCAAAATTTCAGATCACACTGAGATCTGATAATGAGTGTGTTTTTGTTTGGTAGTGTAACAGAGTGTAGAAAACTGAATTCACACAAAGACACACACACAAACACAAACGTTACTTACTGAAGCTCAAGGTCATTTTTCTCCTGAGGCAGAAACTTGTACAACACCACATAGGTGTGAATGGCGCGAAGCTCAATGCGTCTGAGGGGCTGGAAAAACACACACACACACACACACACACACAGCTCTGTTTGATTTATCAGTAAAGCCAAGTTCACAATACAAGCTTGCAGCGTGACTTCCTCGTAACTGAATAAATTTGGAGGGTTATCCGCGACGCTCCCTACAGCTCAGCAATAAATCCCCGTTGTGATCGCTCACATAGTATGAGCCAGAGGATCAAAATGTCTTAGACGCACTGATAACTTGTTTAAAAGCAATAAGAGTAAAAACCAATGCGCAAAACCCTGAATCCAGTTTATTATTAGTGTGTTGGAGAAAAAGGACTAATCGGCAACCAAATACTAATTTTTTTCCTATACCATGATGTTCTCTATGCAGAACAAAATCGTTCCTCTGTTTGTTTCCCCCTCATGTTTCTTATTAACCGAACAGGTCGTTTCAAAAATCTTGGCGAAAAATATCAGCAGGTTTTTTTTTTAAATATATATATTATTATATAGGATTTTATCGCAGTCAATGTATTAGCCATTATTTTCATATGCATATTATACAAGCATTAATGGCAAGGCAAGTGCAGACGCCTGTATGAAGAGGCCGTGTGTGCGGTTCATCTGGGAAATTACACCTTTTAAGATATTCTCTCATTATAACCAAAAGTCTTCTATAGGTTGGTTGGAATCAAATATGGCTGTACTTTTTTTTGTTAGAACTTTGTCTGATCCTCAGTGCAGACATACTGTAACAGGAAGTAGATTCAAACTTTAGGGTTTAGGGAATTTAAGAGTCTTAGAAATTAACTGAAAACTGAAGAGAACACAGGATTACCCAGAACACGTAGGATTCACGGAGTCAGTCTCTTGGAATATGGCTTACACGCCTGGAGTGTGAGGAATCTGGCTGTCTCAGGGGAAGCGTGGAAGTCTGGGGATCCTGGAAATGGCTTTCAGGAATCTCAGGGAAAATCAAGGCGTCAAGAGGTAAAGTCCTACTTCCATTGATGGACCAGACAGTGTGCTGACGGGAAGCGAACGGCTTAAGTACAGTGACTGGGTGTGTAATTAGGGAATGAGGTGCTTAAATACATCAAAACATCCCTTAAATACTTACTACCTAATAAATACTCATCGAGTGTGCGAGTCTGTCGGGATGATAAAGTGGCACATTACGGTCATGTGAACCTCTGTGTTTTATCCAGCAACCTGTCATTATTGCTACATAATCTGTCATCTTCATGGCCTTTTTTTTTTTAATTTACGACCACGTTCTGATGCATCAGCTCCAAACGTGATCATTTTCCTCCCTGGTACAATGTTTTCAGTCTCAACAAAGTCCATAAGTGTCACTCAATATAAAGATGTGCTTGGGTTGTATTTAATTTCTTATAATGTTTCATAGTCTGAGTTGAAACACAGACAGGTCTGAGAACAGTCAGTCGCATACTCTAATCTGATCAGCTGATTAGCATGCTTGATTGATAGCACTGATACATGACATCACACAGCTGTTTCTGTCAATACTCTTTGCTCAAGAATCCACAAATCTACCATATCTATCATATTACAACATTCTTTCCGATTTTTTAAGTATTTTTGGAAACACACACAAAAAAAAAAAAAATCCCTCTTACCTGTAAACCCAGCTTGTTCTCGATCTCACTCTTTTCATTCTCAGACACCGCTACTGAAAAGGAAGAGACAGAAAAAAAGAAAAAAAAAAAAAAAAACACAGATGGAGTTTTTTGTGTTCAAGCGCTGATCGAAAAAGAAGTCCCAGGAAAACATTTCATTACATTACCAGATTTGGGGGAAGTGGTAGTTTAGTGGATAAGGTGTTAGACTAGTGATTGAAAGGAAAACTAATCCCAGGACCATTCATCTGCCAATGAGGTTTTATATTATAGAGATACAAATATTACTCTATAAATATGTTTGTCTCTTTACAGGAAAGAAAAGGAAACGGTGCTGAGCGAAACCGATGTTTGAATACACAAAACAGCGTGTGTGTAATAAGTGTTAAAGAGTTTGGGACAGAGGGAGGCTTGTGAAAACTTGCACTTTATCTTCTATTTTTTTTTTTTTTTAGTACGACTACTGTAACACACAAACACACACACACACACGCTTCACAGCACCGAAGTTGCATTGATGCAGGGATATTAACTTCGCCAGCTTGCGGAATTGAACCTCATTGACTTTTCACATGTCCTACGTCCTACATTCGACAAAATACTCAACAAGCAGTTACTGTTAATCGATTAATCATGGCCATCCTTTAAAACAGACACATGATCAGCTTAGAAGTGGATTTAACACAGCTTTTTCCCGGATCTATAAAAGCCTGTGTTGAGGCAGGGTTGTGTTAGAAGGTACAGTGTGTGAATATGTTGGTAAATATGGAAACTGAACAGCATGTGCTATGTATAGTGTGCTATATATATATATATATATATTCCACTTCTATGGATAGAATTTACTTTATGCGTCTTTTGGAGCTGAGTGGACTGCAATATTTCCAAGGTTATTCTTATTCTATTTAGGACCGACTGGGACTGATTAGTCAGAAATAACTGAGGATATATTTATGGAACCGAGTGAAAATAAATTGTGGAGACCGAATGAGAGATGAGAACCAGGAGTTTGAGAATGTACAAAGTGAAACATTAAAATTATGAAGCCTCAGGATTTATTGTTCAACCTGAGGGTAAAGTTTGATAAATGTGGAATAGGAACCCAGGATTACTTTGAGCTGGAGTTAAGTGTTCCTCCAATATACCAGGATAAAAAAGGGCAGGGGTGGTGGCAAAGGTCTCTTGTTGTCTCAGAGATGGTGTTTTACACCTCTTCCCCAGTCTCATTTAACCATCTCTTCCGATGTCTTTCACACAGTTTCAGTTTCTTCTTTAATCAACCTGTTAATCTACCGCCCTCCTGGTCCTCTGGGAAATTTTCTTGATGAGATGGACACACTTATTATTGTCTTCTAAACCGTTGGCATCTTTCTGATGGTCCTTGGTTACTTTAATCTTATATATGATAAGTTCCTCTTCCGCTGCCTTCTGCCAATCATGGACTCCTCCTCCTTGACCTTCTATTCTCCTTTTTTTTTTTACCCATAGATTCTCTTTACCCTTTGTCTAGGAACCCTAGGAAGATTTATTGTCCTGCTCCTTGGCTGTTGGATGTGTTGGATGTGCAGTAGCCAGTAAAACGAAGACAGAAATCACATCTTGACACAGACTGTGCCTCGTAACATGCTCTCTTGTCCATGTTCTCCTCTGATGTGACCTTTGCCAAGACTGCCTTCTACAAAGAGAAACTTCTACAAAAGATCTGGATCTACTCCGTCTGCAGATGACTTTGCATTCTTCTATGATTAAAGGATTAGGGAACTCTACAAGATTTTCACCACTACTCACCAACACTGCCAACCCATGGCTTACCTTCTCCTGCCTTTCAATTTTTAAGCCTAGAATTAAAAAAGTCATACTGTCCTGCATCCTTCCACCTTTCCACCAGGTCCAATCCCTTTTACAATGTTTTAAAACATCATGTGATATTCTGCCCTCTCTCTCGACAATTATTAATGTCTTCTACCATTCTTATGCCAATGACACATTCCTCCCTTGGATCCTGGCATGTCTGGCAGACGTCATGGGTGGCAGCTCATCAGCTGAAACTTAACCCCAACAAAACGGAACAGCTCTTCATCCCAGCTGATTTGTCCTCCTGCTTGCTGATATTTCCTTTGTCCTCTGCTCCCAAACATAGGGTAATCATGTCCATGCAAGCCACTCAGTTGCTTGTGTAATTTCTAAACTAGACTACTGCAACTCGCTCCTGGCAGGTCTACCTTAGCGCACATTTCTTCCTCTGCAGATGATTCAGAATGCAGAATGCTACCTTTTTTTCACCTTTCAAACATTCTTACACACGCTGCTGAGTTTGCTCCACTGCCTTCCTGTATCTGCACGCATCAGATTGAAAAAAATGTAGCTTGCCTACAAAGGCAAAAACAGACTGCACCCTCTTATCTTAAAGCACTCATCACACATTGCATTACACCGCACTCCCTTAGATAAACAAATCACAAGGTAGATCTTGTCTTTGTTCTGGCACCAGGATGCTTAAATTAACTTCCCATCAATGTCAGATCAGCCGAGTCACTGGCTGTCTCAAAGAGATGATTAAATACCTACTTCTTCCACAAATACCTGCCACTTGACATTTAAATTAGAAAAATATGCTTCGTTTCTATGTCAGTTTTTTTGTGTTGTTGTACTTTGTTTTGTGATCTAGCGTACCAGTAGTGATCTGTTTACTAAAGAGTGTCGAAGCACTTTTATACATCACTTACCTTCCGACTCGGCTCCACACTCTTCTTCTGCAACGTGTTCACTGTCCAACTTCTCCTGTTCTTCTTCACGCTGAACCAAAGAGACAGACAGCAACACATTGTTTATTACATTACAGAATATACGTATACATGTACGATTCTAAATTCCAAGCAAGAGAACTCAGTAGTTTTGAGAAAAGTTAAAGTAAACGTGTGCGGTTTGAAGTGTGTCTCACCTGCTGACACGGCGACTCAGAGATCGTGTTAAAAGTCGTTCGGCTCATTTGTGCAAGAGACGTTCCGTATCGCAGAGCTTCATACACCGGGTCCACTGCACCTTTTCTTGTCACTAAACACACAACCACCCTTGTATACACTATATTCATATTATATATATTTCAATCTGTCATATAAGAGAGAGTGAGAGTGTTGATCTCTTACCATGAGTGGGTGCGGGTTCCTTAACAACAGTTAACAGATCATTGGTGAGCAGGGGCGAGCTGAAATTCCGCTTGAACGTCCCTGACTGGCATGAGGACAGAGAGGATGAAAAGTGACAGAGAAAAAAAATGAATAATCAATACTGTATCTCTCACTGTGTATGTGTATGTGATAGTTTGGATAAAATAAACAAGATAAAGATGTAAGTCGTTATGGAAAAAGGGGTCTTCTAAATGCCAGAAATGATAACCTTATGTAAATATTTTAAGATTTAAGATGAAAATAAATTGAAATTCCAAGCTTATAATCCATGTTAAAAGAATTCGGAGGGGTTTTATGCCTCTGCTATCACCCGTCCCATTTTCACCAAAAAAATGAAAGTGGGATTTTCGAATGTTGAAATAAGCTTGGAAGATTACGGCAGCGTGTAAAAACGAGTGATAGCCAACCTTTAACATTGACCCCTAATAACACACCCATTAGAAAAATAATAATTAATGCAGCTAACATCTTTTAATAAGCGAACACAGTACACACTCATGTAGAAACACTCACACTGAAATCTCAGTCCACGCACATGCTTACTCAGCAGCTTTTATAAACAGTGTGAAATGATTTGGTGCAAAAGGACAGAGAAAATATGCAAGAGTCCAAATGGCAGTGAGTATTAAGGACAGGTAGCTGCTGATCTCCACATCTCTTGCTTAAAATAAACCATCTATAAGGGATGGTTAAAAAAAAAAAAACCCTGAGGTCAGCAATGAAGTTTAGCTGCTGATAAGGGCAGAAAAAAGTACATGAGAAAGCATAAGCTTGTGTGTGTGAGAGAGAGAGAGAGAGAGAGAGAGAGATAGGAGGACAGGAAAAGAGTGAGATGTTTCTAGAAGATCTTACTCAGCTCCTCGTTATAATCCCTGCACACGAAAGCATAAAAATAACTCGCACTTTCGACCCTGTATTAAAGCTAAAAATTCTGCATTCCTGACTCTTTCCAGATTCTGATTCATCAGAAAGTGTTGATTCGTTTTCTGTTACAGCGAATAGGACACAACTGCTGCAGTCGGGGTGGTTGTGGGGGGGTTCACAGCCCCGTTTGCTCCAAAGACGTGGTTTCTTTTCGTCGTTTTGTTAAACTGTATATAAAAACGAACCTTACCGCAAAAAAATCCACAAGAATCGATTACATTTTGATTTGGTTCGTTAAACCCACCTGATTAAACCGGTATTGTTGCGTTTTTGTTGCTTTTGATGCAATTCTGGGATGGGGAATGGATGTGTAGAGAATATGGTAGCTCAGTATTTAAGGTGTAATTCCCAGCACTACCACTGTTGGGCCCCTGACCTGCTCAGTTGGATAAAAAATTTAACTTGCTTTGGAAAAGATTGTCTGTAAAACGGCGGAAATGTAAACGTGTTTAATCTTTATTAATTATTTTTTCTCTATCCTTTTTCTTTCTTGTCTCTGCTGCTGTTCTAGTTGTGTGCATATCTTTTCTCACAACTAATTGCCTTCCTAGGAATAAACACATTCATTTAATTCAATACAACTGGACATGTTAATTTATGAATATCGGCCATCTGTGAATGACTGTGAGTGATACTGAAGACACTTTGTGCTGATAATGAGACAAGGAGAGAAAGAACAGTGAGAGATAGAGGGAGAGAGAGAGAAAGAGAGAGAGCGACAACTGCTTGAAGTGGAAAAGAGCATGGCAAAGCAGGTCTCATGAACCCGTCCATCACTCTGCAAAACAAACCTGAGCTCCTTTTAAGTAGTATTATTCCTGTTTTTCAGATGCCTCTTACGTTTTGACTCTCCTTCTTTCTCTCTCTCTAACACTCTGTCCAAAGTGTGCAAAAGATTATGTTAGGGGTTGTTACACGATCGATTTCTTTCTTGTTCTTATTGCAGTTCTTTACATTGGTGCTTCTGCATACTCTAAAATCAGAGCGTTCTTTAACAGCATTATAATATTTATTACCAAAATTATTTAACACACTGACTCACAAGTGAGGCATAATTTAACTCGGGAAACATATACAACACTGGGTGCATTTTGCCTTTTTCCATACGTCTCTCTGTACTTTTGTGCAGGTTTTCCACTAAACTTTTTCATGTGACTGTGGGGATTTGATCAGTCACAATAATATCAATCAGAATATCAGACGCTGATGATGTAATTGTGAGAAGGTCTGGGGGTTCCATTATTCTTCTACATCCGCTTATTAACTAATTCGGGCTCACAGGGATCTGCTGGAGTCTATCCCAAGCCAGAGGGGTACACCCTGGACAGGTCGCCAGTCCCTCACAGGGCCACACACACACTCACACTCACTCCTATAGGCAATTTAGAACCACCAATCAACCTAACATACATGTTGTTGGACTGTGGGAGGAAACCAGAGTACCCGGAGTAAACCCACGGGGAAAACATGCTAACTGCACACAGAAAGGCCCCTGCCCAAGAATCGAACACGGGACCTTCTTGCTGTGAGGCAACTAAGCCACTGTGCTGCCCTAGTTGGAGTTCCAGTTCATGCCAAAGGTGTTCAGTTTAAGGGGTTGAGTCAGATTCAGGACTCTGCAGAGGACATGAGACATGAGAGTTCATCCACCCCAAAAACATTCAGAACACAGCATGTCTTCATGGAGATCAGGGGTTTGTTGCACAGGACATGTCACATGTCATGCTAGAACAGGGTTTGTGTTTGCCCATTAGCTACAGTTTGTGTTTGCAAGCTAAGAGAAGAATGGAAATGATGTTTATGACATACGAAGACATTTCAGACAAACATGTGTGATTTAGAGTTTGTGGGACAGTTTGGGGAAGACACGCTTATGTGCTGGCAGGCTAAAAAAAAGGGAAATAATTTTGGTATTTGTTATGTTTCGGCTACAAATCTTAGGTAGTTTTTTTTACTTTGGGCATGTCAAATAAAGCAGATTTTGGTATTTGTTATGTTTCGGCTACAAATCTTAGGTAGTTTTTTTTACTTTGGGCATTGTCACAGATTTTTCTTTTTTTGAGTAAATTTTTTACTTCTTTTTCAAACAATCGCAAAAAGATTTTTTTTATCATCGGTTAGCTGATTTCCTGGATCCTATACAGTCAAAGAAATCACACACTGATCCACACTGCTTCGCATGCTGGTTATAGCAGTGTTCATCTAAAAGGTTTTTTTTTTCTTTTACAGACAAATAAGACACTAGTGTAGGGAAGAAAAGAAGTGTGATTAATCCTGCTATTTCTGGAGAGGGTGGAATATCAATGCAAGAGACACAGAAAATAGACTCTTTTATGCATGATTGAGTGTGTGTGTTTGTGTGTGTGTGTGTGTGTGTGTGTGCAGAATAAAAGATGTTGATCCGATAAGGTCAGACAAAGAGAGAGAGAGAGACAGAGAGAGAGAAAGAGAGACTTACCTTTCCATTGCAAACCTGCTGTGAAAGTTCAGAAGAACACCACAAATGAGCCGCTAGTTTACACATCTTACAGCGCAGACCCTGCTTTGAGTTACCTAATGTAAGAGAAAAAAGAGAAGAAGAAAAGGGCAATCACAGAGGTCAGATGTTTCTTTTAAGTGGCCACCAGGTTTGGACACAACAAGAGGGATTTTGTCCCACTCTTCTTTGCAAATCCTCTCCAAGTCGAGGCTGACTTTGTCAACTTAAACCTGCAGCACCCTATACAGATTTTATATAGGACTATGGTCTGGAGACTGTCTAGGCCACTTCTGGACCTAATGTGCTTTTTTGAGCCACTCCTTTGTTACACTGGCCATGTGTTTAAGGTCATTGTCATGCTGGAATACCCAATGTCCTGACTAAGGGAAGGAGGTTTTTACTTAAGATTTGATGTTACATGGCCTCGTTCATCGTCCCATTTGATGCTGAAGTTGTCCTGTTTCCTTAACAGCAAACACCCCAAAGCATGTTTGACAGTGGTGATGGTGTTCTTGGGGACTTAGGCAGCATTCCTCTTTCTCCAAACACAGCGAGTTAAGTTGATGCCAAAGAGCTTGATTCTGGTCTCATCTGAACACTCATAGCGTAGTGTGTTACTAATTGTTTTTTGCTGTGGATGGTCTCAGCTACATCGAGATCATTGACAACATCCCCGTGTGGTTTTGGGCTGATTCCTCATAATTTCTCATAATCATTAAAACTCTATGAGGTGAGATCTTGCATGGTGCCCCCGACCCATGGGATCTTACCAGTTATTTTATGTTTCTTTCATTTGCAAATACTAGCACCAAATTTTGTCACCTTCTTAACAAGCTGCTAGTAGCCGATTCCAGTCTTGTGTAGGGCCACAATTTTGTCTCTGACATCCTTTGACATCTCCTTAATGGTGGAAAGTTTGGAATCTGATTGATTGCATCTGTGGACAGATGACTTTATACAGGTAACAAGCTAGGGGAGCACTTCCTTTAAGAGAGTCCCCTTAAAAGAGTGTTTCAGATCTCAGCTCGTTACCTGTATAAAAGACATCTGCGAGCCAGAAATCTTGCTGATTGATAGGTGATTTATTTCACTCATTAAAATGCAAATCAATTTATCATTTTTTGAAATTTCTAGATGTTATTGTTGTTATCCTGTCTCTCAATGTTAAACTTATAGACTGTTTATTTCTTTGTCAGTGGGCAAACATCAAAATCAACAGTAGATCAAATAAATTTTCCCTCACTTTAGATATATAGAAAGACAGACATATATATATAGATAGATACAGAGATGAATAGATTAACGATAGACAGACAGTCAGACAGACAGACATATCGATATATAAAATCTATTTATTAATTACTGAAAAATCAAATTTTTAAAAACAGTAATACCTGTTATCATTTGCTTGCACTGCTGGCAGACTGTGGGCCGGCGAAACACATATTCCAGGAAACAGTGTGTTTTCTGTGGGCGAGGCTGAAGAGGAGGTGGTGTGTTGGAGTTAATTGACAAAGATGGGCTTGATGAAGGGGAACGTGAGGAGAGAGATAGGTTCGGACTGATGGACGGAGACCTGTCAAGGGCTAAAAGGCTGTCACATAAGGGAGATTCAATGATGGAGGGTGGAGCCTCTGTGGTGATGATACTGTCAGGGGGCGGAGTTTCGAAGATTTGAACGCTGGAAGAAGTTTTCGACACTTTTGCTGCGTATCATTGACTTCAGTGACAGTGAGCGCTTCAGTTTCTGGAGCTGAAGAAGACAAAAGTAAAGAGACTTACTTTAAAGATTAGCAAAAAAAAATGCATTTGCATTTACAAAGACTATAATAGTCATATCCTAATCTCATTTAACAATCTAAGCAACTGTGGTCACGGTTCAGTGACTTTTGTGGCGGCCTCAACCCTGAATAAATCGGTTGCGAATTTTATTCATGCGAACCCACAGTTTCCAAAATACCATAGCGGATCAGTCGAGGCCAGAGTTAACAACAACTGCCACTGTTGACCTACACGGTGCTGACAGAAATTGTGCTACTGTCGAATAAGGAAAGAATGCAGACAAAAGGGCTACGTAAGGAGGTAGGCCTGAACAAAACAGCCCATAGGAGAAGAAAAAACACAATCCAATTTAATTTAATCTAATCTAATCTGACTACTTCAAATCTTACAGGGTTCCCACACTTTTTCAGTTTTTGTTCTAGAGCTGCGAGCTCCTCTCTTTTCTCTGCAGCACTTTCCATAAGCATTTGACAGCGAGGTAAATTCATGCCCTCCTTTTGCCCTGACTGACATTTCATCAAAAAACAGTAAGCAAGTAACATAACCAAATTATTTCACCTCTTTCAACATAAAATCGTTGAAAATTAATGGGGACTGGTCTGTACGGCTCATGGTTCAGCTAGGATCCATTTAACCGCTATTAAAAAGGTTAAGTACATGCTGTTGCTGAAACATTCAAGCACTTAATTCCTAGAACCTGCATCCACCAACACAAGACAGTGTCACTAAATCACAGTGAAAACTCAGCTACTGTTTATTGTCTCAGGCAATTTGTAAATCCATTGCTCATTAATGGCCAAAAAATTAAAAAATAATATTATTAATTTTACAGAGCAAAAAACTTTTTCCAAGACAATTTTTTCAAATTTTCCATGTGTTTTCCAAGACTTATAGAAAGCAGACCACCGTCCACAGTTCTTCATACCTCAAGCCTTCCTTAAGGCCGATAATGTAACGACAGTTTTCTTATCACCTTAATCATTTTATGATTGTTTACATTAAATCAAGAGCTAGGAGAGTGAGAGTGTCACAACTCCCTTCTCCAGCCACCAGAGTCAGCAGAATTCTGAACAGCGCTTCTTCGCTTACCTACTTCCTGTTGGGTAGCTTTATAAGCTAGCTGTTTGTGCTAACACGTTGTGAAGTATTGTTGTTGTTTTGGTTTTTTGTGTTTGTTATGTTTGCTTCGTGTTCTGATTATTGCTCTGTTTCTTGGTTTTGGATTATTGGATTGCAATTTGGATTTGGTTGTTTGGATTTACCTGTCTACCATGTACCGTTTACCTGCCTGCCTGACTACTCTTCTGATTACTCTTCTTTTCTAAATAAAGCCTATGTTCTGCATAATAGATTCTACTCCGTCACTATCCTTACAGAATACTTCGCCACCATCAAATCCAGCAGGGGGTCTGGATGTGTCCACTCAGCTACTTAGGCTACGTCAAGGGGAGATGACGGCAGCCGAGTATTTAATACGCCTTCGTACTCTAGCAGCACAGAGTGGGTGGAATGAGGTGTCATTAAAGTCCGTGTTTATGGATGGATTACACCCCAGATTGCAAGTGGAACTCGCATGTAGCGATGATGCTGGTTCCTTTTCTCATTATGTGGGCATGGCCGTTAGGCTGGATTACCTGCTATGCAACAGCCCTCATGCCATGCATGGGACTCTACCTCCGTTGAGCTCATCACACAGCGCAGAGGGTGTCGAACCTATGCAAGTGGGGTTCACTAAATTGATGCCCCAGGAGCGTCAACATCGTCTTCAGCATCATCTGTGCCTATATTGCGGGGGCCCCAACCACATCGCCACCTCCTGTCCCCAGAAGGCAACTCGTCGTCAGGCTAAAGTGAGTTAACCAGTTTACTCTCTTCCTTCGGCTAAATGTTTGTCGTCGCCTGCAGCCATTAGAACTGATACAATCTGTTATCCCTTTCCAGCGCTAGAGGGTTCTGGGGCATCTCTAAATCTCATCGATGAACAAGTGGTTAAAGACCTCAATATTCCTGTGACACCTTGCTGAGCTTACGGCAGAACAGCAGAAAGAAGTCTATGTACCAGCTGCTCTACGTAATCGAGTAATTTCCTGGGTCCACACGGCCTTGAGTGCAGGTCACCCTGGTATCCAGAAATGTGGAGAGGTTTGTCAAGGGCTGCAGCATCTGCGCTTAATCCAAGACTTCCCGCCATCTTCCCGAGGGCCTATTGGAAGCTCTTCCCATTCCACAGCGACCCTGGTTGCACATCTCAATTGACTTTGTCATGGACCATTCGCCACTGTGTTAACTGTTGTGGACCGGTTTTCCAAGGCATGTCGTCTGGTTCCGCTCAAGGTCCACAGTTTATCTTCTGTCTCTGGTCAGCCTTCTGCCAGCAGCTAGACATTAACGTCAGCTTAACCTTCGAGTATCACCCTCAGTTGAATGGACAGGTGGTAAGATTGAATTGAAAAGAATTGGGCCGTTACTTACGTTCATATTGTTCTCGTGAGCAAACAAGATGAAATCAACTGCCCATATTCCCCTGGTCCGGAGAACCATCCAACGTACCGGCACATCCAGATTACCAACCTGGCCAGTTGGTTTGGCTGTCCACCCGTGACCTCATTGCATCTACTAAGCAGAAAGCTAAGCCCTAAATTTGTAGGGCCGTTCAAGATAATTAAGCAGATCAACCATGTCACGTACAGATAGGAGCTCCCCCAATCATATCGCATCTCACCTTCTTTCCATGCGTCACAAGCCTCACCATTCCGCCACAACCGAAACACCTCAAGCCCTCGAACCACCAGCTCCCATCCAAATTTGAGGGTACACCAGCCTACAAGGTGCACGAGATCCTGGACTCCAGACGACAAGGTCTCCTTAAATATTTGGTTGACTGGGAGAGTAACAGTCCAGAGGAGAAGTCATGGGTAAAAGCACATGACATTCTGGATCCAGCACTTATGCCCAGGAATGCCCAGCTCCTCGTCCTCATGGGCGGCCACGAAGAACGGCAAGAGGCGTTCCTAAGAGGTGGGGTACTGTCACGACTCCCTTCTCCAGCATCACCGGAATTTTGAACAGCGCTTCTTTGCTTACCTACTTCCCGTTGGCTAGCTTTATAAGCTAGCCGTTTGTGCTAACACGTTGCGAAGTATTGTTTTTTTATGACTTACCAAGCGTTTCTGTCTGTTTGCCTCGTGTTCTGATTATTGCTTTGTTGCTTGGTTTTGGATTATTGGATTGCGTTTTGGATTTGGTTGCTTGGATTTACCTTGTACCGTTTATCTGCCTGCCTGATTACTCTTCTGATTACTTTTTTTCTAAATAAAGCCTTCGTTCTGCATTATTGATTCTAGTCCGTCTTCATACGTAGAGATAAATTTAATGCTAAATTAAGTCAAATGCCTATGTAATAAAAACAAACAACTATATGTTGTGCTAATGTTTTTAAGGCTTTTACATTTACAATAAAGGTGTTTACATTATTATTAATGCAAGTTGCAAATCTTTTTAATTTATTTTTTATAATATTATGAAGGCAAGTTGCCTTTGCATGCTGTTCAGTTGTTAAAGGAGTTTACACTTTGCAGTTACAGGAGAAGGACATTGTTTACATTGTGCAGTTTCCAGTTGGTTTATAAAAGAATTTATTATTAAGTTGTCTCCGAAATTTGCACAATAAAATAATTCTGTATTTTAACTGTAATGAATGTTATGCCTTCTGATTCCTTCACTTCATTAGAATCATGATTGTTACCTCTTTGTGAACAGTATCAGTTTTAAGATCCTGCAAACCTGTGTTAATACTAATGTTTTTTACAATATTTACTCACAATGATAGTATAATAAAGTTTTCAAAGTCAATCGACTGTATAATTTTTATATAAATCTTTGGTCATACTGTTCAGGTGAAAGCAGCTATGATGTATGGTTTAGAGACAGTGGTGAGACCAGCTATGATGTATGGTTTAGAGACAGTGGTGGACCAGCTATGATGTATGGTTTAGAGACAGTGGTGGACCAGCTATGATGTATGGTTTAGAGACAGTGGTGGACCAGCTATGATGTATGGTTTAGAGACAGTGGCGCTGAGAGAGAGAGAGACAGATGGCAGGGCTGGAAGTAGCAGCGCTGAAGATGTTGGGCAGGATTAGGAATGAGTTAATCAGGGAGGATACAGAGGAGTGATAGTGAATATATTGGTAGGAGGATGTTAGAAATCAAGCTACCAGGCAGAAGGTAAAGAGGAAGACCAAAGAGGAGGTATATGGATGCGATAAACGAGGACATGAAGTTAGTGGGTGTGAGTGAAGAGGATGTAGAAAATAGGGTCGGGTGGAGACAGATGATTCGCTGTGGTGACCCCTGAAAGGGAACAGCAGAAAGGAGAAGAAGAAGTTGTTCATATTGTTTAGCAGTACCTACATGCCACTTTTGTGTTTTTCTGTGCAAATAAATGGTTTTGTAATGGATCAGTAGTCTAATTTATTTTGTTTTTAATTAGGATTTTTTTTTAAAAGGTTATAAATTTAGCATTTTACAAAAGATGACACCAAGTTAGAAATAAATACCATAAAAATTTTTTTTTTTAAATCCCCTGTAAATCACTCTAATGGGTCAAATATTACCTCTTAATAGAAAGGCGGATTTTCGTTGTGGATCAAATGGTGTTCCAGAATAGTTTTTAGCTGTGATTTTAATAAAAAAAAAAAAAAAAATAGATGCACAAGTGCTCCTTAAAATAAAGAATTAGCATAAAGCCCTGGAGCCCTCTATTTTTTTTCATCTATACACTACCAGTTGATATGGTGTGAGATTTCACTACTTTGCTGCTGACACTCAGACACATTTTGCGGTGTAGCACACAGTAACGATGCATATCTTAATGCTGCACTGAACATATTTAATACTCAAATGTATAAATTTCCTTTTCCAATCCTTTCATTTACTGGAGCCACAGTTTTACAGCTTTGTGAACACCAACTGTCGTTTGTGTGTGTGTGTGTGTGTGTTGCATCCCTAGGCACTAATTCCCCTTATAACGTGACAGACTGAAAAAGAGAGATAAAAGACTGAAATACAAATTGCAAATCACAGTTTCATTATTGTTTTTTTTCCCAACCAAAACAATTACCCACACACACAGTCTTGTTGCAGCTGCTTTTCAAGCGGAGGCTCTAAAAATAGTTGGAGATGCACAGATAAATTAATGAGAGCAGGCTTTTTAAATTGTGCACATGGGCGCACACACACAGAGGAGTGTGTGCAAAGAGTCTTAATAAGCTGATGGTTATGATCCTGAAATATAAAAAGAACAGGAGTTTTTTATGAGCTCATAGTGTCACATGGAAAAAAAGACACCACACACACACACACACACACACACTCAGACACACAAACACATGCTCCGTCTCTCTCTTTTAAACAAGCATTCCCCTTTAAGGATGTACTTTCAGGATTCTAAAGAAGAACAAATCAGCCCTTCAGGGAGTACATGCAAATTAAAGTGACATGTGATGTGTGATGTCATACAGCTGCAAGTGCGTCTGTAATATGCAGCAACTACTCTGTGGAGATTTTTTTTTTAATAATCTGAACGCATAAATTACGCTGCAGATATTTAATGAGCAAAGTCCATCCCTCTCTACGGTAAGCTGCATTTATTACCCCGAGGTACTCTATATAAACTGGAAGAAATGACCTGAGAATATGGCTGCAGTTACACTGCATGGATCAAGCCACCCAGCTCACATTTATTTCCCAATGTGGTACAGATGGGATATAACCCACGATCGTGTAAGCAGCTCAAAAGCTCTAGAGTTTGTAATATAAACAAACAGATCGGATTTGCATTGTCAGTGCGAGACATTCGTCATTGAATAAGCGGCGGCGGATTAGGACATCAAACCAGGTGGATACCAGCAGCTAAATTTACCCAGGCTGCAACTATATATATATATTTAATTACAAAGATTTTCTTGCAGCCCTACATTCTACCTTCATAAACATAATTAAATGCTCGGGATGAAACAAGCCTGCAGTTAACAATAGATAGCTCCCATCTTAACCTTCCTTTGTGGTGTCTTACAAAATTGGATGTTGTCCCACATGTTTTATAAATTGAAAGTGCTAATGTTTTCCGACATGAAAATGATTGATGTGCAGGGCGCACACGTGAGGCCATATGACGCAGACGCAGCCAAGCAGATATCGGGAGACAAATGTCAATGCCTGTTTTAGATAGATTGAAAATTAAACCAGTAATTTTACCTATTTTGTGAACAAGCTCACTTAATCGATGGTCCATTTCCTTCACCACTGAGTTCATTTACGTTCATGTCCTTAACAAAATCTAAGAAAGGCTGCCAGGTACTAAAGAATCCCACCAGATCTTTGATTGTTTGTCCTATTTTTTCCCCAACATGAGATGGGACATGACTTCCCATATCCAAATGATGGATAACCAAAAAAACCAAGGCCAACACATTTTTTTCTTTTTTTATGAGGGGTGTTGTCCAAGGCCACACCAAACTTTGCAATAATTGGGGACTACCTTTCCAAATACACTAGAAAATATTAAAGTCTTGAAAATATAAAAAACAGAACATACACAGTCATGGACATGTCCAAAACATGAGTGGCGGCAGCCTTCCTACATCTATCTATCATGTGTGGTCTAATGTGGACGATGAACAATTTTGAATTGTATTCTAAATATTTAAGGCAAAAGGATGATGAAAAGATTCTCTGTATTATCTTGTGGGGAATTTATCTGAAATTGTTTATTTAAATCCCCTCCCCCCATTTGGTAGATCGAAAGGTGTTAGATCATGCATGCTAAGTGGTTCATAAATTCTGCCCATAGTGTGTTTCTTAAATGATTTACCTTCAAAAATTGAATCCAATAACGAAATGGAAAAGCAAAATGGAAAACAATAAGAATTTGCTACCACGAAGTTCTGGAGCTGCAAGTACCTATAGAAGTGCGATTTAGGAAAATCATATTTCTGCAACTAAACCCCTCTCGGATGTTGGCCACAAAGGAGAGCAGTGGTATCATTATTTACCAAACACAATAGTGTCTCTAATATTGGCTGCCCAATAATAATACTAGAAAAATTTAGGCGTGCCATCCCTCCCTTTGCTATAGGGTCTCTGCAGCATACTTGTTTTAATTTTTGGTGGTTTTTGTGCCAGATAAAGGTTGATATCTGATTATTTTGTTTGGGGAAAAAAGATTTTGTCAAAAAGGAAATGGGAGACATTAAAACAGATACAGAAACTTTGGCAACACATTCATCTTTATAGCGTTAATTCTTCCACCCAATGAGAGTGGCAGGTGGTCCCAGCGCTCAAGATCTTGCTTTATACTAGACATGAAAGGCCGATGATTATTGACATATAAATGCTTATAGCTATGTGTAACACTAAACTCTGAGGTAATTTTCTTAGGGCTAATTTTGAAAACTGAGCCTAAAAATAATAGACTAATTTGCTGAATTTTGCAAGCAGAATCATCAGTTTAGGTAAACCAAAGAGGGGTTGCGAAAGGTATAACAACATATCATCCGCATAAGGAAACAACCTTATTTTACAGTCTCAGAACCAAGAATAAGTGGTTCCATTGCAATTGCAAAAATAAGTGAGGACAAAAGGAAATCCTGTCTTGTGTTGTGCTGAAGCTCAAAGTAGGCGGATATATTGTTATTATTGTGAACAGCAGCCAACAGAAACGTATATTGAAGTCTGATCCATGAGACAAACCTACAGCCAAATCTTAACTATTTCAATATGTCAAAAAAATAATTACTACAATAAATACTACATCCACTAGATCTGGTCAAATGCTTTTTTCCCCATCAAAAGAAAGCACTACCTATGGTGTGCCCGCTGAAGGACCATAAAGGATATTCAAAAGTCGTCTGACATATAGAGAGAATAACGTTTCTTAATAAAACCTGTTCTGTCAGGAGTTATTACAGAGGGTAGGACCTCCTCCAAACAGCATGTGAGGACTTTAGCCTAAACGTTGGCATCAGTGTTAAGGAGGGAGATTGACCAGAATGAACCGCACTCAAGAGGGTTCTTATTCTTTTTGAGGATGAAAGAAATAACTGCCTGACCCATGGTTGGTGGTAGGGATCTCAATGAAAACGATTCTTTAAAGACTGATAACAATGTAGGGGAGAGCTGTTTTGAGAATTTATTAAAGACGTCTGTTGCGAGACCATCTGGCCCTGGCAATTTGCCAGTTTGCATAGATCTAATTGCCAGTGCTATCTTCTCGACTCTAAAGGGTTTCTCCGATTTAGCAGTCATCTCCCCGTCTATGGATTAGATTAGATTAAATTAGATTCAACTTTATTGTCATTGTGCAAAGGTGCATGTATGCAAATGTTTTAAAAACTCCTCTATCGAGGGAGGGTCCACAACTGACTCTAAACTGTACAGCTATTATTAGATATTTTGGAAACAGGAATTGATTTTTAAGCTATTAGTATTTTTTTAAATCTCGCTTATCCTTAATTGCAGGAATAGTCTGATCGGCAGTTCTTTGTCTCAGTTGATGAGCAAATATTCAGCCAGCCTTTTCTCCATGTTCATAAAATACCTGCCGTGATTTAAAAATTAGATACCCAGCCTGCCATGTTAATAAAAAATAGAACTTAGTCTGCAATAATATATGCATTTTGATGTGAGACTATTTGGCCTGTCTAGCTTTAGTATCTCATCTGTCAATTCTTTAAGACGAGCAGTGATGTTTTTATTTTTATTTATGCAACATGAGATTATCTGGCTATGTAAATATGCCTTTAATGACTCTCATATAATTGGAGTTTGACTGATGTTAAGAAATTAATTTGGTAAAACTTATCTAAAAAGTGCCGAGAATTGAATTTCCGGGGGCAGTAACTGGACTGTGTATTAGGGATACACCTACATGTTCATAATTAGCGGGCTGTGATCTGAAATAAGTATAGCTCCATAATCACACTTAATTACAAGAGTAAAAAATCTTTTGCCCAGAAAAAAATATCTACATGGGAACGGGTCTATTCTCTGGAAAGCCATACGTCAGCTATGAAAAAAAAACCAGATCGTGTTACTGCTAAGAATACAATAGTGTTATGAAGTGTTTGGCAAACAAGAAAAAAAGGTTTGAAAAAAATTAAGGGTTGTGTCAATTTAGCACATAAATGTTAGCCAAGATGACTAGGAGACAATAAAGCTGCCCCACCACAATAACTTACCGTCCTATTGGGTCGGCCTCTACACTAGTCATGATAAATGGTATGTTTTATTAACAAGTATGGCTACCCCTTTAGCCTTCAAATGAAATTAAGAATGATTTACCTTCCCTGTCCAACCCCCTCTAACTCCAAACTGATCTGTTGTAAGTAGATGGGTCTCCTGGAGGTATGTAATATCGCCATTGAGTTGTTTTATAAATTAATATACCTTTTTACGTTTTACTGGGTGCTTAAATGATTTAACATTCCGAGTTATGAAGTTGACTGAGCAGCCACCCTCTCCTCTGCAAGAATTATTGTCAGTCATGTTGAGGGGAAATGTTTGCATATATGAAACTTACAAAGGACACATGATAGAACTTGACACCCCCCCCCCCCAACAGCCAACAGCCCTGACTCCTGCCCAACCCTCTATATCAAGATAACTCAAATAACGCATTATGAAAGGTCTAATGCATAGAACAATAAAATAAACATAACAATGAAAATTTTATAGGTGTCCCTTTAAAATGTAGTCAGGAATTATAAATATAACTAAAGGAGATCAAAAACATTTAACAAGAAACATAATATAAAATGAGGAAACACACTTCCACTCCCTATGGCAAAAACTAGGGATAATGAAAAAAAGCATCATCTGCATTTGTGAATTCTTTTTTTCTTTGTACCGTCATGTGAGATACGTAGTCGGGCTGAAAATAGGATGCCAAACCAGACGCCGTGACAATTAACAGGCTTCAAACCTCAGCGAATGCAGCCTTGGGCTTGGTAACGCTTGCCGTTTAATCCAGAAAAATGGCTATTGATTCTCTGTTAAATCTCAGCGGAGCTGCACTTCTCAGCATCTTAATAGTAGTGAGGCTTAACCACGATGATGCGTTGTTTTGTATTTGTAAATAGTTTCTAACTGCGCTGAAATCATCGGCAAGCGCAAGTTTAAGTTCACCTCTGCAATATCCGCTCTTAGCGAGCAGAGAATTTCTGGTTTCAAGGCGGCAGCGCTCCATCTTTTCTGAGCTGAACAGTGAGGGTGGAGTCGTTGTCAGGCGCTTATTCACAGGAGTTTGGCAAAAGCATGAGCAAGACATGTCTTTGCCATGTGCCAGCGACACCCTATTAAATATTTATTCAAAGTAAATTAAAAACTCTTTTATTGAGATAGTAAATATTTTATGTGATATGAAATTTGATTTCTGTTTAATATAAGCGAGTTTGTCTTTTTTTTTGTTTTTTTCTTGTCCATTTAAGAAACTGATGCCGAACAGACACTAAAGGGAAAGACATTTAAAAGTAAAGGAATACCCCCCCACACACACACACACAGTGATGCCAGTATTAAAGGCATTGTCACATGTAAAACAACTGGTGGGAAAATATCTAGACATTTTAATATATTTTATGGTTAAAAAAACACTTCCTATTATAGTCCAAAATATTTCTGTAAATATAAATATACGATACTTCAAAGCACAAGATGGTGAAATCTATCAGTCCCCGTGAGACATCTGATTTGATGTGATTAGATTTAGATTCCCTGGAGCTTCAGTCTGATGTCTTTAACATCACTGCCAGCAGCCTCCTGGAAATAAAAGGAACACTGCAACATAAAAAAAAACATTAGCGATGAAAAGAAAAAGCAACAAAAAGGACGGGAAATGTCACCCAGTCGCAAGGGAACAGAGAATATGTCTCAGACCGTCTCCGTCTGCTGTTTGAATTATTTATTGTATGAAACAAAACCCTTACTGTTATTCTGTCACACTGTATACCTCTGGGTATACAAAGACTTTGGGGCGTTTATTGTATTAACAATAACAAATAAATCACATTTTCAATTTTTTGAAAATATTTCGAATTAAAGCAACGCTGTGTAGTGTTCCGACCCTAAAATAATGCCTCTAGAATTATTTCAGTGGTAGAACAATTCTTAGCAGCCTTAGCAGCCTGCTAACGGGTACAACCACACTCTGTAAGTTTTAGCATAAGTCACATGTTTTACTTTAGTCTCAATATGCAAGCTTCAAAACCAGCGCCAGAGTCAGTAAAGAAAGTTTTGTCCGAGAATGTGAAGAAAAGAAAGAGGAAACAAGCCCGAACATAAACCAGTATCGGACGGGTTTATACTCGGTGGTCCGATCTGAAAGAGGCTAGCCTTCCTGCTACTAGATTTATAAGTCCTCTATGTACGCTTTTTGGAAGCGTCTAGACAGTTATTTAAATAAAGAAGGTCTGTTACTTTACAGTCTTATAACCCTATGACCATGTTCACTGTATAGGCTATTTTGGTCATCATAGCTACATGATTGCACTGACAACATTTTTTGCTATTTCACAAATGACACCCTTTGCAAGCAATGCACCATATGGATGCGAGCTAGGCATACTATTGTTCCTTATGTTATTGTAGTTTACGAAGAGTACGAACAAATAAAACTATGTAATGATTATTGTAGAACATAGTGTAACATGGTTTCCAAACCAAATATCTGAAATCAATGGCTCTGTCAGCTTAGACAACAAATTTATTAATGTGTGTATTAAGTGTTTTCATATTACGTATTTAGTCTGGAGGTAGGTCATATTCCACAGCCAGTCATCTAATGATTTCCAAAAGGGGAAGTAGAAGCCATCCGAGAGGGTTAGGTGTCATAGACATCCAGCAAGAGTAGCCCAGTTATGTGCCTAAGAAAGTGGGGCCTAGGCTCAGCTAAGCACAAGTCTTGGCTAATGTCGAAATAACTGTCTTATGACAGGCCTTACAGTCAACCATGCCCATCTTCATTTGTACTACTAATTTCGTCAGCAAAGTCACCTTACTCTACGGCAACATCTCCTGCCTCAGCTTGGTATCCTTGGCAGAGGACATACATCTATGGGCGATGTTCATGGATAGATAGTTACTAAAGTACTCTCTGGCACTAAAGTAGTAATCCTCCTGCAGTCAGCGCTCTTTGATGGTGTCTTAGTAGGCAAATACAAACATAATTCTGAATGTCATAAGGTGTCTTTAGGCACTGAACATTTGCAGGAGCCTAACCTGGGATTTTTCTCTTGTGTTTAAGTCAATTAAAGCCTATAGAAGATGCTGCGCTGAATTTTTTTTTTCTCTACATTTTCTATTTGAAAGAAATATTTTTATCTTAGCCCCAGTGCATGCATTGCCAAAGATAGAGCCATGACTAGACATGCAGGGTGTGTAAGACTGGTAGATATCGCTGAGGCCCAGCACACTGCTGTAAATTGGTGTGATTGAAAAAGGGATAAAACATTCCCTCTGTACATTTAATAACATGTTGCAAAAGCACTTAGTCATATTGTTATCCATAAACGATGTGCTGTGTATTTATGAAACGCAAATTATGTTTCTATTCGGCTTCCTATGTTACATGCTGGGTACGTAAAAGCCGCAGTGTGCAGGTCTTGTACCAAGAATAAACGGAAAAACATTATTTAACCACTCACTCCAATCATAACCAGGATGGTTGTCATGAATATCAAATTTGGCAGTGCATATATTTTTTTTTTAATTTAATAAAAACTAATACTTAAAATAACTCTTAAAAAAATAAGTGACAGTAAAAATAAAGATCTGTGCAAAACTATCCTACAACTATAAATCCACACCATCAAAAGGACAAGAGACGACATATATGAGCGAAGGGAATTTAAAACATGTGTGTCGAATAAATCAACACATCGATTATACATAACTGATTTGTGTGTGTGTGTGTGAATGTCTGTGTAAATGTCCAACACAGCTGTTGGGATTTAAAACATGACATGTCGAGGCTGGCTTATCCAACATGACATGTTCTTCTACGCCTCAGGAACACACACACAGCACAGAAAATAACAGTAGGCTGCACACACACACATAGACACACACACATACAGATGACCACACAGCCTGTTTACGCTAAACTTGATATCATTATTGCTGCACTGTGGGCCTCGCTGTCATTTCTGCACTGTTCCACGATTCCTCTAGACGTATTTGAACAGACTGATTCTTTGCTTTTGCTATGCAAAGAAGTCATGAGTTGAAGGTCGAAAGATGAATATGAGATGATATTTCAGAATTCTGGCTTTCATTTCCTGATATTTTTTCATCTAGACTTGTTACACGGCACATTTTATGGCAAACCAGGAGAAGCGGTAGCTCAGTGGTTAAGGTGTTGGACTGCCAAACAGGCAATTGTTGGTTACCACCACTGGGCCCCTGAGCAAGGCCCTTAAAGGCCCCACTTCCTCTTCTGATCTTGCATTTGATTTTCAGCTTGTTTTTGATGGTTGCTCTTTCCAGTCTTCTTTTTAGAAGATGAACTGGTGGCTGGTGCCGTGGTGTAGTGGCCGCATGCGCAAGATGTTGTGACCGGGGTTCGATTCCAGCTTGGGTCTACTCCAGTCCCATCTCTCTCCCACTTTATTTTCTCCATTTCATCCATCTGTCCTATCAATAAAGGCAAAAATGCCAATAAAGAAGATGAAATCGTGAAAGAACTGGGTTTTACCCCCAGTGATGTTCCGGGTTAGGTTAGCAGTGTGTTTAGGGTCTTTGACTTGCTGCCTAATAAGGTTTTTCTGAATTGACTGAATCAATTTTTCTGTAAACTGTGATACAGAACGTTTCTGTGGGCTGAATTCATCTGTCCACTCTCATCATGGGTAACGTCATCAATAAAGGTTAGTAATTCTGCTTCAGAAGCAAACCCAAATTATGACCCAAACTTCATCATGCTTTGTCTGTAAACTGACAGTGGTTCCTTTGTTTCTGCACACTTCCCATCACTTCGGTGGGTTTATGTGTTCAGACATTTTGTTACTCATCCCTGTATTTGTGATTGTTTTTCTTAGTTTCATAATGGCTTGTGACATTGACAGTTAACAGATCTACCATGGTAACTATGGTAGAAACCATCAGTCGCTATTAGTTGGATTATGTCCTACAATAATACCACAGAACTTGGTATTGGTCTGGTAGCTTGGGCCAGTCAAAAAGTACATCTCACAGCACACTCCAGAGGTTTAGCAGATGCAGAGTAATACAGCGCCCGAAATGGCATACAGCTTGAGTAGGTACTACACTTGAGTTGGTAGATTGTAAAAAAAAAGGGTATGTTCTATTTAGTATGAGCTACCATACATCTACCATGTCCACACTGTCATGTGACGAAAAGTATGAGGTCATACACTGTCATACAAATGCAATTTAAACACAAGGAACAATGTTTTGCATGAAGTGAAAAGTGCTGTGTTGACACTTTTTTTATATGACGAGTCGTCCACCACTCCGAGGATGTCCATCGTATGCATACTTCAGAATCTATGAAGAGGTAGATCATTCTGAAACTTTTTGCATATGCAGTGGTGTCTTGACTTACGAGTTTAATTCAGTCCGTGACGGATCTCGTAACTCAAATTACTCGTATGTCAAATGAATTTTCCCCACTAAAATGAATTAAAATATCATTAATCCTTTTCGGGCCCCCAAAAAAACATCGCAATTTGTTTGTTACATGTTTTTAAATAAGAAAAATAAAGTAATCAATAACGAATACTGCATAAAAAAAACAATACAATAGAATGTACTGCAATGAACTGGTTTTTATGAGTATGTTATTAAGTTTCGCCTAAACACATTAGTATAAAGCAGTCCAAAATGTACTGAACTGGTTTATTCGATATAGACACTCTTGCGCGCGTGCACTTTCGCCAAAAAAAAATGCATTCGCCCACACACATAGTACTGACACAAAATTACCTCGTTCAAACCCATTAAGGGGCTCATCTGAAGACCAGAAACACCTGGGTTCAAGCCCCACCTCTGGCAAGTCAACCACTGTTGGGTCCTTGAGCAAGACCCTTAACCCCTCCTTCTCCAGGGGCGCTGTATCATAGCTGACCCTGCGCTCTGACCCCAACTTACTAAGATGGGATATGCGAAAAATGCATTTTATTGGCTCTGTACACGTACCTTACACAATGAAGTTGAATATTATTATTATTATTATTAAACAGTTCAGTCTGTTATCAGTATAATGTACAGCATTTGCCTTGGAGATCAGACGACTCCACTTGCTAATGTGCATGTCTGACTATTGAGTGAGACACGGAATGTTGGGCAGATGTGACGGCGTTCACTTACCCAACTAGCGGTTGGGTGTCTAAAGCTGGGTCGTTACCAGAATCTTAGCTCAAAGCAAAAAAACGTCCGGTAGACGACTCGTATCTCAAAAAAACTCGTAAGTCAACTCGGAGAGAAGTGGTGGCTTATGGTTAAGTTGTTGGACTGTCAACTCAAAGATAATGGGTTTGATTCCCAGCTCCACCAAGCCACCACTGCTGGGCCCCTGAGCGAGGCCCTTAACTGCTCAGTTGTATGAATGAGATAAATGTAAGTTGCTCTGGATAAGAGCATCTGTAAATGTATCGTAGTTTACCGCTGTATTAAAAATTCGGACACAGTACTCACCTCACATACTGGGTTTATTTTGTAGTAAGGAAGTTTGAGATTTTTTATTACTACAGTCTGAAGTAAATCCTGTGACTGCTTCCTTCTTACTTCCTGTTGTTTTCTCCACAGAAAATCCTTAATAAGACAGCGTAGCATTACGAGCCGATACTCACCTGTGAGATTTCAGTAGGTTTGGTTTCTCAGTGTAAATTATAACATATTAATTTGTTCCGTTTTATATTTAGTGTCGATGAAACATGTTTTTCACATCCATTAATTTTCTCCTCAGAATTTAAGCACTTGCTGTATTTTGATTTTTCTTCACAACCTTATTCTTTTTTTTTATTTCCACACATTTTCCACAGAAAAACACTCAGAAAAAAAACTGACACACTTTCACACTCAATATTTCTGAATAGTGTAAAAAACACGTCTCTTATTGTTTTTCTTCCTCAGTCTTCAGTCCTGATTTTTTTTCTCACTTTTTTTTTCACTTTTTTCTTTATTCATGCGAATCATTTTAACCTCATAAATCTTTTTTTTTTTAAATGTTAAAGTCGTTTTTTAACTAAATAATTGTAATATTTTAACTCTGAATATATAATTTACCTTTTCCTCCGAGAACTGGCTCGCGCCAGACAGCGCGCGCGCATCCTCTGACTGAAACGTGCACGGGGCTCGCGCTATGACTTACCTTAGTCTCGGGTCGGATTGTACCGGAACCCGGTGAACGCTGTAGTTCCCAGAGATTCGGTTCCGGTTCCTTTTGTCCGTTCTCTCCATTTTCTGTCATTTTTTTCCCTTTTACGTGAGATAGGAGATATTTTTTCTGTTTAACGGAAAAAAACCGCGCGTGTTCTCTGACGCAGATTCACCGCCTAACGTCACCGCGTCTGCGTAACCTGTGCGCGAGACTAGTTTAAACACAAACGTCAGTGTATAAAGAAAACTATCTCAGTCGCTCTTTATCTTTATCTTTATATTAATCCTTTTTTTTTAAATACATTTCATCATCTGACGTTACAATCCGTTCTGACTCTTCTCGCGCTTTCAGAACTTTCAGCACGCACCCTCAGCTGTAATTGGATACAATCAGCTGTAGTGGAGTGACGTCAGGCGACTGGGCGGGGCTATCGATAAACTACCAATCACATCAGACTGCTAATGTAATAAAATAATAACCCGGCGGTGTGTCTTATTACTGATTTATGTACGTAATAAAAATAAGTTACAAACGATACCATATAAGGCAGTGTAATTGGGC
This sequence comes from Bagarius yarrelli, assembly GCA_005784505.1. NCBI lineage: Eukaryota > Metazoa > Chordata > Actinopteri > Siluriformes > Sisoridae > Bagarius > Bagarius yarrelli. The sequence continues at coordinate 553,681 of VCAZ01000036.1, forward strand.
TACTCAGTGATGGTTATAACTGTTTTTATTTGGAAATAAAATCAGCTTTGTTTAACATTCATTATTATAAAATTAGCTTTTTACAGCAGAGATACATTTACATTTACTTTATTTGGCAGACGTCCTTATTCAGAGCGACTTAGGGTTAGGGTTTTTTTTTTTTAATACAACTAAGCGATTGGGTTAAGGGCCCTGCTCAGTGGCCCAGCAGTGGTGGCTTGGTATCGAACCCCAGTCTTTCTGAAATAAGTCCAACACCTTAACCACTAAGCCACCACTTCCACTACACTACATACCCGATATGTCTAAAAGTTTGTGTACAGCTTACCAGCACACCCAAAGCTGTGCGTCTGCTGTGAAATATTGCCAAAACGTTTGAAGCAAACAGCTGTCGAGAATGTCTTGAAAATGAACCAAGATCTCCAAACCCTGCCTGCATGACAATACCCCTGTGAACAAACCTAAAAAAAAAATCATATACATGTTATAAAAAAAATAAAATGAAAGAAATTGACAACTACTAACCAGGTTAGCAAAATAAAGACCGATAATCAGAATACTTTGTGTTTAGTTTTAAAAATTTGGTTCTTATCAGTGGTGGGCGGTGCTTTTGGTAGCTGGACGTTTATTGTGGATTTAGCCGACTGGTACACCTCTTAATACCACCACTATCACACCGCAATTATAGAAACTATCAATACTAAACAGAAACACAATATAACACGGCGTGGAATTACAGACAGAGAGACATTTCACATATTGAGGATAAAAAACATTTTTATTAATGCAAGAAAACCCGTTTCCCTCTTATTGGTCGGCGGCACTGGTCTGAAAGTGGCAAACAAACTCTTACCTGGGCTGGGACAAGCTAGTTAGCTTCAGGGTTAACCGACCTCTCCTTACCATGTCCAACTTTTCCAAAAAAATCCGCCTTGAAATCGTATTTTTAAGTATGTCCAAGACCAAGTTCATTTCTCCTCCTCCGTCAGCTATTGTGGGGGGTAAAAATTCTTACTCAGCTGTACAGATGTGTTTTTCTAACCAAACTGTGCTGAAACAGTTTCACTCTGCTCACCAATCAGAGAACAGAATAAACTGTTGGAATAAATTAATACAATTTAATGGAACTAATATTAGAATTTAGGTTGTAAATGTAGGTCTGTGATTCTGATTTCTGAGTTTTTAGACAGCAGAGCAGAATTTACTGACCCGCACTGACCAACACTAGTTGTTTTATCACAAAAAAAAAAAAAAAAAAAAAAAAAAAAAAAAGGCCTTGCATAGAAGTGTAATAATCCAAAAAGACAACTAACAGGAAAGACTTTGGATTATTTGAAGGGGGGAAACATTTTCAGATGGTTATATAAAGATATATTGTTCATTCATCCATCCCCACTATTCACTTGATGCATGAAGAAGAGCAGTGTATCATTACTCTTACTTGGATATCGCATGGCAAAAAGGGAAAAACCTCAGATGGGCTCTGAATGTCTGATTACACCAATTACTCTTGCATGAGCTATTAAAAGCAGAGAGGCAGGTTGTGCTGTCTTTTCAAACCTATAGTTCCGTTGTGTGGTTTAGTAGGTTGGTATTAGGTAGCCAAAGGCAGTAAGCAGCAATAAAATGATTGGGTGTTTGAACGGTCTGTTTGTTTTACATTTACATTTACAGCATTTAGCAGACGCTCTTGTCCAGAGTGACGCACAAAAGTGCTTTGAGTCACATCATTAAACAGCTCAATACTGATACAATAGTCCACAAATCGGTGTAACAACAAAAAAAAAATATGTTAAAAGAGTAACTTTTTTTTTTTAATGTCTTAAGCAAGGTATTTAAGAAAGAGATGAGTTTTTAAACGCCTCTTGAAGACATCCAGTGACTCCGCTGTTCTGACATCGATGGGAAGTTCATTCCACCATCTTGGTGCCAGAACAGAGAAAAGTCTTGAGGCAGACCTACCTGGTGTCCTAGGGGATGGTGAAACAAGCTGAACAGTATTTGTGGATCTGAGGGAGTGTGGTGCTATGCGAGGAGTAATAAGTGCTTGTAGGTAGGAGGGTGCGGCTCCATTTCTGGTTTTGTAGGCAAGCATCAGTGTTTTGAATCTGACGCCCTCATCCAGAGCGACTTACATTTATCACATTTATACAACTGAGCAATTAGGAGTTAAGGGCCAGCAGTGGTGGCTTGGTGGAGCTGGGAATTGAACCCACAATCTTCGGGTTGAAAATCCAACACCCTAACCATGAGCTACCAATTTTTAAATAATAGAATTCCTGTGTAGTTCGAGTTCTTCATAGGATGGCCACCATTTTATTACCCAGAATGCACGAAAGTCTGTAGATTATAAACAAGCGTCCTAAAAATAGTTGATCCCACAGCCATTAGTTTCCGAGTTGCTGTGTTTTCAGGGTGGGAGGGGTATATAATATCTGACTGTCAATCATATTAATACTAGCCAATCAGGGCTGTCTATAAGTTTAGTTTTTTGAAGAAACATGAAGATGGAGCTTCCCTCTGAGTGTGGCGTAGCTGTTGTATGAAAGGGGAATCTATTGTTGGACAGTAGGACTGATGCACAATATCAAGGATCTTTTAATAGACAATTATAGACATGTCATGAAGTGGTAGCGCAGTGGTTAAGGTGTTGGACTGATACATGGAAGCTCAGGGTTCAATTCCCGGCACCCTTAACCCCTAATTGCTTAGCTGTATAAAATAGATTAAATAAATCTAATCTGCTCTGGATAAAGGTGTCTGCCAAATGCTGTGAGTGTAAATTTACATAGGGGCCTGAATTCTAGACTTTTAAAATAAGTTTTCAATATCACAAATTTGTAGGTACAATAAAACCCCAGGGTTATAAAGTAGAGTAAATAATCTGGGGATCTGGAATAAGTAACCAGTAGCTGGGATTGTTTTTACAACTTGCACCTGTATTCTTTACAAAACAAATCGATTAATCTGCTTGTAGCGGCGTGTATTCGACACACAGCCTTCATTTACAAGGGACATTTCAGAAACGGGTTATAAACGTTGATGAATGATGAATCGCCGGTTTGTTCTCATGCCATCTGATGAATTTAACATTTGTATACAGGTCACGCTAATCAGGTTTATTTCCAGAATCGGATCAGGATTAAAAGAGAGAGAGAGAGAGAGAGAGCAATGTGTATGCAGGGAAAAGTCAGAGCTAATCCAGCATGGCATTAAACCGATCCCTACTTATTTTTATGTCTTCACAGCCTTCAGGACAGCCGGTACCAAAGTTAAAGACAGATTAACAGAAACAGTGTTGGAGAAAAGTGGAATAAATAAATAAATAAATAAATAAGGTGGCGAGAAAGAGAGAGAGAAAGAGAGAGAGAGAAAGAAAAAGCATCCATGCTAATTTAAAAAAAAGGAGATCAGGTGATATCAGTGCTGAGCTGGAAGCCTAATCCACATCCCACCTTCACACACACACACACACACACACACTGCTTAAGACTGCTTCTCCTGCTTAGCATCAAATCTCAAGTGTGCATGTGAGAGATTAAAAAAATCCCTAAATCCAATTTTTCAAGTTACAATGCACAATCCACACACACACACACACACACACACACACACACAGCCACTGGGCAAATATGTCTGAAAGTGTAAAGAGAATTCTCTTCTTGGCGCCTCTGGTTTAGAGATCATTTTACAAGCAGGAATTTGTGGGTTTAAATTAATGGCCATCTTTATTTGGGGACTAACAATGCATTAATTATATATCAATATATCGATATATCGATATATATATATATATATATATATATATATATATATATATATATATATCGATATATATATATATATATATAAAATCATTGATTATATATATTTATTGCAGGTTTATGTACAGGTATTTAGCTGTTTCTCACCATCCTTTACTGCAAAAGGGTCTAGAATCTGTATTTAGATCAGAGAAAGTTAATAATAATAATAATCTAATGATAATCAGAGTCGGGTTATGCAGCTAGCCGCACGGTTCAGATTATTCAGATCATCCGGGTTGCGCTGTTCCCATTTTAAAAGCTTCCAGATTTGTTTCATTTGCTGGTAAACGTAACAAAATAGGATTGAATATGGATGCGAATTTTACTATATTGCATGTTTATAAAATAACATGTGATTTCTAGTTGTGTAGTACAGCACACCTTTCAGCATCAACAAGTCACATTGACTGCACCACAGTTAAGAACGCGTGATTTAAGGTCTGTTACTGTGTAAACATTAGAAACAAGTTGAAATTATTCAGGCAAAAGCAACAACTTTTGTATTTTTAACAAAGATTATTTTATATGGTGGAGTCTATACAGTTTATTTTACATTCGATTATCATATTTCTGTATCTGAATCTCCAGAAAAACATAAAAGATTTATATCTCATTTATATCTGTGTTCTATTGTATTTACCCATGATTATATTTTGTCTATATTTTACGCAGATTTACTCTCTTACAAACTCATGCTTAAATGAGAGGCATTTAAATCAGGTGCAACTTCTTTACATTGCTATAAATATATAGCAAAAGAACTAAATATAGTCATTTTTTAAATATTGGGCATTCACTTTATACTCATGCACACAATTTACAGTAATAATTAGTTCCTGAAATGCAGTAAAGATAAAGATATTCAATTTATAGCTTCTTAAGTCTCACTGATTCCAAGTTTCAACCAAAAACAAAGCTGCGCGACAAAATATATGAATTTTTATCCAAATAGCTGCAAGAAACAGGTAATATACAAAAACAGAATAAATTCAAAGTCATTTATCAGACCATTTGTTTAGTGTCCATTATTTGAAATACGAATAAAACTCCATGGTGCCCCCTGTTGGTAGATCCGTAAAATACTTCCAAATATGTCATACGTTAAAGTTCTTCCAATGAAGGTTTATTTCAGGTGAGTGTAATGGCCTGGGTTTTATCACAAGAAAGAAAAAGACATTCATAAAATTAAGCTCAAAACTACATGAATGAAGTTTTAAGGAAATAACACTTATAAAAGACACGGTCTGAACAATGGTTACAGAATACTTCTCTGACATTGTCACTTTTAAAATGTACAGCACACTTTTTCTTTAGAGACAGTAAACATTAAAAGACAAAACCAAACTACAACCTATATAGAATTTTTGACAAATAATTTAAATACTTTTGGACATTAATGGTGCTTATTGTATATTTCCATCTGCTGTATTGGGGCAGATGTGTGAGATACAAAACAAAGAGGATATCATTATTTTATTCTAAACTGTGTGGACTGCTTTTGACCTTATTGTACTATTAAAATGTTTCAGTTTAAAATGATAAAATTAAACATTTAAAATGACAGAAGTTGCTCACGGGCGCCGAAATTCAACACACACAAAAAAGATTATAAAACATTCCTCATGGAAAAAGTCTCTATTTAAAAGGTTCCAAGTTGGAGCCAGTTAAGGCGGAGTCCATCAGGTCGTCATCCTCAGTGTGCATGTAAACAGGACTTGGTCGTGAGGCACGTTCAGAGCTGAGCAGAGAGATGGAAGGTTCTGCGGAGGACAGAGGAGACCTAGACCAGCTGTCCGCTTTTATTGGGTGCGGAGCAGGACCGCAAGACATTGATTTCTTTTTCTCCTTGTCACGATCCCTTTCCCGCTCGCGGTCCCTCTCCCGTTCCCTTTCTTTCTGCTTTTTCTTCTCTTTTTTGTGTTTCTTGTGTTTTTCTCCCAGGCTGACTGGCATATACTCTTGTGGTGGTTGAAGTGGCCTCATGCTCTGATCATCATCAGAGCTGGGGCTGTTCTGATGGGATTTCTCAGCCACTGAACTGCTACCAGACTCACTCTCACTGTCTTGGAACAGAGGTGTATATCCAGGTGAGCGGCTGTGGCTTGGGGAACTGCGGTCATGCTTTGGTGTCGAGCCACTGAAAAGAGGTGAAGCTTTTAAGCCGGAATGCTGAGGGCGCATGGAACCTTCTGCTGATCCATCACCAGGCTTCTGGAGAGTTACTTTGGACTTGATGCTTGGAGAACCTCCATCAGGTTTGCTTATGATAATCTTAGCCACACCAGTGCTACTCACACCACCTTTTGGGTCCATCATCTTTTTCTCACCCGAGTTTCCTGTTGACAGAGATCCTTTAGATTTTCCTTCTTTTTCGATCTTGTCTCGCTTTGGCGGACCAACATTTGGAGGTAATCCACCACCTCCACACCCTGTACTGTTGCCAGGACCACTACTTTCTCCACCTCCTTCAATCTCTTCCCCGCCAATACCGCCACTACCCACACTCTTCAGCTTGTCTATAACTGCTGTAAGGGAAGGCTTTTTGTTTCGGCTAGGAGACTTTCCCTTGGCATTGGGATTGTTGCCTCCACCACTTCCTCCGCCGCCTCCACCACCACCACCACCACCACCTCCTCCATATTGTGATTGCCCACCAGAGGAAAATGACATGGAGCCTGACAAAGAGGAAGAGCTAGCAGAAGAATTGGAAGAGGAGGAAACAGAGGATGAACCACTTCCTAACTGTTTCTGGGAACTCATCCCACCACCAGAAGAGGACTTAGACCCCCCTGAACTTCCAGTACCAGAACCAATCGGTGACTTCGCTTTTGAAGATGGTGGTGTTCCTGGAACCTGGCCTTGCTGTAGTTTCATTGGGGAGGCAAGTTTGTCAGAACTTCCAGATCGAGAGTGTGAAGGAGAGATATTAGGCTTAATGCTAGGGTTCATTAGTGATCCAGGCGGTTTGCCACCTTGGGGCCTCATTTTATTTCCACTAACTGCTCCACTGCTGCCACTGCCAACTGAAACCGACATACCATGCTTGGTGATTGGAGAAGAGCCCGGTTTGCCAGAACCCATCCCGAGGGAAGAGCTTTTGGACTGAGAGGGCATGCCACCTCCACTTCCTCCTGTACCTAGTGGCTTAGAAGTGTTACCTTGACCTATGGAACCTTCCATCTTGTTGGTTTTTATCTTTCCTGAAGATGAAGAGGAGTGAGGATGGTGGCTTTTACTGCTACCTGTGCCACTGGCACTACTTGTACTTCCAGCTGCTGAACTGCTTGACGTGTAACCTCCATGAGATGATGTTTTCCCCCCAGTTAACGTTTTGGGGATTTGTATCGTGATTTTAGGTATGGGTGGGGTGGCACCTCCTGGTGGGGTCTGAGAACGAACTGAGCTGCCTGGCGATTTGGATCCACCTCCACTCATCGAACCTCCAGAACTGACACTACCACTTGGAGGGGTATAGGGTCGTCCACCAGAGCTGTGTGAGGGAGACTTGCCTTCTGTATCAAGCTTTTTACGCTTTGGTGGCTTTTCTTTTGACTTTCCTTCACTAGAGGGCGTGCGACTCCGCTTCATTTGCTTTCCTTCAGATGAGCCTCCCATTACCATCCCAGAGTTACCTACAACATTATCGTCCTTTGGTCTCATCTGCGTCTGTTTGACCTTCAACTCACTACTTTTAAAGTCACTTCCGAGTCCTGTCATGCCTATTGTGAGTGGACTCTGACCACCTACATGAGAATGTGCATCAGCCAAATCTGGCCCAGGGCCTAGTAAAGGTTTTCCTCCTCCACTGTTTCCACTAAAAACCATGGTTACATCAAAAGGGTCCTTTATGGAGGCATCAGGTGTGCTACGACCATGTGATGTATGTGAAGGATTCTGAGGGGTACCTGAAGGTGTGTTCTGCTGACTACCCCCACTAAAGCTCTTCACAAGGTCAAGATCTGGCTCTGGACTGGGTGAACTATCATCAAAGTAACTTGGATGAGAGAACGCTCCCTGACCAGGCAGCAACTCTGGGTTAAAGTCTGTGTCTGGAAAGAAATTACTCGAAGAAGCGTCACTGTTTGGCGTAGCTGCAGTAGCAGCTTCCGCAATCAGATCTGCTGGATCTGTGTAGGTGTTTTCATTGCTGTTGGTGTTGAACAGATCAGCTTCAAAAACTGCACTACCCTGACCTGAGCTTGAGGAATCCCTTAGTGGTGTGTCTAGGGAACCTCCTTCTTCCCCACCCATGTGATGCTGTCCATGGCTGCCGATGCTCCCTTTGGTAGCTGGATCAGGAATATCAGAGAGGATGTCATTAATGTCAGGACCAATACTTTCAGAGCTAGAGAGGCGTACCATGCGAGGTATAGAACCTGATGGCTGTGACTGAGCCTGTGTCTGAGACTGAACATGTGACTGCGGGTGGTATGACATTCCAGGACCTGATGGCGGAGTTCCACACTGGCTTGGAGCTGGTGTGATACTGTGTGGAGTGTCCAAACCATCACCAGGAAGATTTACATCAAAAATGGGATTTTGAGACGCATCAACATCCATGGAAAAGAGCTCACGGTGGAAATCGTCTTCAGTGGGTGTGTGTGTGTGAAGGTGCTGCTGGCTTAAGCTTCCCATTTGCTGTTGCTGAGATGGCTGTTTCATTCCTATCCCGCCCCCTGTTCCCATTAGACCTTTATCCGTGCCTCTTGGTCGTTTCTTCTTGGCTTTTATACCTCCCAGAGGACATGGCTGTCCTTGGCTATCTGTGCGAGGAGATCCAGATGAGTTTTGTCTTTCCAGGGGGCTGCTACCATACAAAGCAGCAAAGTCCTGTGAGGGGTTGTCCTTCAACAAGTTCATTAGCATAGGATGGTTCTTGGTATTACTAGCAGGTGATGTTGTCGGTGGTGGTGTCTGATGTGGCTGTGAGCCAGCAGATCCTTGGGGAGTTGGACTAGACCCTACACTTCCTGTTATCTTAAGAAGGCTTGTAAGTATTGGGTTCTGAGTCACCTTGCTGAAATCATCTGAACCATGGCTGTGCTGTAGTGGGAGATGCTGCTGCTGCTGATGATTTCCTATCTGACCCATAGCATCCACAACTGTGCCTCCTTGATGGTTCATGTTGAAAAGGGAGCTCATTGGCCCCTGGAATGGCCCACTTGCAGCTAAATTCCCTGCACTACTGCCTCCTGTAGGTGTAGCAGCACCTCCTACACCGGGCAGGCCCACAGTGTTGTTCCCGTCAGGTCCTGTGCCCAAACCCATGTAGCCAGGGCTACCGGTTGGCGGGAGGTTCTTTTTAACCATAATCTCCACGGTTTCAGCTATTAGGGATAAGGCTGGGGTGTCTGCTTGAATTGTCTCTGCTTTGCGACGAATTGCTCTCATGGTCACAGGGATGGACATGCATCTGAGGAGGTAAAAAGTTATTAAAAAAATAAAATAACAGTTTGAAATGTATTTCTTTACAACCATCTTAGATCCATCTAATAATCAATTAGTAGTTTACTTAGGTTAATGACAGACATACTAGCCAGTAATTTATTTGCTAAGAGGTCATCACTCAAATGTTCCAAATCAAGCTAATCCGAGGAAACTTCCACACTCACCGCTGAACCACTTTGGTAATGAATTCATCAGTGCAGATCAAAGCATCGGACAAACCTTTATACAGCTTACATGCCACCTGTCGTGAGTCGATTACCTCCATTACAACTGAGAAACAGACAGAACAGGAGGGGGTAAAAATAGAAGCATTAACTTTAAATCAACTTTGACTTTAAACTTTAAAACTGGATTAAAATAAATCCTCACCACAGACAAGAGACTCGTTCACTGGATGCTGGAATGACACGCTGAAACTGGAGTCCGTCAGTGGACAGACCTCAAACTGCAGCAGCCCAGGGGCATCTACAGACATGATGTTATAGAATTACAGGCCATTACTGGCATATGCTTTTAGGGGACATGAGCTGAGACATTCACTGCTGTGGACAAGTCAGTTAATATATTCTGCAGAATAATATTTTTTATTATTACTAATTAGCTCACTAGACTAAAGAGAGAAGCAGTGCAGCTGTGACAAAATCAGCCGTAATTAGCATGAATTAGCATATAGCAAATGATTAGCACAAATCTAATCCAAAGGGAGCACACACATCAGATACAAGTACTATTTAGTCAGGAGAAGTTTACAAACAAAGCTTAAGTTACAATTCTTATTAGCAGACATCTGCGTTAGGATTGGGACGGGACTCTCAGTATTTATTACCGAGGTACGAGTGTCTGTGTTTTAAATGTGGGCAAAAGATTGCACTTTTGTAAAAAATAAAACAAATTTAACAGAATTTTAAACCCACTGGAATAATAAAGTTTTAACTTGTATATTTACCACATTATGTAATAGAGTGCAGAAATTAAAGTGATCTTGCCCAACACTGGTATTACAGTAGCAGGTCTTAACAGTTCACGTGATTTGGCTCTTTGTATTTATTAAGTTTTATGATATTTTTAAAAGGTTACCACATACATTTACATCCATTAATGGTGTGCAAAAAAATGTGTACATCGATTATTGCTGTGCATAAAAAACCCATACTACATTTAAGTTAGCATGTCCTTCCAGATAGTTTAAAAAAAAAAACCCTGTGTTTTATAAAGGGGTTCTACGTAGTATAAATGAAATCTGGAAGAGCTACATCCGCCATGTTGATATAGTCATGTGACATATGAAACAGCGTCAAACATTCTGAATGATGTGCAACTTAATGTTCTCTCCCTGAATTACGTAAAGCTACTTTAAACCACCCAATCTGGCTGAGCTTGAGCTATTTTGTAAAGAAGAATGGGCAAAATTTCAGTTTCTACACAAAGCTGGTAGAGACATACCCCAAAAGACTTGCAGCAGTAATTGCAGCGAAAGGTGGCGCTATACAAAGTATTGACGCAGGGGGGCTTGATTACAAATGCACACCACACAAATTTTTACTTGCTTAATATTTTGAAAACCGTATATATGATCTTCTTTCCACTTCTGTTCTATATGGGTCATGCAAACATCTTAGCGCAGACTCACCTTCCTTTATGTAGGTTTTTTTTACACAGCTGCCAATCAAAGTGTTATAAGCTGCTTGGTGTCGTATGATGTCCAGCAGAATGGGCACATGGGCAGGGTGTCGGAAGGGGATTTTGGAAACCAGTGATCCCTGCAGGGATTTTCCATCCTGTACTGGAGCATCTCCATTCAGAAAGTAGCAGTGCTGCTGTCCTGGCAGGGACTTGATTCCAAAAGAAAATTCGATTATTGGTTACACACCGCTTTTAAAATGGTTTGTTTAAATACACCCCAAAACCTTAACCATTCATCCACAATAAATGAGCTTTTGTGACTTCATATAATAATAATTGCACCATTCAAATTTTTATTTCTAAAATAACCTGATAAAATATAGTTTTTATTATTATTTTTTTTACATGAACATATAATACCTATTATTATTTCTTTATTTAATGCCATGTATGCAGCTAGGACCATCCTGGCAAGAAGATACATACTATGCAAAACAGTTCTATTACAAGGTTTCCATACAAAACTTGCATAAAAATATTAATAAAAATCAGGCAACCATAAAATATATAACAATAAAAATTAAACAAGGATTGTTACGAATAATCTGTGTAATTAATTTAAAGAGAATTAGGCTTTGTTAACGATGGAGGTAATACGGCAAAGATACTGACATCACGCTCGCGCATCGTACTTCTAGCGCTTTGTTCATGACCGAGACATTACATTTATATATTTCCGCTTCACTTACTGCGAAAAATCTCATGATTCGGGTGGAGGCTGGGACGGCACCGCCATCTTCTTCACTGAACTGGCTTTTAATGATGAGGTCATACAATGGGGACAGGGCAGGTACTGACTCAAACACTGGGATACCTACAACAAAGAACACAGTTTTAAACTTATTAATATAGTAACTTAAATACATTTGTAATTTTAAATGCATTTTTACATTTACGACAAATCCAAACAATGAGACCAAATTCTATGGTGGGTGTGTGGTTCCATATTTATTTAGTTCCCTAATCACAGTATTATTAATCTTATTAATTTTTTTTAACTTGACTCGCACCTGACTCGGGTAGCGACGATTGACATGTAATGCTGAACTTGCTACATTACTTATATGAGCTAATTACCGACTAATTAAAGTAGCAAATTTTAAGAAATTATTTTAATTTTAACAAATTATTCCCGTGTGATTTATGGACATGAGCTGAGCTCACGAGCCCTTTATAGACGTTCCACATGCATGACTCGTGTCCCCTTGTCCCAGAAATCTCTTACCTGTAACGCTGCCCATTTTGTGAATAAAGGACAGTGAAAAGGGCATGGGCCTCTTCATCTTTAGGAAAAAACATGCTGGCAGGTCGACACAGTTTGCGTTCGATGCTGGAGAAAATGTTGGAGTCCTAAAATAAAAAAAAAATTTTTTTAAAAAAACTTTTTTTTTTTTACATTTTTATTGTATTCTTACTAAATTATTTCCTTAAGACAGTTTTTATGTAATTGGCCAATGAAACCGATGCATAGAGAAGAATTACACATACTACGTACATCACTGTGAGACAGACAAGCTCTAAAAAATGTTTTTACCCTTTGTTATCCACCGGATGAGAGCCGGTGATGAGAGGAGCGATGGGAAGCTTGTAGACCGATGATGTTCCTTCTATGGAGGCAGACACGACCACACCCAGAGAAGGAGGGACTGAAGGTAATACACAGCAACAGGGCATTACATTTTTAATAAAATGTTAAATTACAACATCATACAAAACACACGCAACATAAGTCATGCTTTTTGTGTAGCATTGCCTCGTGTTAGCACTGACGTCACGACTCGCATTGCGCTCAGCTTCTGCTACATTTATTGATGCTTATATTTTAATGGATTTGAGTTTTTGGATCTGACCACATGATTTATGTTCGAATTTTCTGGATCAATGTTTTGTTTTTTTGTTTTTGCTATAAAAATAAAATTAATTGCGATTCAATACGATAAGGTTTATCGGTCCAGCCCTATTTGAAATGTCAAACCTTTTACGGTCCAGTGTACATTTTAAACATTTTCTAAAATCACTCTGTGACTTTCCATATATGTTGGCTGCAACCATGAGTCGCTGTTATGCCCACAAAGAGAATGTTATATGACGGATAGCTTAAACATAAAATAAAAATATTTTTGGTTAAATTTTAACAATTTTATTAGCTAAATTACAATATATTCAAATATACAGAGATTTCGGAAAAACTTTTGCGAAAAACTTTCCGTACATTGATGTTTTTAAAATTCCATGACTTTTCCAGGTTTTTCCTGACCATACACACCCTGAACATAAAGAAACCAATGAGTAGAAGTATATTGCATGGTGAGGTGAGTGTGATGCGATTGTGTGCTAGAGCTCACTGGTTGCGTCGGTGTAGTTGAGCTGGGCGCCGGTTCCCTCCTCGAAGATGTCATAAGGTGAGACGTAGCACTGCAGGGACATGAGATGTCCTCCGCTTCTTGGGGTGAGCAGACCGACACCGCCGTGCAGGATCGTCTCCACCGTGTTGGCCTTTGTGGCTATCCTGCAAGACATGATGGTGGTTTAGCATCACAACGTTGGTAGGAATGGATTTTTTTTCATGTTACACACACCCACCTGAACATGTGCATCATCTTTGTAAGGTCCAGCTCAAGAGACTGCAGGGCCAGGTACATTTTAGTCTTTAGTTTGCTATAGAGGTAAAAAGAAAAACATAAAATAAATGAGAATATTATCATATTGAACGATCGAATTTCTTCCACAATTACGAGGACCCACTTGTCTCCAGGAAGCTTGTACAGATTTACGAGACCCTTCAGGTGTTTGGAGAATTCCTCAAAGTTCTTCTCTCTAGAATAAAGCAGGTACATATTAAATGTGTGACGTGTTAAAAGTTACACTTGATTGATCCAGAGTTCATTAAGTTGGTTGTCCAAGTGCTTATTTCCCCTCACCTCAGGTGCTGTATGAGCTCAGGACAGCTCTAAACGAGAGAAAAGAACAGTTAGTGTGTATTAACAAGAATCGCGTTCAGTGTGTAGTAGGGGTGGGGAAAAAATAATAATCAATTCATTGCGATTCTTTCTCTAAAGATTCCTGAATTCATGAAGTTTGTCTAAACACTTAAATAAATAATTGAATAAAATAAACCATTATTAAGAAAAGTAATGAACTGGTTTATTAGATACAGACATGCAACTTTTTTTTTGTCTCACACCTCTGTGTGCATGCACTCTCACCAAACTACGGCAAGCCCAGAGGGAAAAAATGCATTTACACACACACACACACTTATAAGCAGTTTATTCTGTAACATAAGCACTGATGCACGTAAGTGTGCTGGCCAATTTACTTAATTTTACCAAAAATCATCATCAAATGTAAAATCCACTGTGTGGGGAAAAAAAAAGCTGCAGTGAATGACTCGCTCAGTGGCGGTTTTATTGCCAAGGATTTGTGCCGGTTCTCCGTGCTGGATAGCACAGGGTTTCACACACTGTTACAGACGCTTGAGTCAAGGTACAGTGTGTCCTTATAGCGTTATCTAAGTGTTCTTTATAATCGTTATAATAATCTGACGTTTCCATGTTTCATTCAGAGCCTCAGTTCATCCTAAACTCTGAACTTTATTAATCAAAGAACATTTATAAAAACCAAATCATCTTTTTAAGGATGGATGATGATGTCATACAGAAATTCACACTATAAACAAAAAGCATAGAAACTCCAATTCTGGATAAAATGTAAAGATGGAAACATGTAATTACACAGCAGAAGAATTAGAAAAAAGTCTAGATAAAGAATCGATTTCGGAATCGGATCGTGACTCTCAGAATTGGATCGTACCTTAAGATTCCCACCCCGAGTGTTAAACATTAGAAATTAAAGTGGAGGTCTGTAATATCATTCAGAATCACATTTACTAATATGACATCCTCACCGCAGGATTTTCTCCGTGATGAGCCACTTTGACGTCGATCAGTTGGCCCATGTTGTCCAGCTGCACTTCTACATAGAACATGTCTGAGGTAATGTAGCACTCTGTCTCAGAGGGACTCAGGTGTGACCCCAACCTGCCAGGACGAGAAACAGAACCGTGAGATTGTGTGACATCACTGTTTCAGTTGAAAGTAAGCAGAGGGACACTTACATGTTCTGACGGGCGATGGACTCCAGACGATCGGTCATGGAGGCCAGCGAGGACACTGGAACGGAAAGAAAAACACTTATCTATACAATAATACTACCAAATACACTCAAAATACAGCCAAAAGTATTGGAAAATCCTATCCCAATAAACTCGCCTGCTTTAGTTCTCTGCTTTGTGTGTTACAGTTACTACTTACATTCTAGCATCAATAACCATCACCACCCCTAAAACACTGACACTGGCGACTCCTTTCAATCCACACATGTCAAACACACAGATGGAAAGTGTGATTTGCAGCATCTGTAAGTTCTCTCACCTTTCAGTGCCCTCTGAAGCTTCTCTAAACAGTTGAGCAGGAGCTGGTGACCGGCTGAGTTCATCACGCCACGCTTCTCCTACAAACACACACATCTGTCTTCAACAACAGTTATGATTCACACACACACACACACACACACACGTTACCGTTACCACACACACACACACACACCATGGCTGTGCGGACGACTTTGCTGGTTTCCTGCCATGGCCGAGAGGCGTTGTGTTTGGCGTGGAGCCTCTCCAGCAGAGCAGACACACGACTTTGCTTCTCGGCTTCTGCGAACAAACAGAGGTGGACATTCTGACATCCTGTGTCATACACCGCTCAGCTATAGATAGAATTAACAGCATATAACGTTTTACTATAATTATTAAACATTCTACATGATACATGGCACGGAAATGACAGCCATTGATTTGCTCACCCTCCCTTTTTTATCTTTCCTCCTTTCTCTCTCTCTCCATCTCTTTACATACAAAAACATTTGAGGCGCTTTTATACTTTGGGATAATTGATAACTTCACACCCAAATTCTAATTTACACCATTAAAGGTCCTGCAATACAAATCCACACTCGTTCTTAAACCTGTTCCATGACTTATTTTATTCTTCTGATGATCCAGATCCAGTAAATGTATAAAAGCTCTATTCTGTGTGGTGCATTTACATTAAACAGAATAATATTTAGATCCTACACATTAAAACTGCACATTCAGGTTCGGCATGATCGCTCCACTACAAACATGCATTCAAAACAAAAACACCGAACCCATCCGCACAGCTCTATAGCTAATGCTAAGGGAGTTAGCAATTGCGCAGTTTACGGATTGTTTACCGCGCAGCCGGTAATTTATTTATTTATAGTCAGTCGAATGAGTCTAAGCTGCAAATCCGCAGTCTGCGTCTCATACCGGTGCATTCTTCCACTTTGACCCGGTCCAATACGGGTTCTCTGGCAGGACTACCGCTTCGTACCGCCGCTATTGACGCCGACGCCATCTTTTCCTGTAAAAGGCGTCGCGTTTTTGATGACGCAACGCGAACGACGCGCTCTGTCGCGTGGACTGACGTGCCCTTGCGTTGAGGTTTAAATATGAAAGTTAGGATTACAAAAAAATAGCGAATACGTAAGATTTTTAATAGGATTTGGTTCTTATATGTGTATATTTTGCAATGATATTAAAACCACAGTTCATCGATATACATTGGTGTGAAAAAGTGTTTGCCCCCTTACTGATTTCTTATTTTTTTTCGTTTGTCACACTTTAATGTTTCAGATCATCAAACAAATTTAAATATTAGTCAAAGATAACACAAGTAAACGCATCATGCAGTTTTTAAATAAAGGTTTTTATTATTAAGGGGAAAAAAAACCAACTATATAGCCCTGTGTAAAAAAAGTCTCGGCCTTGGAGGGTCGGAGTGTCCTGCGGAGTTTAGCTTCAACTTGCCCCAACAGACTTACCTCTAAGTTTCAAGTATA
Organism: Bagarius yarrelli; assembly: GCA_005784505.1. Classification (NCBI taxonomy): domain Eukaryota; kingdom Metazoa; phylum Chordata; class Actinopteri; order Siluriformes; family Sisoridae; genus Bagarius; species Bagarius yarrelli. Next base: position 570,540 of record VCAZ01000036.1, read on the forward strand.
CCTAGCAGGATCTTGATTAGTTGGTTAAGTTGTGTTTGATTAGGGTTGGAGCCAAACTCTGCAGGACACCGGACTTCCAGTTCTAGTGCCTCCTTCATGACAAGCAACTCTTTGTTTCCCATGTCGTAGTTCTGCTTGTCGGAGTAGAGTTTGCAGGAGAAAAGGTGCACTTTGGGGGGATCCCTTGCCTCTGAGACAAATCCTCACCAACTTCAAAGTCTGGGGCATCCACCCCTACCACAAAAGGCACTGTAGGGTCAGGTTGCCAGACGATGGGTGTGGTGGTGAACTTAGTTTTTAGCTGGGTAAACGCATTGGCTGAGTTCTTATTCCAGAGAATTTTAGAGGGTTTTCCCTTAAGGAGTGCTGTGATAGGAGCTGAAATCATGGTATAGTTCTTGATGAACCGGTGGTAAAAAATTGTGAACCCCAGAAACCATTGTAGTTCTTTAACTATTTTGGTTAAAGGCCAGTCTGTGACAGCTCAAGTTTGGTTCGGTCCATGGCCACTGATTGACTGATAGCCTTTAAAACATGACCTGGTCTTGATAGAACTTGCATTTTTTTTAAACCTTGACGAACAGCTGATGGTCTCTCAGCCTGGTTAGCACGGTGCACACGCGTTGGATATGCTGTGAGATGTGAGTATATAACAATGTCTCCTATGTAGGCAACAACACACTCATTTAAGAGATCTCCAAAGATTTTATTGTTGAATAATTGGAAAACAGCTGGTCTGTTAGAGAGGCTATAAGGCATTACCTAATATTAATAGTGGCCCCTGGTAGTAATGAAGGCGTTTCTTTTCCTCATCACCCTCACGAATCTGTATTAGGTTCTACGCACTGCCTAAGTCTAACTTAGTAAAAATGCAAGTTTTGCGTAACAGTTCTAGTGCTGCTGGCACTAGAGGAAAAGGTCAGCGGTACTTAACAGTGACTGCATTTAGGCCCTGATAATCAATACATGGTAGAAGGCTGGCATCTTTTTTTCTAGACGTAAGGGAACGAATAAATCCCGTAGCAAACGCTACGTCAATGTAGGCCTACATGGCGTGGTTTTCTGGATTGCGACAGAGAATATATATATAATAGATATATATATAAGGTTCTTGGGTGGAACCAAGTTGGCCAGTAGCTCAATGGCACAATCCCAGGGTCTGTGAGGTGGTAGCTGTGATGCTTTAGTTTTCCGGAAAGCCACTGCTAGATCACGGTACTCCCTGGGAACCGTAGACAGATCCTGGGTATCAGATTGTTGAAGTTGAGTGGTTAGACATGGCACAGAGTGTACAAAATGTAGACAATGAGCTGACAATGTGAAGACCACTGAAAAATGTCTTTATTAGTCCATGATTTTACAGGGTTGTGTGTCGGTAGTCAGGGGTAAACCAGGATAATGGTGTTTCAGGGAGATGAGATCATGTGAACGGAGAGAGTATCTTTGTGGAGTGCTCCCACTTGCATTGTGTGGGTTTGGTGGGTGTCGGCTGATGGGTTGGCCATTTACTGCAAAGACCTTGAGAAGTGGAATACATGGTGTAGTGCAAAGGTTAAGCTGTTTGGCGATTAAGGTTTGGTGTAATTGAGGTTTAGAGCTGCCCTGGAGTCTACTAACACTGGGAACACATAAGACACAGAGTCATGATTAACTTAATGTGTAAAGTGAGGCATATAGGTGAAATAAGTGAGAGTTTGGGGTGGCTTACTTTTAATTGATGAGATCTGGGCTTCTTGGGGCAGGCGGAGTTGTAATAATTGGGTTCTCCATAGTAGTAGCAGAGGTTCCCTTGTTGTCTACGACGATGTTCTTGTTGCGTGATCTTTGTGACCCCCACCTGCATTGGTTCAGGAGCATCAGGAGACGCAGGAGCCTTGGCGTTCAGAGAGTGGATGAAGCTTTTATTAACCATACCGCAGCAGATTGTCAACACGCACTTCAAAAAACCAAAAAAAGTCCAAAAAAGTTGTACCGTATAGCACAAACACACAAAAAACATGATCTAGGGTTTCAATATTTGCTTTACAGAAAACAAAAATTAAATTTCAATTAAAAACATTTGTTAGTAGGATAAATCTCATTCAGAATCTCGAAGTTCACCTCTTCGGCTTTCGCTGGTCGAGGAAATGCCAAGTATATATATTCTTAATTTTCTTAAACTTAAAAGATCACAATATCTTCTTTAATAGTTAATCTTAAAGCAACTGGAATGGCTCTAACCATATTTTCCGTACACTGCAGGTGGAATTTTTTGACAAAATTCTACACATTGTAGAACTTTTCCGTTATCATCCAAAAAATAAGCAATAGCCCATATTTCATTCCTCGAGAAAAAAGACTCTCTGGCAAACCCTATATGTTCAGTATTATTCCATACTGGAGTGTTATGAGGTGTAGAGTTATGCTTGAACAATTGATTCCAATAAAGCAACACCTGCTGATGGAAGTCAGAAAGTGAGGTAGACTCCAAATCAGGACGTAGAAAAAATGTATTCCACCCCAGTTTTTCAAGAATACTCTAGAGACAATGTACCAAAAAGAGTGGTTGGTTATTACAAATAAAGGATTTTAGCCGCCGACTGTTGTCAGTTACTGTTTTCTCTGCTCTTTCGTATGTCCGATAATAATAATAATAATAATAATAATAATAATAAGTTAAACAGGCGACAGAATATTGCAAAGCCTTAAAATTCTTTCAAAGCTTTATTCTATCTAGTTATCACTTGTTTTAGAGTTGGTGACAATTTTCCACAGTGACAAATAAAAGCATCAGAAGTTTTTTTTTACTTGGTTTGTGCAAAATCATTTCTAAATGTCTGTGTGGATGGTGAATATTTACAGCAAACTGGTTAATTTAAAGGCATTTATTAATTATTTTATAATAAATTAATATTAGTAAAAAAAATCTAGGTGGGTGCGGACGCAACTGCTGGTCGTTGTAGTAACAAAGAGATTCCACCAGAGGGCGTAATTAGCAAAGATATTTATTGCTGGAACCCAGAGCTCAAAAATCATTGTGATCAATAATTCTAAACATTTTATTATAATATTGTGTTAAATTATTATTAGGGAAGACAGAATATAGTTTATAATGTGTGTGTGTGTGAGAGTGTGTGTGACAGGAAAACAATGTGGGGGAAAAAACTATTTACACTAACTGCAAAAAAACATTTATGTAATTTATGTAACATTTAAAGTAAGTTGAGATGAGTATCAATAAGAGTAACATGGACTGAGGTGTGTGTGTGTGTGTGTGTGTGTGTGTGTGTGTAATTGATGTGTCTGCTGGGAGCTAGCAGGGGAAGGACTTGGCGCGAGTTGAGTAAAACGGTGGGGACATAGACAGGAGGACTGAAGCCGTGCCATCAATCAGAGGGCATTTCACCCCCCCTTGCTGGCATCAGGATGTGTGAGAGGGGCACATGGGCACGTGGGGCACGTTCACTGGTGGTAAATAACCCTCACTTGCCCCCCTACCCGCTATACAGTTGGCACAGAATCTCTTTGATTGCGTGCCATTAAGATCTCCATCAATCCGCCATCTTGATTTTGAATGTTAATCCGCCATTTTGGCTCCGCTGTTTGTTTTGCTTAAGTCTTCGGAGTGGAAATCTGACTTTCTGCACACACACACACACACACACACACACCCACGAAGAGAGATAGAAAGGAAAACACACAGTCTTTTGCACTTATAACGCATTGTTTTATTGTCCACACTGCCGGAAACACGCTTAAATCAACACTCTTTATTCGGGATTCAACAGGTTTCATTCCGTTTAGCACACGCGACCCATCTCCACCGACATTCTTCATCCGACAGGATTCCAACATGCATCATTGCTTCATTTATCATCAGAACATATAACACACATCATCCAACATGCTTTATCAAACACACTGCAAACAGCATGTCTCCTACACCATGTTCCATCCAACACCTTCAGCCAACACATTTCATTCGTTCTTTCTTTATATTTATAATGAGAACTATGAGAAATGTTGTGGGTTCAAATCCCTGATCCACTACCAAATGCAGCAAATATAAATGATAAATGTTTATCTAATAAACAACCCACGTTTATTAGTGGGGAAAAAAACAAGTAAAACCAGTGAGGGGGCGGAACCCTGATCAGAGGCCGGTATTTGGTCTGCTACATTCTCATTGTGCTATTAAGGTGTTAGATTTTATTTCATTAATAATTATTTTTCTAGGGGGAGCTACACTGAATAGAGTTGAGCAGAATGTTGACTGTAAACATTTAATTGCCTGAGGTTTTTTTAATTGCAAGGATTCATTGATAAATCTCAGGAAAGTGGCAAGAATTTTCCAACCAGGTTCATTTGTCCAAAATGATTTATCCAACATCATTTTCCAACATGATTCATCCAAAGTGAGTCGTCTCAAATGATTCATCCAATTTTGATTTATTCAACAAAATGATTTATTCGACATGATTC